>ML675629.1:49231470-49520612 GCA_007922155.1 Mesoclemmys tuberculata
AAATCCTCATAGATTATTAGTAGACTAGTAATTAAGGACTCTTTATGCAGTATGGGTGAAATTCTCCCCATTGCAAAGGGCTGGCACAAGAACTGCACCATTTAAAGCCCACTTAAATTTCCAAAATAGGGCTTAACTGCTGCATAGGCCTCATGCTGGCTCACTGCAAAAGGGTGAATATCAGCTGGGCCTGCGAAAACAGGAATCTATGAACCTCTCCAGGCTATTGCATAAATATGCATTTTGGGCAGCAATTAAATATTTCAAATGCATGTAACTGATCTCTTCATTTGTCAGCCTTCATGTTGCCAATTTTGTAACATATGTCTGTTGGTCAAATTGACCTTCAAGCTAGAATCTGAATATCCTAGGGTGTATGTCACCTCTCCTAGAGCTTTATCTCCTGTTAGAAAGAGAAATATAATTATTAGCACGTTGTTCTGCTCAGCTAACATAGGACCTGATATTTTAGAAATGATTTTGAGATGCCTAGATGGTAGTGTGAACAAAAAGATGCAGCATATTTAGAGCATTAGTAATTAAAAGGAATAAGAGGTGTAGTTTGATCAGCATGATGCTACAGCTGAAAATAAAACACCTTAAGATGATGAAGCTAATAGCTAATGAAAGAAATGATGCCACATAAGATGTACACTGAATGATTGGCCAACTCTCTCCCTGACAAGAGACAATTTAATTACATTTCATTATGATAGCATCACCACTTGCAAGACTGTAGGGGTCTGTCATTTCCATTTTAAAACATGATTTTTTTGGTTTAAAATGTTGACCCATTCAAAATCTCAACAGGCTCAGACCTGACATATATAAAATGCCAGCTAAGTGTAATCTTTTTTTCTAGGGAAAAAATATAATAATCCTTAGAGCCATTATTGAACTTAAAAGAAAATGTAGTATTGCCAACCCCTAGCATTCAAAAATAGTGAGCGCTCCAAAAATTGTGAGATTATCTTAAAAATCATTGGATTTCTACAAATGATACATTTGGGGTTCTTTTTATTTGCCTTCTTGATTTGTGAGCTTTTTGGGTCCATCCACTTTACATTTTCAGGCTTTTCCCACATCCTTGAGGCTGAGAACATTACTTTTTTTTTCTTTTTTTCTTTTTTTAGTGCAAGCTGAGATTCTCCGTTCCAAGTTCTTGGGCTTTTAAGAAAAATAGTTAATGTGATGAGTCTCGTGATAAAAGTCACAGCTGGCAGCACTGATTTACTTTCAAACTGTTTCAGATGCTTTATTGCCAACTTCCAGGCTCAGTAATTATTAGAAGGTTAGCTCCCATTCGGGTGTATAAAAAGTAATACCATTCCCTGGAATGAGAGACACTCTCTTAACATTTCCAAAAAGGGAAAGCAAGAGACTGCTATCCCGTGAAAGAATTAGAACACACATGCTCTCACACTCACTGAAAAATACATGTAAAATAACTGTTAAAACAATAGTAAAAGTCTGACAGACTGAGGTTAGAGTCTACACTGGGAGCTAGGACTACTAGATTCTGTTCCTCCCTACATCACTGACATGCTGTGTGATGTTGAGCACGTCTCTTAACCTTTCCATGCCCTAGTCTAGCTACTTGAGGGTATGACTGTATTTGCCTGCCTCACAGGGGTGCTGTGAGAGTTAATTAGCTCACTAATGTTTGCACAGCACTTTGGATGAAAATGGCATATGCAATTAATATAAAATTCATCCATGGTGCCGTGGGCCAGTGCAAGATGCTCTGCATTCTGCAGGGGCACTGTAGGCACAACGGTAAGCAGGTCTGCCTGAGCATCCTTAGACTGTGAGTCAAGGGTGTCCATGCTGGCCTCATGCAGGCTAACACGCAAAGGACAGGCACACGGAAGATATGTGGCTTTAAATGCATATGGATCCGGTGGCTCAAAACCCCTTGTAAATGGAGCAGGGAGACTGAATGCTATCCCAACCCATATGCTGAAATTCCATAGGCTAGAACAGAGCCTGCGGTGGAACAGTCCCACACCTGGCCCAGTTTTCACTTCTCCCCTTCTCTGAGGTCCACACGCATGCAGCCCCAGTATCTTGGCTTGGCTTATGTGGGTGATGTGTGTTAGTATGAAGTCAAGGAAACTAAACGAAGGCTAAAGTTAAAGGCTACGGTATTGCATGAAGTCCTCTCCCCGGCAGTGGTGCTGAACTAAGGGGTGCTGCTGCATCCACTGCTTGAAGTGGTAATAACAAACACCAAAAACATGGTTGCCATCCTCAGCACTCTCACTATAAAAATTGTTCCTGCACCCCTGCCTTCTGGAGGCAATTGTGGATCTTGCATAGCTAACCCACAATATTTTGAAAGAACACATGGGATAAGGATGACAGAGCAACCACAGCTTTGACTGCACTTCTCTCCAGTATAGTTTATGGTTAAGCAGAGACTCGTCTGAGCTCCCATCTGTTTTAGCCTCAGTTTTAAGGTTTCATGGAGTTATTTAAAATACTGCCATATGAAATGTAATGAGATCATTGTTCTTTTCATGTCCATTTCTAGAGATAAGGGCTTCATTTTCTCACTTAGAGTTGGTGGGGAAACTTCCAATGAAATGAAATTTCAAGAAAAAACAACAACAAATATTTTAGCAAAGATTTCAGTGAATATTTCTCCCCGTTTTTTAATTAGCTCTAGGGTCCCTGAAACGTGAGTTTATTTTCCCTGGAATGGTTTTTAAATGATCCTCTTCTACTGAATTCCTATCACATGGACATTTTAGTCCTTCGAGCAATGATACAGCTGATTTTTGAAGTGTAAATCCCAATAAGGATTTTGATCTTTTATTTTGTTCTAATCCACATTCTACAGATTTCTGCATTTCATAACCACACATTTACCTCAGCCAGGACTTCAGAAGCGGTATGTGTTGCAGAAGATAACTAACTAAATCAGCTCAAAGTTGTCTAGAAAATTGTATGAAAATAAAACACCATAGCAACAATATCTACTTTAAAGCTTGACCACCAGTCCTTTAGGCACCTGCAGCTGTTGCTTCAGCTGTTAATAATGATAGACTTACTAATGACATGTAAGTAATTGGGATTATGGTTACAGGTACCTGGGTCGCATAAGGAAAGCAAAACAAAGCAGAAACCTCAATATTTCTAACACGAGTAATACATTATTTTTTTTTTCTTGCTCAGGTTTCCTTTTACAATCGTCCTAATGTTTTACACATTCATACTGCAAATCTGATGTGACTGTCAGTATCTATGAGTAGCATATTTCTAGACTTCTTAAAAATCCATTGAAGGTCCATTTTATAATAAATATATGAAAAGACCTATAGCTATGCGTTGTAAAAAAGAAACTAAATATGATCTGAGTCAATATAGAGCAAATTACTGACAAATTCTGTCTCCAATATAGTGTCTATGCTGTTGTCTTATTATTGACTGAATGTTTTTTTCTTTCCAGCACAAAGACCAGAAAAACACACAAAACTCTTGGTAGTAAGATCCTACTCAATAATAGTGGAATAACCACCACCTCATTATCCAGTGTTGGTAACAATGCAATGAGAACATGAAATTTGTTATCTCAGAAGACATACTCTTTTCATGGAATGCTCCCTTAAGCAGCACATCCAGGGGGGCTAAAAATGAATATGCTTAAAATGATGACAGTCGTACTAAGCTTTCATGCCTGCCTATCTGTCTGCCTTCTATCTGACCCTAAATTAGGCCTCAGAAGGTGTAGTTTTTAATACAGATACTGGGTACAATGTACCTTCTCACAATTAGTAGAAAGTGCTGTTTTGTAATTAAAGGGTGAAGTGGGGCATGATGAACATATGGAAAAGGAGACCCTTAATAAGCGATGGAGCCTTCAAAAGACATTGCTAATTAGTATGCATTTGATGTGTACTATCCCAATTTTAAGACTTTGCCTTGAATAAATTGCTATGTTGGGTGTTCGAAGGAGTGGTGAGATTAGCATTTACAAAGGGGGCAATTTTCTGTCTTCTTGACTCTGTTAAATGGAGGAAATAACTTCCAAGACTGAAGCAGTAGTTAGCCCATCAATCATTCTCACAGCTGGAAACTGGGGATCCCAAATGCTGAGATGAGTTAATCCGTCAGTTAATAAGTTCATAGTGGCACCATATGGTGCTGGGCCACTCCACACTGGGACAAGGACAGAACTGTTTACACAGGCATGCTGCTTTCTCAGGTACCTCCCTACTGACAGAACCCTTTGTTCTGAAGGATCAATTTACTTTGCACAGTAAATTGACTGAATTGATCAGTTCAGAGCATATAATTGTCGGCTAATCCTGTGGAATCATGTCCTATCCATATGGAAGGGACAAAGGGTGCTGACAGTGGTCTAGTTTCTTGCTCCATCTCTGAGGCTATTTTCTCTGAACATGATGGACACTGATTAAAGCTGCCAGTAGGTGGATACACAGCCTGTATTGACTTTAATTGACAGAGGTGCTAGGAGGCCCAGCTTCCTCCAGCAAGGCTATTTTATGTGTCTTTACCATACCACTATCATTATTTTTCTTAGGACAAAAAACACATAAAGGTCAATCCCATCAATTTAAATACTGGACCACTTAACTCATATACCTGTCTTAAGCATAAAGGGGCATGCTTTTACAAATCTCTAAATCAAACTAGTCAATCCATAGCGTCTTTTTTTAAATTAAGATGCTAGAAAAACCACATTAAAGTATTTACCCCCCACAAAACTAAGGCAATTTAATATTAAGGCAGAAATATGCTATATATCCAATACTTAGGCATTTCACTCAAGTGGTTAAACTTACACCCAGTTGTAGCTAGGTACTGCAGAACATATAATTTTTCAGCTTAGTTCTGAATTTCTTTACTTCTGTAAGTCCACCTGAAAACCTTATTTTAAATACAGGATGTGTGCATGCATGATGTAACTTACTTTGATTTGGGCTTTATTATTTTCCTTAGTACCAGATAAAAGCAATGTGTGATGTAAGAGACATCCCATTATCATCTTTTGAGTCAGTAGTTTCTTTTCCATACCAGTGTCTCTAGAATTCTTTCTGTTAAGATTTTGATAGAAAATGGTACTGTGCATGAGCAACTGCCATTTACTTATAAAAAATGTTAAAATAATTACTTCAAAATACTAAAAGGTAAGTTGCTTGGAAACTGCAATGGTTCTTGAAATACAACATTGTAAATGCAGTGCTGTGTCATTCATCAAATTTTCAAATCATATTTGTTATGATATTTTGCCTTTTCTGTCAACCTAAGTACTTGTCATTGTACAATCTGAACACCTTTTCTTGATTATTCCTCCTTATAGACCTGATTCCACACTCACTGAAGTCAACGGATTGACTACAGTAGATGCTGCATCTGGCCCAATATAGGAACATTCCTTAGGGGGGAAATTTAACCAGTTTGAGCAAACATGGGTGAATGTTTATGGACAAGTGACAGTTCAACCAACTTTGGCTCATCTTTCAGACCTTGGAATGAAATTATGTTGTAAGTATTATTTTACTTTTTGTGCAAGCCTTTTTGATATATACCCTATAGTCAATATATAGAAATATAAGATCTAATTGTTATTAGACTCCCTCCATTTTTTGTTTCAAAAACTTTTGAGGTTTAAAACTTTCCTGCCCAAATGTTAAAAGCTTCAGTAAATGGCTAAAATTTTCTTTTTATGCAGCCAAAATATTAATTTATTTTGCTTGCATCAGCAACTTATCTCACCAAATGCAGATGTTCTTCCTTTTTAATTCAGTACAGGGTTTAACTTCTACCCCATTAACATTTTCACAAATTCCCAGCATTCTACACATTCTGGAACAGTAGATCCAAAATGGTTTTGCCTCTATATCTGGGATTTTGTTTTATCCCCTACACCAGGGATTGCCATCCTAAGAATTAAATGAAAATCTGATCCAGAAAAAGAAAAAATCTTAGGTGTTTTCTTAACAAGCTCTCTGATTCATGAAAAAAATGAACCAAAAAATGGAGGATCATATAATACACAATAAAAACTCCAGAAACCATGACCAGAGGTGGAATATGGAAAAGGATACTTTGAAAAAAAGGATCCCATTGGGGAGGGCCCTAAGGATTCAGTTGTAATTTGCTTTAATTCCCTTCCATCAGTTACTAGCAGACCATACAGTATTAATGGGAAATTCCTGATAACAAATTCAGCCCCCTCAGCAGAGATGTACTGGAGGGAAATCTTAAGGGCTTTCAGTAGCTTTTCATCAAAATTCTCCCAACAAATTGAAGGGAAAATTTAGTTCACCTCCTCTCGATGTACAGATAACTCCCCAATGTCAGAGATGGATCACCCTTAGAGCTCATAAAAATACTCTCAGAAGCAATTTAGAATGAATGAGAGTGCATCAAATGGCAGGTATCTTCAAAAAATCAGGCAAGGTATAGTACTCTCAACTCCCACTTCAAATTTTCAGGTAACAGACTGTCCTACCTATATGCTGCAGCATTTCCCAAAATGAGAAGCGGGCTCCCTTGTGGCTCTGGACTAGCGCAATTTGTCTGGTAAGTGGTGGCTCCTTCTTTGTTTTAGCTCAAAAGAAATTTTGTCTTAACTGGAAATAAATTAAGACATCTCCAATCCCCCATTGTGCCACTCTGCAAAATACATTTCAGATTTTTAAGAATCCTAAAACACTGGTAATTGGTATCCTGATGCCTACATGTTACAGGCATCCATGTTTATTTTCATCACAAGGGTATGGCTGGATTTTCCCTTTTACATCTCATGCCAGCCAATGCTATGCCTGCCATTGCCACTTTCTAATGTTGTATTTTCTTTGCTATCGCATATCCCACAGCACCACTGAATGAGGTACAGTGTTTGACATCACAGGATACGGGAGAAATATGGAACTCTGAGAGCCAGACATAGCTTTTTTTTTTTTTTTTGCAAGGAGAGTGCAGCTGATTGGTCCATCATACGTTTGAAAGTCCTAAATAAATTTGAGCAACTAGATAGTTGCCCCCAAGGAAGGTGTTTAATGAGCAGAAGAGTATGTTTGTTTTAATTTAGATCTACAATAGAGGTCTCTTGTAAGAATTCCCAAATCGAATGCTCTTAGGCCCTAATTCAGCAAAACACTTTATATGTTTAAATTTTAAATGTGCTCAAATCTATACCTGTTCAAAGTTTAAAGTTAACCACATGCTTAAGTGCTTTGCTGAGCCAGACCCTTAGATCTCTATCCTGTGTAGTACTGAACAATCTGGCTTTCATGCCTCAAAGCACTTAAAGACATGGTTAACTTTAAGCAGGAGCTTAAGTCGCACTTTGGATACTCTTCGTGATTGTTCTTCAGGTGAACCCTGAATGTCCAATTAATAGATCTTGTCCATGGAGGAAACAAAGGATATTATCGCAAACTGTGTGACTACATCCTTTGAATCATGGGTCTGTAGTGAAGTGGATTTCACCCTAACCGTTTACATATTTTGGGAAGAATAGTTCTGCACATTTCCAAAGGAAAGAGAAACAACTGGAAGCTGTGGTATGAGTGTGCAAGATGCACTGGAGTACTCTTTGACAGCATAACTAGTAAAATATGGTTGTTTTCATCTTCAGGACAAAAAAGGTGGATTTAAGAAATGCACCCTTGTACGGTTGTGTAATAAGCCAAAAATAAAATAACCAGAAAAATCTACATAAGATGGCTCATTGTTACAGTCCATCTCTATTCGTGCAATAAATGCAAAAACGCTGCCTGATACGAATGAGATATTATTGAATTTCCTGTTGGGTTGCTTGGTCTTTGTTTTTAATTTTAGTTTTCATTAAAATCCTAATGTTAATTTTTTGTTTGGATTATACTTGGTTTATAAGGGTAAACCTCCTTGTATAAAAACCTTTAGATGAATTAATATATAAATTGCTCTGAGGGGTAGTCGTCAAAGGTAGCATTTTTCAAAAAATGAAATAATTCATTATATAGTCAAGAGTTAAGAAAGGCTTTAAGTCTAGTGATAACTTTGCCATTAAGACCCATACACTCTGCATGTTTTAAAAAAATATGAGCCTGATCCTCATCTGGTAAAAATCAGCATTGTCCCATCTACTTCAGTTTACACCATTTGAGGATCAGGCAGTGTTAATTTATCGTGAAACATGTTCTGAGTACAAGCAGTAATATTCTTTTAGACTTTGATATTAGGTATTGTTCCATTTTAAAATTGCCAGAAAAGAGGCCTATAATACAGACCATCTTCACTTGCCAAATTTTTCACTTCTTCAAATCAAAAGCTTTTGATTTATACAAGCTCCAAAAGCATCTTAAAATAATAAACATACACATGAATTTGCGTAACTAAAATAAACTAAATTAAAATATGCCCAAAACAAACTGCCCATTAAACATACTAAAATATATTCTACACCCTAAACATTGCAGTACTACTATTATAAGATGTATTGACTGGACTGTTACTTCAGAAAAATGTGGAACTTTTTGTATATTGGTTGGTTTGAGCCAATATTCAGCTCAAAGCAAATTTTTACAAGTGAGTTACATAAATCTCTCAAAAGCAGGCTTTCTAATGGAAATGCTGACATATGCTCATATAGAAGGACATGAAAATCACTGCTGTAACAAAATAATATGAGCTTTATTTTTTTTCTGAAGGTTGTGTGGTTTGGAAATTTATGGAGATGCCACTTGGGAACTACAGCTTCTAGTGTACAGACTAGCAACTTGCACTGCTCTTGTTTGACCTAGATACAGCAAAAAAAGAAGCTGTAGGGGGAGGGGAAATCTGCTGCACACTATTACTCTCGGACCATCAGCACTCCGTGTAACATTGCCAGTAACAAACTCTCTGGATAATGTGTTTAATATGCTCTTCCAAATGCTGAGGGTAAATGTATAAAGCTGTTCCTGGGTTTACTACCCTACAATATGTGATTGGACAAGTTCTTTTGAAATTCAGAGAGTACTTCTGAATATAAGCCTAGAATCATCACTGGCGTGTTCTGGCAGATGTCGGCAGCAAATTGTTGCCTTCTGTGTAGATAAAATACTGATACACATTCTAATGTTTAAAGCAAACAGATTGATTCCACATTCTAGAACTTTTCTTCTTTTACGGTTGCAACTCACTGAACTATTACAAAAACTTCAGAAAGTAGTGGCGTATTTCCCCTTATTTGGTCGGCTTTATTATTTACTTGTGTGACACACTACACAAGTGTATGTGTCCACCCTTTATCTGTTTGATCCACAAAGGATAGTCCTTCTGCTGCCCCCAGCTAATGGATTTAGGGCTATATTCAGAAAGAAGCTTAAGCACGGTGACATTCAGCGTCACCACATCTAACTTCTCGGCACCCAGAAAATCACTGGGATTCTCAGAGCCTGAGTTCAGTGCCTAGGCTCCCCATGCAATGATTGGGGAAAGATAGGTGCCTCAGAATAGGATTCAAAAAGGTTAGCATGCCAGGCAACTCCTCGCTTAAAATAGCCAACTGGTGATGCCAAGCCAAGGGGTGTGTGCTAAGCCCTGTGATCCTCTCAGAGATAGGTGCCAAACCCAGGCTGCAGCTTGGTGCCTCCCTCTGCTTGGGATTCTCAGTTGGAAACCCTCTCCTGGTGTTGGGTGCCTATGTCATATTAGCGAGGTGGGGAGGGGTGTTGGTGGTGTGCCCACCTTATAAATTTTAGCCTGGTGGTAACATAATCACCTGGGATATTGGATATTGGAGACCTGCCTATTCAAGTCCCCTCTCCACCTGAGGGAAAGCCCCACATAGGAATATCCCAATGGGTAGAGTACACACTGGCAGATTCCAGTTCAAATCCCCTTCCCCCCATTAGGTGGAGGGGGGATGTGAAGCAGGGTTACTCACATGCTAGGGAATGCTCTCACCACTGGGCTAAAAGGTTTAAGGGTAGGCTATCTCATGTAAACCCATCTATGGGGCTTACTGGCTCAGAGCCGCAGGTGAGGACTGTCTGTCTTCTCCTGGTTTGTGCATCATTCTGGGGCTTAGGTGTTCAGATGCCTGGCATGGGGCTGAAGTGTGCGTGCAAAAATGTAGGCACCTGCAGGGGTTTAGCAGCTGAGGAGGGTTTTGTGGATCCCCGTGGGGACTGATTCTGGGATTCAGTCTCCTAAAGAGACAGTTAGGTACCTAAGCACTTTGGCAGATCTAGCCCTTAGTCCTAAAGTTCAAGCAGTAGAAGTTTTTGCTTTGGAGACAGAATCCCCAGATTTACTCCCTGCTGATGACCCAGTCATATTACAGTAGTACCCAAGGGTCCCAATCAGAATCTGAGCTCTATTGTGCTTGGTGCTGTACAAATATATAGTAAGAGACAGTCCCTGTTTCAAAGAGTTAAATATATTTTTGGTAAAAAAATTTAAAAATTGAAATTTAAAAATGAAAAAAAAAAAACAAAAAACGAAACATCAGCTAGACAGGAAAAAAATAGAGGGACCAGATCTGGGTTACGCTGCAGCTATTTTGCATCACTGGTGCAAACGAAACTTATACTTGGTGAATCCAGCCTCCAAAGTATCTTTCCTGCATAGACTGTTCCTTGTCTGGTGCAGAGAAGCCATAACAACTCCTATATTCTGTCACCTCAGCCCCAGCTCATGTCAGAAGGGGCATGACTGACACAAGTCCTGGCCAGAGTTCATCTGATAGCCTGGCTGCCAAAGCATCTTATTTAAATCTGAAACTTTAAACAATTTAATGCTGAGGGAGTTTATGCTGGAAAAGCCAATCACATAATGTCTCATGGCAGACTGCACTCTCAAATTTTCCTTTATGAAGTATTGAGGTATTTTTTGTCATGTTTGTTAGAAGACAACGATCTTGTAAGAAATATCTGACCTTATTCAAAGTGTAGTTATTATGTAAAGTCCAGGATGGCTATGTTGTGAAGGAGCAAAGGGAGCAACATTTTCTGATCAATTCAATTTTTATCTTTGGAAGGTACCTGAATGTCAATTTCCAGCTTAATATGCATATAGCACTTAGCAGCTGGAATCTATATGCATTCCCAAGATAAAGGTGACTCTCTCCTTCGTGTACAGCCAGAGCGTCACAGTCATAAGACACTAGAGTGGAGATGGAACACTTCCTCCAACACCTGAATGATATAATTTGTCAGTAAAACTATTAAGAAAATTAGTCTCTTCTACCCTTTTGTTTGCCAACCCTAATTTTCAAAAGCAGGGCCATTCTTGTAAGAATAACTCCACGGATAGCAATACCACTTATCTCCTGGAATATCAGACTCTGATTGACTGAAGTACTATAAAGCAGTGAGATTGCATAAACAATAGACCTATATGATCTTTAGTGCCCTCAGTGGATCGTCTAATCCAATTTCTCTGTTTCCCATACTTTTAGATTTACAGATGTTTGTTAGAAAATCTTCAAAACCAATGCACCAATATTAATGTATAATTTACAGACAATAACTCACAGGCTGCTTACTGCAGATCCTGTAGGACAAATTCTGCTCTTACTTATAGCAATGTAAAATCACAGTAACTCCCATTGGCTTCAGTACTTCAATTGCTCTCAGTTGTACCAATGTGAAATTTGAATAACCTCAATGACTGCAGTGGAGTTACTCCAGTGTAACTGAGAGCAATGGTAACACTCAAGTCAAAAGAGTAACTTCAGTTACACTGGTATAACAGAGCAGAATTTAGCCTGGAGCAGCCATGATATATACCAGCCGAAGCTCCACCCTGTGTATTTATGTGATATCTGTTAACACCTAAATTGAGGTCACTAAGATTTTTGCCTGAAAACATAGTGCAGAATAGGGCCATATGTGATTAAGGTGTAATAATTTAATTCTCTATGTACTTGTGTCACTCAAACACACACAGTCACACTCTGATTATTGCTTGTAAGAACTTCTCTTTCAGAATTGGAACATTCCCACTTTTCTTCTGTGGAGATTTGAAAATATAAAATGTATCATACCATTCTGATAAGCTTCAAGGAACCGTCCACTTTGCAACAAGTGACCTGTTAAATGATGACAAATCCTTGAGCTTCTGGCTTTAGACCTTTGACCTTTTGACATTAGGTTGTATCCAGGGAGCAGTCTCAAGAGAAGAATGCAATAAACTGCTTGTAATCTAGTGGTCTCAAAAGAAATTACATCAAAACCAGCTGCTACACCTCTAGTCATTAAAGACTGACAACTTGTTAACTAAAATAGGGCCATTATATTATGAAAGGCTTGTTTTCGCAATAGCTAAATGCCCATCTCTGTCCCCTTTACAGAAACACCAGTAAATGCCATTGCAAATATACATGTCCATTTACAATTTAAAGGTATGTAAGTGAACTGTGCTTGACTGCAGCACCACATCTTGATTTTTAATATATTGAGTTGTACTAATTAATCAGCTAAGAACCTTGTGATCTATACAGAAACACTGTGATGACTCATATTGTGTGATTCCGTATTTTCCAATTGCATCTGAACTGATACCTAGGATTATTCATTTTGATTTTGAAGCAATCCAGGACTGCACGATTTCAATTGTCTTTTTTTTTTCTTTTAGAAACAGTAGAAATAGATGTGAGGGTTTTATCATGAAATAGAATCTACATTTGCTATTTGGATGCCTCCTTGTGCTAGAACTTGCTAAGAATTTGAGCCAGAAACTGCAGCAGACTGTGCCTGACAATGGATATACTAAAGCTTTGCCATGGGACACTTGAAATACAACGTACGTCTCTGTAGGGAGACCATCCATCTCTATAAGGCTTTGAAATACAGCAAACATCACTATTAGGCTTAAGAGAGGAAAGTGAAAGTGCATGGACAGAACATCAATGGTTGAAAAACATATGATGACTACATTCTTCTAAGTGCCTCTTAGGAGCACAACCCGTACAAAGGCAACAGTGCTGAGAGCATCCACCGAAGCAACTGGAATTGCTACCACCTGGGAAATATATCATTTGAGAAAGTAGAGAGAGAAAAAGAGCAATGATGACAGCCATCCATGTTCCACCAAACTGAGTCATTGATATCAGAATTAATTATCTACAGTCTACCTCACCAGTAAAGTGGAAGAGATCTGAGGAAAGGCAGGAAGATTCATGGTAGTCAATAATAGTTGTCTGTGTGTGACAACTCTACTCTACTCTACTCTTATTGTAAAGGTATCCCTGAATATGACCACTGTCTATATTTTGGCTTCCCGATGTACACCAAAGGTGAAATCCTGGCCCCACTGAAGTCATTGAGAGTTTTGCCATTGACGTCAATGGGGGCAGGATTTCATCTTAAATCCTTTTAAGATGTAATAAATTAATAATAATAATTATACCTCTTTAAATCATGCAGATGTTCAGCTTCCAAAATGGATATAGTGAAAAGGGGCAATGTATGTTTCCTGCTGATGCATGTAAGAAATGGATGAAAACTGAGGGTACGAATGAGATACGGCAGAAATATTGAGCGACTATGAAGTCAAACATTATTCCTGAAAAGCAGGTGATGTTTTCTGGAAGTTTGTTTGCCCCTGTGTATTAAAGAGGATCAGCTTCATGGAAATTCAGAGTGTGAAAGTCACTAAGGGCTTGTGAAGGTGGGAGATGTAAGACGAGGAGGGTGGCAAAGCAGCAGAGAAAATTATCAGGTGTTAAGTTGGAGGCCCAGCTGCAAAACATCCAAACATTGGTTGTCAGAAATAGGGTAGCATTATTATGCAAGTTAATACTTGAAAATTGCACTAGCTCAGAGTGGAGGGAACTTTATAGTGACCGTGCATAGAAGTAAGTTTTTTTTCAGAGACACGTTTTTCTGTTGCATATTTGTTCTTGCATCTGATTTAGGAACTGTTTATGCTTATGTTTGTATGCAGCCACCTGAGACCTATTTTACCCCCCTGCTACTCTCCAAGTTTCCTGTGGACCAATGACATAATGAACAGTTCAGGCTTTACAATATACCCTTATGAGTCACTGCTCTAGAGAGGATGGAACAGACAAATAGCCAATGTCGGATTGTTTAAAGCACCACGTTGTTTTTCTCAATGTTTTCCTGTTTTACTTAGCAAAAGAAAGTAAGATAGGATGTTCAACTGTTCTATCAAAAAAACCCACTAAAACAACAACTTACTTTCTGAAAAGCCCCAATAACAATTCTTTGGGTGAGTGCGCATCTGCCCATTTCGTTTCATGTGGGATGCTGCAGAATACTATTTTGTCACACATCCTGATCAATACGTATGTGAGGGGGAGAGTGAGGTGGTTTGGTTGTTCATGTCCCTATGTGTGGATAACAGGCACCCCTAGGATTCTGTTTTATTTAACTTGTTTGGTGCCGTTGATCAATTTAGCTAATGACCTGAGGTAGCTGAGACATAAGGCTTGGCTACTTGAGAAAACTACTGCAAAATAAGCTGGGGAATGAATTTAACGATAGCTATTCTATGTTAACTCCCTGTGTGGACACTCTTATTCCTCACTAAGAGTGCCTTGTTGCACTTTAGCTAAATCCACTTCCTATAGCAATAGCTATTTCAGGTTATTTCCCTGTGAATGCAAACCCTTAATCCACATAAAACTGACATTTTTGCTGGTAGATTGAGGAAAACAACTGAAGTAATGGCACTGAGCATTTCAATTGTGGGAGCTTGTTCCTTTTTAGCTACAGTGATCTAGTACTTGTGGTTCTTATTATATATTTTAGGGATTATATTCAGATGGCCAAGTAGTTACAATGGTCAAAGTGTTTCTTGGCCAGAAAAGTGCTTCACAGAAGGTTTCAACTCTTCCTTCTGACGCAGTCCTTGCCACAGTAATCCACACTCCTATCACCTCAAGAATGGATTGCTGTAATGGGTACCATGTGGGACGGCACTTTAAAAACACTTAGAACTTCAGCGGCTACAAAACATGGGTTGCCCACTTTCTGGTGGTGGTTCTCCCAGGAAAACCTTGCCCCAAGGCTTGCACTAGATCAGATACATGAGAACTGAAGGGGTTGGTTTTAACATATGAAGCCTTAAATGACTTAAGCCATGGTTATCTGGGACCACTTCATTCCTTGTGTGATATCATGACAGTTCAGTTCAGCTGAAGTGTTTCAGGTAATGCCCAGTGGTGCAGACACGAAGAGGCTGGAGACAGGGCCTTTTCAGGAAGAGTCCTTAACTTTGAATTTACTGTGCCCATTGGTTTGCCAGAGCCTAAATGTTTCAGGTCCTGCTGCAAAGCCTGACAGATCTCACTGGACTTTGACGGGAAGCCCTGAGTGAGCCAGACAGATGGGGCAAACTTTACATTTGCTTCCATTTGTTATTATGAAAGTCTTAGTGATGCACACAGTATGTGTGCTGAAAGGGTTGATCAGCGCATTTTAAAGCAAATTGAAAGAAATATCATAAATATAATAAGAGGAAATAGGGACTCATTATTCTAGTGGAGCAAATCCTTGTGTAGCCAATAAACAACCTTAAACTAATTTTCTGAAAGAAAAGTATTACACTAAGGCTTTCCTCGATGTCAAGGAATTATGATAGCAATCCTTCTGCCACATTGCACGGGGATACACTTCTCTAATCACTTAAAAAAGAAACACACTGGCACTGATAGCTAATCTAATCTATCTGTACATACACAAACACATTCACGAGAACACTTTTCTTAAAGTCCTTTTTTCTCTTGAGGAGAGGGGGGAATAAGAGGACCCAAACAAACGCAAAGCATCAGGAAAAGGATTATCAGAGAATCTTCTCTTTGCTTCTAGTGTTGCTCCTATTACAGAAATATGCTGACTGTTTTTTCTTGCCTGTTGCTCTCTGAAATTATAACCCATATATGTTATACCAGCCTTCCTTCCCAATTAATCCCAAAATGTCATTTCCCAAACCATGAAGGAACATATTCTACTTTGACTCAATATGATCCATTCTTTGTTTTTTTCTTGAAGAAGATAAAAATATTAATTCACCTGCCATGACAATGTAAATTCTCTCTAGGCTGAGGAAAATGTGAACCTAAAATTACTTCAAAATCAAAATAATTTTAAATCAGATTAGTTTCCTGATGAGAATTTCGTAGGATTCTCTGCCTCATCAGGGAGGTGGTGGACTTTCCTTTTCTTACTGTGGAACATTAAAAAGAAAAATCATAAGCAGAGGGTTTTAGTCTGTGGATCCACATACTGAGGGAGATTGTATCTCCTTAAATGTACAGGAGGCCAAATGTAACAGTCCTTGAAGGAAACTCATTTGGGACCCAAAAGTAAAGGATCTTGAACTCAAATGGACTAGAATTTTAGGCTCATAAAAAACTTTGTTGCTTTGGATTCTTGGGGCTAATACTTAACATTACTTTAGAGAAAGTTTTCTTGGGAAACACTGTGAACTAAAAGATAGTCTCACCGCTGACCTCTCTTTTATGTACTAATTTTGTATTTATTAATAAATGTGTGCCACTTTATTTCCTGGGATGGAGGAAGCTCTATAGTTGTCCACCATATATGTAGAAGAAAACAGATTTCCATAGTCTGCATTAATTTTGCACAGAAGTGACAGTTAAGAGAGGAGCATTTCTCATCTTAAAGGAATGGGCACAAAGACGGGCATTGTTAGATGTCATTACTAAGTGAAATACCTGTATATCAGCATTGCACTTCTGATTAGAGCAGCATCATAGATGTCCTAGTTTACACACAGCCACTTATACCAATTTTACCTCACACCCAGCCAAAGAATATGTACTGAATCAATTTTTGCACACCATACCCCTTTTGGGACTTACACATCAGTTCACAGAGCCAGCCAACACAGGTGCAACTCCATCTCTGCCAAGCAAGAATCATCTCAAGATTGCAGTGGGTAGTGTCCAACCTTAGACAGGTGTAGCTGCTTGCTGTATATTTGATAAAACCAGTAGAGAATTGAACATTCTGCATAAGTAAAAGGAGCATGACCCTAATGCTAGTCAACGCTATCAGCCTTTTGAGTTCATCAGTCAATTCACCCTGGTCTATGTTCATTTACACTAAGGGCCCTTTACACTTCTCTCACAGTGTGTATAAATATGTTTTAGCCCATGATTAAGGCTCTTTGCCCATCATGGTGGTGTAAAGGGGGCTAAGTACAAAGGAGAATCAGGTCCACTGGCCTTAAAATAAAAAATGTTGACTGGAGTTTTAAAATACTTTCTTTTTTATTTTTGAAGTGGGTTGTTTTGTTCCATTTCAGTTTAGATGGCTATCTTTTATTCGTGTTAGGATTTCAGCAGCACATGTAGCCCAGACTTGGGCAGCTTTTTTACTTACTATATTGTATTTTGTGAATTTTTACTTACTATATTGTGTATTTTGGCCTTCTGTTGCTTTACAAAGATTTATTTTATAGACTGAAATGTATGTTTTAGGGACCAGTGATATAGAAACTGACAGCCTTCCGGGTGTAGTCATTTTTGGCTGAGTCACTTGTAAATAGCTACAACCAAATGACAGTTTACCAGCATGCAAAGCCATTAGAAATGCACAACTGACTGTGAATGTACGGGAATGACATATCTGATCTCATTTGCTGTTTATTGTACATGCTTAAATTTATCAATCAAAGCCTACAAGCAGGGAACAAAATACAGTTATTTGATTGAAATCAGACTTCAGTCCTCTGTTCAATACAGCACATAATAAAGTGTAGATACGATCTCATATAATCTAGATTATAAAGCCTGCACACCAGCTGTTAAACCCTGAGAATTGCACAGTGGTTACCAGGCTACCTCTCAAGGCAAACTAGAGAGAAATATAACTGCAGCCTAAATGTACAGATACTTAAGTATTATACATTGATCATATACAGAGGGTGTGATTCTTTTCTCCCTTGCATTAGTGTTACACTAGTATAACACCATTAAAGTCAAAGGAGTTACTACGGATTTACAGGAGTGGAAAGAAGAATCAGACACTGACTTGTACATAATAGAGTTCATTCTTGAGAAAACGGGTTTTGAAAAACCAAGTCTCCTCTGCTCTTCTTCCTCTTTTATTTGAAATTGTTTTGCAATACTAAATAATCTCTGCAATTAAGTAGCTGAGTGCTGAAATATCTGAGATCTTGTTAAAAGTCATAGCTAATATTTTTATTAGCTCAATCTAAGCCTCATTGAAGTCAATGGAAAGACTCCCATTGAGTTTAATGGAAGATGAACTTGGTCCCAAGCAGTTTTAGTGTTCTTTTAAAAGAAAGCATGAAAACCTACAGGTTTGTAAAACAGATTGTGTTTTGTTTATATTCAATATAGCTATGGTTCATTTTTGCCATAAGCCATTTCTCCTATTATCAACCCTCTATTCATGCTCTCTGGTGGTGTTAATGCTGACCAATGCAATAGTTTCCATTTTCTTGATATATTTAATCTAATCATCGTCTGAATTTTCCATTACATTTTTAATTCTTATTATAGCCTGCTTCACACAGCCTTTATACATTTTTTCAGTATTAAAATAAACTCTCTTTTCTTGCCAGAAAGAGTTATCTTCAATTGTTGAAAGATTAGTAGGTGGCATGAAAATCTGTTTTGTTGCATTTACTTAAAAATAAAAAAGCAAATTTTTAGAAATGCTTTTGTCAGAAATGTAAACACCACCTCCATAGCTTTCATCCACTGTTTTGACAGCTTATTGAATACTCTCACATCTTTTCCTATATGGTAATATCTCCCATTAATTAATATCTTTTCTCTGCTCCCAATTTTGATAGGTCTGCAGGAATTGTTACACAACACTCACAATGACAATTGTTTGGGTATGTTTTGTCTGTGTGAGCACAGATCTTGGATATCAAATGTTGTCTAAAGAGGAAATTAATGTGGAATACTGGAAGAGAAATGAATGTTATTAAAGTTTTGTGGTAGAAAGAAGCAGTCCTGGTTTACATTTCATTATTATTTCTCCAGCTTTATAGAAAATAGTGGTGAAACATTTTTTTTCTTTTAATAAATCAGCTAAGATGGTAGAACTTTGATGTTTGTAGTTTTTATGAATCCAGAGAAGCAGTTTCACTAGTTTGCTTCTCACATTCTTTTGCTGGGTTGTCTATGGAAGAGACACACACACACAAATTTCAGGCATCAGCAGTATTTTTCTAGGAAACAGGTGAGGCATGTGTGCTTGCAAGATACTGAAAATAAAGAGTGAGGGTGAAACCCTAGATCTAGTGAAGTCAATGGGAAAACTTCAATAGGGTCAGGATTTCACCCTAAAACATTTAATTATCACCTGAACTCCACGCATTGTGGGACTCAGCCAACTCCCATTGAGGTCAATGGAAAGATTCCCAACAACTACGGTTGGAGATGACTTGGGACCTATATGCATTTTTGCTTCCCCACCATCACCCTTGTTATATTGTTTTAACATAGGATTGCAAATGTGAGCCAAACTGGCAAAATAATTCAAGACTGAAATCCACAGTGAAACAAGTTGTGGATAGAGCTTGGAAAGGACAAGATTCTAACTTTATCAGTCCATCTCCAAACCAAACATATGTGGGAAGCAGCTACCAATCCATCTCAACATGTCCAGGGCAGAACGAATAATATTTTCAAATGATCAAGTCATAAATTTAAGTAATGTGCATGTGCTCAACCACAATTGGTAATTTGCATATGTTAATCCATTAATTTCACACCCAAATGTGTGCTTCTGCAGTCAGTTACTGACGGATGCAGGCAAATGTGGATTTTGTGCACTCAGAGGGTGGAGGTGTATTTTCTGTGGGCACAACTAACACATTTATGAGAAAATTGCCTTAAAATGTGAGGACTGTTCTCTCGATTCTCTCCAAAATAAACCTGCTCCTTCTGATGTTATCCTATGAGGTATGCCCCCAAAATAAATGCAGAAATGTTGCTTTTGAAAATAACCCAATTCTCTGCTCCACTACAGGCTTCCTGTGTGACCTCGGGCAGATCACTTAGGCCTTGTCTACACAGGGGAAATTCACAGGCATAACTCTTATCATTATTATCATTTGTATTATCGTAGTGTATATGAGCTCAGACCTGGACCAGAATCCTGTTGTGCTAGGCTAGTCTGAACTATTGTAGCTATTACAGAATAACTGCCCCATAACTGTTCTGAAATACAAGTGACTTTCTATTGATTGTCTGAAGTTCATCTGTATGTCAGTTGCTTGGGGAAAGAGAGAGCAAGGGAACTATATCCTGTGTATATTACACACAGCAGTCAAGCACAATGGGCCTAATCCAATGTCCACTAAAGTCAGTGGAAAGATTCTTACTGAAGTCACTGGGCTCTGGATCAGGTCCTATATGAGGAAACCAAAAGGAAAGTGACACAAAGAGTGTGAATTTGTGATGTCTGGAAGATAGTGCCATTATCCCCTAATAAAGAAAGTAGAAGACATGCTATTAAATTTGTCTTCTGAAATTATCATTTTAAGCAACAAAATGACATAACAGTAGCTCACGCATCCTACCACTAAAACCCAGAGAAGACTGAAATTATCCAGTAAAAATACATTACACACTTACCCAGAAAAAACAAATGGGGGTGACACAGAAATACTATGTCCCATAAGGACATCATGTCAGAGGTACTACCTCCAAAAGTAACATTTCTAGGAATGATATCACAGCATAACTGAATAGTTTCTTTCTCTCATGGATCCTGGATATGTGCTTTCTCCCATGCTGCCACTCACACTTGGAGAAATTCCCCATAAACATCTGCAATCTAACTCATTATCCTCCTTCAAAACCCTGCTTTAGACTGTCCTTTGCCATGATGCCTACACAAAAATTGACAATGGTTTGGCTGCTGGTGTGCTGAGACCACTGCCTATCATGCGGATCAATACTGTCTCATTGGGCATGTCTACACTGGAATAAAAGACCTACAACACTGCCATCGCCAGGATCAGTTGTCAAAGGCATATGGTGCTCAGGCTGTGGGGCTAAAAATTGCTGTGTAGATATTTGGGCTCAGACTGGAGCCCAGGCTCTGGGACTCTCCCCCTTCGCAGGTTCCCAGAGCTCAGGCTTCAGCCCAAATATCTACCAAGCAATTTTACAGCCTCACAGCCTAAGCACCATGAGCCTGCGTCAGCTGATCCAGGCCAGCTGTAGGTGTTTAATTACTGTATAGATGTACCTTAAGTTTCCTTGCATTCCCCCATCTGTTTGTACGTACCTATCTGTCATCTCTTGTCTTACAGTTAGACTGAAACCTCTTTGAGGCAGGGGCTGCCTTTTTGCTCTGTATTTGTACAGGACCTAGCACAATGGGGTCCTAGGTCATGACTAGGGCTCCTAGGCACTATGATAATACACATAATAAAAATAATAATAATACGGTCGACTATGTCAATGGATTACTGCCATTTAAAGTAATGTACACAATTGTACATAATTTTCAATTAGCAGCAGGAATTAATGCAGAAGTGAGTGTACCTCCCAGGCAGTATTTACCCATATTTATCTGGTGTCTGTTTTTGCATTGTCTAAGTTGTTGTGTGCAAACAATTCAGATTTATTATGTGCGACAGCATTTGAAACCTGCCATTCCTGGTGGGAAACTGTAGGTGTTGCTGAAGCTGCATAGTTGGGATTGAGAGGCAGATGGCCTAAAGGTCCCTTAAATGTGTTGGTTAATATTTTTTAATCTCCTCTCAGACATTCTCTGTTTTCCTTCTTGGATGATCTACTTCAAAATGTATTTGGATTTGATGCATTCCTCAGTTGTTTGGGGTTTTTAAACTAAACTCCCCAGAAAACCAGCATAAGTGCATTTTAACCTGTTAGTGAAGCACATCCTAAGAGAAGCTGTGTAAAGTAGTGAACGGCCTGGAAGAGCTATAGATTATTTTTAAATTGCAAAAAGAAAGACCTGTAGAAAGCTTATTGTGTTCCAGGGGACTTGAGAGTAAATGGAAGTGAGTGTCTTTATTACACTTTAAAGGGAAGTTGGTTAAAGAGACAATACTCTAAAGACAATACTTTGAGTTTAGCCTTCAAGATCATCACTATTTTTTTCTAGTGACCAATTCTCTGAGCACAATCTGTTTCCAGTCTTTTTGTCATCAGAGTGAAAAGGTCAGCACCCTCTGACATGGCATGAGCTGCTGAGTGAAACAAGGAAAACATCACCACCAGAAAGAATGACAGACAACTGTGCTTAAAAAAACTTCAGAATTGTATCGACCTCCAAGCAAAGCAAATGGTTCAGAGGTCCCAGGGAGTTCAGACACTGTTTAGCCCTTTGACTTCCTCTGAACTATTGGATGCCACCATCTTTAAGCACTTTGTACCGAAATGTCCACACGCCCTGTTGAGGCATCTCAGGTTAGAATATCACCATGCCACTCTCATGAAGCATCTTTAAAACAGTCTATAATAGGGGTGTCAACAGTAATACTAAGAGAATGAAAAAGTTTCTTTAGTGTAACACAGACGAAGAGAGAGACTTACTTTTACCACAATGGGAGAAAACGACACGAAATATGAAAAAAGTTGGTATTTTCTAGACATATCTAATGAAAGAATGACTCTACTCTAGTTCCTTTATACTAATATTGCCTTACTCATCAAAACAAACTGAAACCACTTCTCTCCAAAGCATGGTTTACTACAATATAACATATTTTTAACTTAGAGCAGGTCTACACTTAAAATGCATCAACACAACTGGACCAATGCATCTGTGACACTGTAGCACATAAATGAGGACGCTCCTACGCTGATGGCAGATCTTCTCCCATCATGTAGTTAATCCGCCTCCTTCAGAAGCAGTAGCTGTGTTGAAGGGAGTAGCTTGTCCATCGACATAGCACTGTCAGTATAACTGTCACTAAGAGTTGTGGATTTTTCATGCCTCTGAGTGACATAATTATACTGATGTAGGTCTGTAGTGTATACCTGGCCTTAGATAAGAACTATATTAGCAATATAGAGAAAATTAGATGTATTTTCTTCCCTATCTTTTCCCTTTCTATATGTGAAGTTGCTTATCATAAAAGCTCAATAAAATAAGAATAGGGTAGGCCTCATTTATTCTACTAGTACACAAATTATGGTGAGATGTTCATGAGATGTTAAGCAAGAGAAGGGCTAAACATTTCAGCATGGGTCTATGATAGGAAAACTTGATGACAAGAACACATTTTTCAGCATCAAGGTCCTCCAAGCAGAGGTCTGGGTTTTTCCATTCAATCAGTGAAGTGGGTGAGCTACTGGCCAGCCTCATCTCTCCCCTCCAGCCCTCTTCACCCCACCTCATTGCTAAAGGATGATGAATCCTGTTTCATTCTAGAACTCTGGAGGCTAATACTGTCTTATCATTGTACCAGGCCAGTGTGGTATTACAGGTATAACTACTTGTTAGGTACGTTCATGGATATTTTGGCCTCTGTATGCCATCTCCAACTGCATTTGTCTCCCAGATTACCATTATTTAATAATAGGCTGAAACAAATGCAGTGTTAAGAAAGGAGGACCAGATCTTCCCTGGACTAAGCAAATTCAGTTCTTATGCCAATTCTTATCAGCAAGTTAAGGAAGTATGGGTTGAATGAATGGACTATAAAATGGATAGAGAACTGGCTAGATCATGGGTTACCTAGGGAGGTGGTGGAATCTCCATCTTAGAGGTTTTTAAGATGCGGCTTGACTAAACCCTCACTGGGATTATTTAGCTGAGGTTGGTCCTCCTTTGAGCAGGGGGTTGGACTAATGATCTCCTGAGGTCCCTTCCAACTCTAATATTCTATGATTCTATGAATGAATGTGTCTAACAGACAAGAGCATTGGTGAAAGAAGTCTAGCACTAAAACCTATGGACTGTATCATAGATAGTTTGCCAAACCAAGGCCTTTGTTGCAATGAACGCTAAAGGTCATTCTTTTCTTTCATCAAAATACCTTATCTATAGACTATGCCAGGTGATGGACCATCTGAATAATTCAGAATGATTTTGTCACATTTAAGAGTGGAATGTTTCCTGTTGCAAGGAGTTTTCAATAAATTTTGCAAATAAACATTTAGCAAAAGTGTCAGGGTAGCCTCTCTGACGCTATGGAATCAGTGTCAAAGCAAGAGGAAGAAAATACACTATTTTCCCAGATTGAGTTTCATTTATTTACATAACCAAAGCTTCAAAATGCTGTAGGAGAGGTCCACTTGACCATCTGTGAAATGGACCATTTCTTTGGCCTTAATAGGCTGTGGAATGGCTAGGCTCTAAACTGATGGGAATCATTAATATCTCTGTTAGGGAGGCTAGTTATTATCAGTTCTTAAACATGTGGTGGTCCAGCCCTTGATTAAAAAAAATCATTTAACATTAATGATCTCAAGAGTAACTTTCCTTTTCCTTGGAAGGTCATTGAAAAGATGGTTCATCTATGGTGTTTATGCATATGCATCTCTGAACATCTACCTCTGTTGGAGATATTGTGGGGACAAAGGCAATTCAGCATTTATTAATTGACAACGTCCAATGGTTCAAGTCCTGACAGAGATGGTTTGTGATTTATCCACTCTGTTTGTGTCCCAGGCACCTTTCAAACCACCATTTAATTCAGTTTGGGATTGAAATAGATGAGATTCTCTATTTTTTAGATGTTTAAAGTAATTACTACATTGTTTCATTGTTCATAGTTTAAAACAAAACTTTTAAAAAAAAATCTCTCACCTGATGATTTCCAGTAGCGATAGGGAGGTGTTAATACCGTTATTGAAGGCATTGATCTGACCTCATCTGGAATACTGTGTGCAGTTCTGGTTCCCCATATTTAAGAACGATGAATTCAAACTGGAACAGGTACAGAGAAGGGCTACTAGGATGATGGGCAGAATGAAAAGCCTACTTTATGAGAGGAGACTCAGAGAGCTTGGTTTCTTTAGCCTAACCAAAAGAAGGCTCAGGGAGAGATATGATTGCTCTCTATAAATACATCAGAGAGATAAATATCATGGAGGGAGAGGAGTCATTTAAGTTCAGCAGCAATTTGGACACAAGAACAAATGGATATAAAATGGCTATCAGGTAGTTTAGACTTGAAATTAGACAAACGTTTCTAACCATCAGGGGAGCGAAGTTCTGGAATAGCCTTCTAAGAGGAGTATGGGGCATGAGTCACTTGCTGGTGGATTCTCTGTACTTTGAAGTCTTCAAATCATTATTTGAGGACTTCAGTAACTCCATCTTTGGTTAGGAGTTCTATTATAGGAGGGGGTAGATGAAGTTCTGTGGCCTGTGTTGTGCAGGAGGTCAGACTAGATGATCATAATGGTCCTTTCTGACCTTATAGTCTATGACTCTATGATGCAGAAGGCTGCTGAAACAACGACAATGGAGAGAGATAGATTCATCCTGGCTGGATCAGGGAGCTGATTATCCTGTCTAACAAGAAGGAATCACCTGGAAGGACAGAAGGTGGAACTGCCACCTGACTTTCCTTGGGATACCTTGAGGTGTGGAGAGGGAATCAGTTTATCTATCTGTGGCCTCAAATGTCAAGATTTTTTATGGAGAAAAAACTTTGTTTCACCTTACTTTTTGTTTGTAACCGAATTGTAAAATAACGTAAATGCCATTCTTTGGCAGATTACCGACAAAGAACGTCACAGTAAAAGTGTAGGATAAGGAGGAATTTAATGGGAAGATGGCTGATGGACTGCATCAGAAATCTGTTCCAAGCATAAGAGGTAACATGGAAGAAGCATGAAGACAAGACTGAAGAGGGTATATGCAGATAATATTCAATGCCCGCAATAGGTCTTGATGATTGTTTGTGATATTTTAATATCACTTTTATTAACCCTGATTTATTACAATAAAAAGTGACTTTTTTAAAAGATGAAAAATAGGCAAATGAGAATGTGAAGGATTTTTCCTATGTTCATGGCACTGTTACACAAAGTCTTGGATGAGGGGAAGAGAGTTGCTTCTGAGTAAGTTTTCAGTATAAAAAGAAATAGTGTGGTGGTGCTGGTTTTCTAATATAGTCTCTTTGGGGAAGTGCTGAGAAGCAGCAAGGATGTTTGTTCTCTGCCTGCATCCCTCTAACTAGAGTCAATTCTTGAAGCACAGTTATTCCTTGGGAACCAAGCACTAGTGTTAGACAGATGTCCTTGAAAGAGGGGATTGTCTGCATACTGTTGTGACTACCTGTGTTCTAAAACTGGTGTGTCTATGTGTAAATAAAACAAGTTGAGCTAAGAATAAAGCCAGATTTTGTCACTGATTTCTCCTTCAACAGGGAGCCATTCTTCAAGGCTCCAAAATCTGCTACAGCACAGCAGAGGGGAGTGACATTATCTGTCCATCTACACAGAGTATTTATAATGTACTTATTATCACCATGACTTTGGAGTGCATGGCTGAGTTCTAGCAGATTATAATAGTACTTAGCAGATTGTTTAAGGTAGATCATGTGTGGGGACTGAAATGCCAGGATCCAGACACTCCTTTTAAGGCTTCCCAAAGTTTTAACTGTGCAGATTTAATATGTATCTTTCTTGCTATTCTTAAGAACATATTCTATGTGCAAGTGTGCAAAATGTACAGAGGTGATAATGAGCTGTATGAAATATCTGCTATTACACAAACAGGTTAACATCAGCAATTAAATGGATAATTATGTAACTTCATGCTGCTCAAAGGCATGATTTAAATCATGACCTTATATCTGATTCACATGTAATATAAATGTTTAACGAAGGACCTAATAGTTCATACTGAAGGCACAATTGATATACAAAGTGATGTACTGCACCGTCAGTGATTTTGGTTTTAAGGATATCATATCAGCTCTCTGTGTACATATTTTTTGAATAACCAGGCAATTAATAGCTGTTAAGGTTGGTTCTAGGCTCAAAAGTGACAATGTAAAAATAGCACTCTCTTACTCAAAGATTGGTTTCTATCTGCTGACCATAATGGTTAACACATTTTTACTAGTTTTTCTTCCTGTTACCCTGCACAGTCAGCACAACTAAGAGAGTGGTGAGCTGAATTTTATTCCTTCGTAGGCATCATCAACAGACTTATTAATGCATTTCCAGTCAGATACACCTGTGCACCCCATTATAGACTGAGGTTATACCACTGTAATTGAAGACATTAATTTGGCTTGCAAAACTTTTCTTATTGCAGATAATGCCCAAAAAGAAAAGAACTCATCTTGACTGTTGGATCCTAGGTGGAATTTTCAGGACAGGGAGTTAGAAACACAGTGCACACTGAAAATAGAAATCATGGACAGATAATATATGTGGAACTCTACAGTGCCAATTTTACAGTTGTTTTTCAGCACAAAGCCACTATTTAGTTATTCTATCTTCTAGACTACTGTTTATTGTTATGATGAGATCTGAACATAAGATACACATGAATGTATACCTACATTAGTGTCTTCCTCAAAAATGGTATATCTTTATATAGGGCCTAATCACCCCAATGATGTACTCCTGCACCTGTTCTCTCCACATTTTTCAATGCAGACACTAAAGAATTGATTTTCCTCTCCACTTCCAACAGAAAATGAATGTATCCTGCTCCTGAATACCTGACAAACATAAAATAATTTCACTGGCTGAGTAAAATTTCAGCCCAAAATAAGATTTCCATGGAAAATTCATATAAAATTTAAGAAGGACGCAAATAAGAGTGTTCTATAGAAGTTCCTTAGAAATTACTCAAAAACACCATAGAATGCAATACAAACTTATAATTTTTCTATAGGTTTTTTATTTCTATAGAATTCTATACTTGGCATTGATTAGGCCTTAGCTGGAGTATTATGTTCAGTTCTGGGAACCACATTTCAGGAAAGATGGACAAATTGGAGAAAGTCCAGAGAAGACCCTTTAAATGATTAAAGGTCTAGAAAACATGACCTATGAGGAAAGATTGAAAAAACTGAGTTTGTTAAGTTTGGAAAAAGACAGGGGGTACATGATATCAGTTTTCAAGTACATAAAAGGTTGTTACATGGAGGAGAGAGAAAAATGTTTCTTAATCTCTGAGGCTAAGATAAGAAGCAATGGGCTTAAATTGCAGCAAGGGTGGTTTAAGTTGGACATTAGGAAAAACTTCCTAACTATCAGGGTAGTTAAGCACTGCAATAAATTGCCTAGGGAGGTTGTGGAATCTCCATCTTTTGGGATTTTTAAGAGCAGGTTAGACAAACACCTGTCAGGGATGGTCTAGTACTGTGTCCTGCCATAATTGCAGAGGACTGAACTAGATGACCTTGAAAGGTCCCTTCCAGTGCCATGATTCTATGAGGAAACTTTCCTTTGGGGCACACTAGCCCCTAACTGCCTGCTGCAGCATTTCTTCCTTTTTCCCCTGAAGCAGTTGGTATTAGCCATTGTCAGATATTATAGTACACAAACCGCTAGCCTGTCAAAAGTCTTCCAGGAGCAAGAAACACTTCTGTGTCCACACCTGCTCACCAGAGCTATGTCTTTTTGACCTCTTCAGCAAAGTTCCAAGTATTAATAGGAACTGGTGATGCTGAGAATTTTGCTGGACTGAGGTAAACAGGTTGAAGAGAGTGGCTTGGTGACACCCACTTGGCCACCAGTGAGTCTAAGGGTAGGTCTACACTTAAGGCAGTGTGTAGAGTAGAGGCACTGCACACCCAGCTAGCACAGATATAAATGGCAGTGTATGCAGCGAGGCCCTGCTTAGGTGAGAAGAGTAGAGACAAGCCAGAACCTTAGGGTGTATGCCTGAGATGGATCTCTACACATCCAAGCAGTGCTTTCCATGTCTACACTGCTATTTTTAGCAGTGTAGGGTCCCACTAGCTCCCCACTGCCAAAGCCTTACCCCGCCATGCAGAAAGACTGCCAGTGCCTTTCCCAACTGCCTCCCCACTGCCAGAGACTTTCACTGCCATGTGCAGCTACACACCACAATGTGGACTCAGCCTGCCTTTCACTGCGGCTTGTAGCAACATGTACCCTGCAGGCAGCCGCAGGCGTAGACAGGGCATAATTTGATTAGTGAGTGAAGTTTTAGGTGGATGGGAAGTGATGACTAAGAGCCCTGGTTTTCAATTCCCACGATTTTAACATGCATGTCATGATATTTGATGTTTTACTTAAAGCCCCAGCGGCTGGAGACAAGGGATTACATGAGCATCTGAGCTATCATTCAAAATAAATAAATTTCTAGCCTTCATGGTTTGCCTGAAAATGTGACCTAAAGGCTCAAAAAATAAAAGGCAAATAAGAAAAACACAAAGTATTTATTTTTAAATCTCACGATTTTAAGCCAATCACATGATTTCTGAGGGCCTAACTCAAGATTTTTGAACACTTTGGATTGGCAGTGCTGAAGCCAGGCAATTAGTAACAGGGATTCTGGGGTTGGCCAGACCCCTCATTTACAGTTCAGGTTTTCCTACTTTATAAAAGTACATTTTATATAAATATATTATTATTGTTATCTCCCAAATGTGTGGTTTCATACTCCCAAGAACTTCTGAGTGCTTGCAAGTCAGTAAGAAACACCTGTAAAAATTGGTTACATTCCTAAAACTTGGGGGTGGATGAGATTCTAGGTGGGGAAATGAGAAAATTATTTTATTTATTTTAAAAGAGGCCCCTAGACTTCTTGCTAAAGACACCTGGCAGAAGGGCTATATACTAATATGGAAAATATCATTGTGGAATATATTTACCTTCACACTTTGTTCATGATGCTAGGGGCATCATAACAGCTTCAGACTTCATTGCCTGTGAGTTCAGAATCTCTCACATTCACACTTGTACCCAGAAGCAGGGTGAATATTGCATCATACTATTCTCCATCCTCTATATTACACAGATACCTTCAGTGTTAAATTAAGTACATAACATATGTTAAACACAAAATAACCCAGAAATAAAATTGGCATGCTGACATGCAGTAGAAACACAGAAATAACATACCTTTCAAGTACAAACATATATTTAGATACTCACATGTGAGGCAGAATGCCAAGAAACTCCACAAGTCACGTAGAAAAACATTTTGGAGCAGTACTTATTTATAGTTAAAACTGATGCCACTGAGGCAAGTAACAATGAACAGCATGTCAGGAGAGAGCCCACAATGCACTCCAAGGGTTTCAAAAGAACCCCATGATCCCTGAGCATCAAAAAGCTGCAACGAGGATCAAGAAGAATTAAAACTGATGGTGTGACAGAAGTAATCCACCTTGCAGCATAAGGTCATTACACCCATTGCCCCTATTGAAGTCATCTCGTTTCTGAGGTCTGATCTAAAGCTTTACAGCCTGAAAATGCTTTTAATTAGTGTATTAGCATGCGGATGAATGAGACCTGCATTTAGCCCTACATAACTATTTCCAGGACACTGGCAAAGAAGGTTGTAAGTTCAGAAGTTCCTTGTCACCAATGCTATGGTTCAGATTTCCAACAGCCTTAAATTAATTCTCACTCAAAAAACTTGCTTAACTGAGCACTAGAGGGTCCTATTCTGGTATCATTGGGTAAATCAGGAGTAAATGCATGGCATTCAGTGGAATTACATCAGTGTGAGGTTAGATTTAGGCCCAGAATTGATTGAAGGAAATCATATAGCAAAATATATAACTATAGAATAAAAAACAACCTAAGTATCAAAAGACTGGAACTGACCAGAATTAGTTCATATATTCAGTTAATAATGACAGTACTGACATATGAAAATCCACTTTACACTCTCCAATTGCAGCATTAAGTGCCCATAAGACACATTTACAAACCTTATCAACATACACCTGGCTAATTTTTGTATATAATTATTGATGTATATGTTGAAACAGTTGATAAAGTAGCATAGGAGCTCATGTGGAATCGGGATGGCATTGCAAACTTTGCGACCTGGCCATATGAAATTTTCTGATTTTACATAGGAGAATTATGCATAGAAGTATTGTGCCATTCCAGTCTCCTAAGCTGAGCACTTGAGAAGGTGCACAAGAAAGGAACTCCATTGCTGCACTCCTCTCCAGAATGTAGAAATAAAGCTCCTTTCCTGTTGCCATGCCAGGCACGCAAGAATCCCCCCACCACAAACTAGGAGCCATAAGAAAGGAACTCTTCTTCTGCACACTTTAGGAGGTGCCACTGTGGAAGATTCCTGTCCTTTTTTGTTCCTATACGCCAGTGAAGCAGAGATCTGCAGTGAAGCTTCTGCAGTTTTGGAGCTATTCTGACATAGCATCTTGGACAATTTCCCCTCTCCCTTACCTGCCTCTGTTTGTCAAATGGCTTCACATATAACATCTTATATGCCATCATTTTATCACAACAAATGTAAAATGTTGGCACTTGATGACTAAATATGTTCTCTGCTGATCTTTGTGATGGAGATGGAAAAAGTAACAAGGAATAAAGCTAATCACAGTTGGTTAAAAAATTCAAAACATTTTTTGAGGAAATTTCAAAGTCAATTTTTTCTGAAAGTTTCAAAAAATATTTTTAATTCAAAATTTTGCACAAAAATTTGTTTTCAGTCTTTTCTTTTTTCAAAATTGATCATGTTTTTGATTTTTCAGTTTTCATCTGAAGACAATGAAGGTTATTTAAGCAGTCATAATTGTTGCAATTTTCAACTATATAGAAATTCACACTGATATCAACTACTAGATTCTCATTTACGCTAAAAACCCCTTCACTCCACTCTTGTATTATAAAGGGTCTTTAGCGTAAATGAGAATCTGGCCAGCTCCAAAAGCAGTACTGAGAGTGTTTAGAGCTGGGTAAATTTTTTCCGGCAAATAATACATTTGCCAAAAATGCATTTTTCTGGGCACTGAAACGGTTTGTGAATTCATGTTGAATTTGCAAACAGAAAAAGGTAGAAAAGAAACTGAAACTGAAATATTTTTAAATGTCAAAATGAACCATTTTGAATTGTCATTTCAAATCAACATTTCATTTTGAAGTGACATTCAAAACATTTTGCTTGACCCAAACATTTTTCTTTTTGATTTTTCGTTTTGTTGAGGAAAAAAATGGGGGGGAATCAGTTTCAGTTTGCAACCAACCAAATTTTTAAATTGTTTAAAAATTTTTTTGGTTGCCCTTTGAATTGAAGACTCAGTTAGTCACTCACTGCTATGAGTGATCAGCACGATAGGCCTTATTCTCCAATCCCTTACACCTATTTCACAGCAATATAAAACTGAAATCAATGGATTTATACCAATGTAAAACTGAAGTAACAGTAGAGAATTAGGCCCAATAAGAGGAATTATATTTTGCAGGCACAAAAATGGCTACTATGAAAGATTTAAAATGTGAAAGATTGAAATATACAAGCAAGAATCAAATGTTGTTGAGTCAGGTCTAGAGAGAACACTATACCAGCAGTAGGCATCTGAGTTCTTTTGTCAGGTTTTTTACAAGAAATATTATCACCAAAATACTGAAGTTCCTCTTCAGTGCCTCCAACAGAAATATAGTAAGATGCAAAATGTTTTAAATGAAACTGCAAACTTTTTCCCTTCTTACCATTTTCAGTTGTATTGGAGAAATAGTGATCCCTAGCCGCTGTGTTTGATACTCAATTGTATAAGACTTCCACACGATGGTGTGTACATAAAACAGATGAACTGCTTCGGAAAAAGAGCATATTGGCCAGAAATTGGCTATTAAGAGTATCCAAACCAAATTCCATCCTTTAAAAAAAAAAAACGTTCAGATGAGTTTGTGCATGAAAAGAACAAATTTTTAATTAAGTTTTAACACATATTTATGACTATTCACTCCCCTTTGCAGAGTCAGCTGCCATATGATATATCTATGATTCTTTTCCGCAGGATGAGTGCTGCGTTTGGACTAATGTTCTTTAATACTCAAAGGCAAATTAGAGATAATAACTGCAGTTAATAAGTGAATGTCATCTCAGCTAATTTAATGTATCACAAATGTCTTAGCTTGGGTGGAGGGGAGATCTTAAACTGAGGCTGGGTTGTGAGGAAGTGCAATCACCAAAATGCAGTGGCTGGAAAGACTCAGGCGGCAAAGTGAAGTAGAGAAAAGGAGAAGCTCTGCATCATCTTCTTCCTATTTCTGACAACCTGCCCTTGTCCCTCCTTCCACAATTTTTCATTTCTTCTCTTTCCCCCTGCCTGCATTGCAGCCACTATTACTGACAATGCTTAGCCAGCTCCCAAGCACGTTGAAGTGACATTTCCCTTGTGTAGCCTGTGGTACAGTATGGGGTGAGGAAGGGAGGAAGCAAGAAGCACCACCTACTCCACTGATCCCTACTCCACATCCTCTAGTTTTGTTGACCTGCATAGAGCAAATCTGAGAATCCATGTCCTACTTTATTACAAAATTCCTCCACGAAACACTCTCAGCCATGTGACTGATCTTACAACTGCATTCAGTGTCTTGTAGGAACATATTGTATTAAGTTAAAGCATTGCTGTGGACCAAGGATTGTATGTCTGACTGTATTCTATTCCAGTGTTTCCCAACCTTTCAGGTAGCAAGTACCCCCTAACTTCTGAAAATTGTAATAAGTACCCAACATCAATTTTCCACTCTGAGAAATACAATCTTTTTCCCCTTTACTGCTGGATGACTGTATTTCTCATAAAACAGGAGAGTTCTGCAGTGCTGTGTGGCTGTGGCAGATCACAAAACCCCTTGCTGTTTCTCCCCTCCTTCCTCCTCTTCTTCCTCTATACAGGAGCAAAGGTCAATGCCAGGCAATCACTATGGCCTGATGACGAGGTCATGTGGTGTTCTCCTCACACAGGTCGGAACTTGTGAGGTCTGAGCAGGCACAAACGGCCTATCAGAGTGGATAGCAGCACTCCCCATGACCGTCCTAGGGAGTGCGGTCCTGGGGAAAATCACACTGTGGGCTGCCTGCCTCCCAGCTGGGACCAGGTGGGAAGCAGGCAGTTGCAACCTGGCTTCCCCAGAAGTCGACAGCTGCAGCTCGCCTCCCTTCACTGGGTTTTTCACCGCGTACCCCCTGCCTGTGTCTTGCATATCCCAAGGGATATACATACCATGGGTTGAGAAACTATGTTCTATTCCATGGGGGAGGGTTACCACAGCTCCTTCAAGAACTAAAAATGGGGAGGGGTGATTAAGGTAAATCACTCACTTTGTAAACCCCTCTAGAGAGGTAACACCTCCTGAGGAGGTTTGCACATACCATTCAAAGTGGGTTTCCAGAGACTCGGAAAACAAACAAAGGTTTTTTGGCTTTAAAAAGCTGTGGCTAAACTGAGTCAGGGCCTTCTTTCTGACCCAGTAAACAGATAGGACCATCTGTCCAAGAGCCCCAAACTTCTGGAATGGTTGGAAAGACTTTAGCTGACCAACTCTCCATCAAACTGAGGGGTGATCTTTGGTAAGCTTTTAGCATTTGTGTAGGAACTTTTATTTATTTTTAAATGTCTTCCCTGTGATGCTTTCACCTTAAGAATAAATGTGCTTGCTTGAAAAGAGCTACATGGTAATTGTAACTACCGGCACTATATTGATCATAGCCCTTGGACAGAAAGAAACACACAGCTGTTAACCATTAGGCAGACTGGCTTCCTGGGGATATCATAGTGTGAAGCTGGGAGCTGTGCAGCCTTAAAAACACCCTGGTCAGGAGGGAGAGAGATGTGGGTCTCCACCCAGGAGTGGGGACAACTGGGAGCTGGAAAACTTAAGTGGGTGCCCTTGAGGGACTGCAGAGAGGAAATATAGTTGCACTTACCCTGAAATTGTGGCATTTGTGTCCTATTTTATTACAAAATTTCCCTGCCAAACAGTCTCAGCAGGGCTTTACATTATCAGAACAAACTATTACTGACAGATCTGTTATCCTATGGGCTAGCCTTTTAACTTCTGAGAGCTAGCTACTTTTTCATAGGTGTCATAATGCCCGACTTCATTCTGATTCCTTCCCACTTCTCCCCTACATTTTGCCTTATCCAGAGAGCTTCCTTTTTCTTTAATCCAGTTATTACAGACTCTAGACACTACTACTACCAGTAAGCACCTTTGGATACTGTATAGGCATCCAAATGTGGTAACTCTTCCATGCATTGCTACAGACTGGGGATCGACTGGCTAAGCAATAGTTCTTCAGAAAAGGACCTAGGTCTTACAGTGGACAAAAAGCAGGACATGAGTCAACAGTGTGCCTTTGTTTCGAGAAGACTAATGACATATTGGATTGTATTAGTGGGAGCATTGCCAGCAGATCAAGGGAAGTGATTATTCCTCTCTATTCGGCACTGGTGAGGTCACATCTGGAATACTGTGTCCAGTTTTGGGCTCCCCACTACAGAAAGGATGTGGACAAATTGGAAAGAGTCCAGCAAAGGGCAAAAAGGGCAGGGGACTGGGGCAAGTGAGAGAGGCCGAGGGAACTGAGCTTTTTTAATCTGCTGAAGAGAAGAATGAAGGGGGATTTGATATCAGCCTTTAACTACCTGAAGATGGGTTCCAGGGAGGATGGAGCTCAACTGTTCTCAGTGGTGGCAGATGACAGAACAAGTAGTAATGGTCTCAGATTGCAGTAGGGAAGGTCTAGACTGGATATTAGGAAAATTTATTTCAGTAGGGAGGTGGAGAAGCACTAGAATGGTAGTGGTGGTGGTGGAAACCTCCATCATTAGAGGTTTTTAACACAAGATTTGGCAAAGCCCTGGCTAGGATGGTTTAGTTGAAGCTGGTCCTGCTTTGAGATGACCTCCTGAAGTGCCTTTCAACCCTAATCTTCTATGATTTGATGATTTATAATACTATGCTACAAGATATGCCCCATGCGACTATACATATGTTAAGGAAGGAAAAAAGAGTACAGGATTCCCAAGTCAGGATGAGAGGTAGGAGAAGCTGGTCAAAAACAGCTGAATTAAAATTAGGGGAGGAGCTTTTAGAATCACAATGGCAGATGGGTGAAAGGACTGGAACATAATCAGACTTCTAGTAATTGCCTTAGAAATGGGAAAAGGAGTGATCAAGTCAGAAATAACTACTGTGTATCTGTAGATTGGGAAATGACTTTTGATCTGATGCAAGTAGATACAGCATAAGTTTTAGAAAGACAAATAACTCAAATAAGAAACTGAGAGAATCAGAAGTAAGTTCATACAAAATAAGAAAATGATGTGAAAACCAACAGGCTGAACAAAAAAACTAGTGAGAGGCCCCCAAAGAAAATCACTAAATAATGCATGTGTCTCTTGAAATGCATTGGTCCTGAAATACATTAGAGAGACTGAATCAATGAAAATATGAAAACCTTATATTCATTAGCAAATGTATTTGAAGCCATAACTTTGTGAATTGAGACATCATCAACTGTTAAAAGCTGGGAAAAATAAATCGCTAAATCAGGCAAGAAATCCCAAATAAAACATATGTAAGCTTCAGTGGGCAACATATAATCACTAGCGCAAAAGAGAGACAAGAAGAACAGATCAAAGTATAATTCTCCAATTTCAAAGGTAGGAAAACTGGGTCCCAGTCTCACATGAATGAAAGATGCATGCTGTTCCACCACACCTGCATTTATTTCTTTTGATGAAAAAGTGGAATGGGAACTAGTCTCCAACAAATAGAGCACACAAAACTCTCCCAGACACATCTCTGAAATCCCATTTGTAATTAAATTCAGTTCTGATATTATATAACATTGGAGTGGGTGTATCTTAGAAATTATAATATACCTAGAATTTCACAATGCCCATTTAATTTACAGTGGTCTTATTCAATAAATAAAATAGATTAATCTTAATACAATTCTTCCATTGGGCAAGATACTGGATCAAAAGGTACATCTCAGGAGTAGTTCATATGTTATGTAATATATTAGCAGGTGGGTGGATTTTTAAGTTTGCTTGTCTGTTTCTGTGTTACAAAGCATTAAAAGCAGTGGGTGGGTCTTGAAAATCACCAGAAAATGTGTTATGTAGTTTATGGACAGCCTCTCAGAGGGCATAATTGCCTATGCTATAGAAAGTCTTTTTGGTGATACTATACCTTACTTGAATAGCAATGGAAAAGGGAAAAAGAAATCAACACTGCAGTGCCATCAAAGATTCTGCAGCACAAGACATTTATCATAGATTGACAGACTGAAATACTGGATTATGAATTTCCTACATTAAAAAATAATATAAAAATAATAAAATTACTACATCCTTCTATTGGAATATGACCTGCTTACACCTGACCACAAACACTCAAGTCTGTCTGCTAGTTAACTTTACAATAAACGTTAAATGAGTATAATAAAAGCAAAAACATTTCAGCAGATTTTAAATCTACAGGCCAGATTTAAGTGCACTGGCCAGAATTAGTAGATACTGCTGAGCAAGTTTTGGAGAAACCATAATTGGTAGCAAGAGGCACCTAAACCCAGATGTTCTCACTTTTTCTCAAAATTATCCCCTGAGCTGTTGACATTTCTCCTCAGAAGTAGCATCCATGCCTCTAGGACATATGGTAAGGTTCCAACTACTATTAATAATGTTAATGAAAATTGCTGGCTGTTTTTCCCTGTGGAATTCTGATAGATAAACCAATTGCCCAGCTGACAGAGCGTTCTTCTGCTAAAACTCATTAGATTTCTACATCATGAAGCTGTTTGGTGCACCTTGGATAACCCTTTCCAGCCCTTTAGAAAACCTTCCACGCAAGTAGCAATTTACAGATCCTTATAACACAGCCAAATTTGGGTGTATTTTTATGAGAATGGTTAAAGTCACATCTTTTCACGTGTTTCATAGAAACATGGTGGGTCTGAAAAACTTCTGACGGAGGCCTGCCAAACTGGCAGGCTGCTGGGGAGTTTGCTTTCAGAGTCTGTGATTCTGGAGTAACCCTCCCAGTCCTAGGGCTGGGAAACCTAGATTTCCAGGGATGCTAGGGTTCAAGCCACAGAGTCGGAAGCCAAGAAGCCCTGAGAGCCCTATCTTGATCTGGGGCCCTCAGAAATGCTAGGCTGCCCAGTCTGTAGCAAAGAACCTGGGATCCCTGGCTGAATCACAGGGATCCCGCCCAGAGTCAGGGGCAAAGCTGGGTGAAATTATTTAGGCAAATAGTAAATTCTCCAAAAATAAATTTTTAGGGCACCAAAATGATTTGTAAATTCTGTGAGTAGTTTCAGATTAAAAAAACTGAAAAACATTTTGGAAATGCCAAAATGGTTCATTTCTAACTGTTTTGACATTTTATTTTGAAATGACATTTTCAGAACAAAACTTTGTTTCAAATCACCATACAAAATGCTTTCTTTGACCCGAACAAAATTTTCCCATTTTTTGTTTCATCAAGAAAACATAGAAAAATTCAGTTTTGGTTTGAAACAAAAATCACTGATTTGCTCAGCTCTAGTCAGAGGTACCTAGGGGAGTTCTCTAGAGTCAGAGCAGCTGGCTGCTTTGTTTTGTTTGGGGTGGGGGAGAAGGCGAAATCAAACCAAAATCAAAAAGTTTCTGGATTTTTCTTCTGTGGGAAATTTTGAAATGTCATGTTTCTATTTCAAACTGAACCAGCTAGAATTATACTGAAAACATTTTTGAAATGTCAGAATTCCACGTGAAATTCTGTGTTCTGATTAGTTCTACTGGCAGCCACACTCTGCAGATGGGTCAGTTACATTATTTTTCTCTAACACCTTTCTTAGAAACTTCTGAACTATTTTTTTCTGAAACATTCCACAAATATGACACCTGAGGCAGACACCCAACATGGAAACCCCAAATAGTTAAAGTTATAAGCAAATAGAAAACACAATCTTACAATTAAAAGTGTCAGGCAAGCTTAGCTATGAGCAACGCTGCCTTCTCTGCCAGAAATCAGTAAGAGGCAAGGTCTTCAGCTCGAGTAAATCAGCAGAGCTATACTGAATTCGATGTAGCTATGCTGATTTCAGCAGGTGAAAATCTGGCTCATATTCCACTGAAGATTCATGTTTATTTATCATTCCATGCTACAAAGACCAGGATGTTAAACAGCTACAAGCAACCTGCATCTACTATGATCACTATGGTGCTCTGAAAGTTCACATGGTAAAAAACATTTGTCATCTTGCAGAAGCTGTGAATTGCAGTTGAAAATACATTTTTAATTTAAAACTGGCACTTCTGAGCCTTTTCTGTTATCAGCTACCATCTTGCTGACAATTCACATAATTTGTGTCTTGCAGCGGTAGGAGAGTCCAGTATCAGAAATTATAAATCCACTTTCATTCTGCTTTAACTGCTTCACTGCTGGTCCTTGGTTGCACCGGCACTGCCACAGCCAGAACGGCAGGAAGATTGCATATGCAAATGTATCGCTAATATTGCTGTGGTGGGAGTCCCCTTGCTGGTAGTTAGTTCAAAATACCCGCCTTGACCTTGGAGTTGAGGAACAGAATACAGCCTTTGGGGAGGCAGAAATTCACTCAGAAATCACTCCACCCCCTTTATCAGTAACACACCGTGACCTTAATCAGCAAGAGTCACCTTTGTCAGCAAACTGACAGTCCCCATGACCTTCCAGCCCCAATCTGTGAGTCCCAAATCCCAAACAGGGCCACCTTCTACCCCTTGCACTAGTCACTTGGCACTGGAGTGCTAGGCCCTGCTCTCTGCTGTGTTAGCAGGCATCCCTCCACATAATCAATGTGCTGGTCAGGGCTCCTGGGCTGGGTTTAAACTGCTTCTTTGACCTTGTTGTGGCCATGGCTCCTGCTTGCTCCCTGCTTCGGGTCCAGGCTGCTTTGGGCCAGGCCTGCTCTTTGCAGCAATAGCAACATAAGTTCTAAACGTAAAATGCATGTCTTATTTTCAACCTTGCCCCTGTGTAAGCTGGCTCACCCAGATAACTGCTCTGGAGTGACACGCCTGCCCTCCAACAGGAAGGACAGCTGGCTAGCAGCAGGAAGTCAGGAGTGGAATTACCTCCCAACCCTCCAGGACCGGATCCTTCTTCTACCACACGCTCTCATCACTCAGGACTAGTGAAGGTGGAGCTGACCCACTCCACGCTACGGCAGCACATCACATACCAGTACTTGGATCCCCGCTGGAAGGTAATCTGTCGCCTGACATAACCTGTATACACAGCAGATGAAGGGCAGGCCTGCATCACTGGGATACAGTGGGGTATGCAAACCCCACACTAGAGGAGAAGAAGCTAAGGAGCAGCTCAAGGTCCAGGTGGCCCAGCCCTGCCACAGCTGCATTGCCTGCACAAGCTGGAGAAGGAGCTTAAAAAGGGAAGCAGAGCAGCTCTGAGGGAGGTAGACAGCGGAAGAGAGCAGTCTTGTGCTCTGAGGAAGTAACGCCTCAGGAGCTCTTGTTTCCTGAGACCTAACAATGCTGGCCCACCTAAAGCTGCAAAGACGGGACTGATGATTGTTTCTGAAGGTCAGGAACTTTCTGATGTGTTTAGTTCTTCAATTTACCCTGTGGGGAAAAGAGGCGCTAAGCAGCTGCTTCCCTGAATCCCTTCCCTCTAGAAGCTCCTAAGTGCAGGACTTAGCTGCCCACCATTGGGCCCTGGATCAGAGCCTGTTGGAGAGAATGGACCTGGGCTCCCCTACTGACCCCTGCAGAGGAGACAATGATAGGAGCCTATTCCTCAGTGGGAAACGAAGGGTGGAGAAGGCCCTGAATGTACAAGGGTCCAGACCCCAAGTACCTTACCCAAGGAAAAAGTCCTGAAGCCCTTGCAGGCAACTGAAGGCTTCCTTACAAAGATTTCAGGTCATTGGACTCTTTTTGTGTATAGTCCACGAGGGATGGCCTGGAACATGTGACCCGGCTGGCGGGCTGAGTCGCCAACAGAGACACACCAACTCAGGGCACAGGTAGGGTGAAAAAGGGAGCATGTATGAGAGAAAAACAACCTGCTGTGCCATTGCCTGACCACAAGGCAATACTGGTGGTGAGTGTTCCCCCTCAGAGGTCCTTTATGAAACAGCATATATTGGACTTTCGCCTAGGCATAGTTTGACTTCTATATGTGGTGGGGCAGCTCCAGTCAGGCCAATGGGGCTACGTGGGGGGGCAAATTCCACACCTGCCTGAGGCTTGCAGTTTTCGGGGAGGGCAACACTACCTCTACTCCCCCAGACAACACCCATGACTAGGCAGATTTCCACAAACTATTGCGCAGGAGGCTTTGGAAGCTGAGGGTCAGGAAGGAAATCTCAGGAGAGTTTCATCATCCATAAGGCAGATTAGCTGGCAGTTTAAAATGGGTCTGGAAAAACTGACGGGAGAGAGCTGGGTCTGAAAATGCACAGTCCAAAATGGTGTGGGAGACCATAAGCATGCTCTGGGAGAGAATGGTGGTAAAGGGAGGTCCCCAAAAGCGCAGGATCCTGTGTAACTGCACATTAGGACATGGCTCGGGCTTGCTCTGGACAGCAGTGAAGTAGTTAGTACAGGTTTTGAAGACCTCACTGTTTAATATTTAAATAAATGTTTAAACATTTATGTTCCTCTTCCAACTGATAGACTCATCTTGGATCAGGCTGGAAGATTTACAGTGTCTCTGAAATTGTGCCCTTAATGCTAATAATAATAATAATAATAATAATAATTTGTACTTTTATAGCATACTTCACCTGAAGATCTCAAAGCTCTTTACAAATATACAGTAATTAGTTAAGCCTCAGAACATCCCTGTGGTGCACGTGCTATATTATTATATTCATTTAAGAGAGGTAAAAAGTAGAGCATGAAAAAATTAATAACTTCCCTAATGTTAAATAGTATGAAGTCTGTGATGTCCCCCAGCCAGGGACATGATAAAAGAAGCCCAAGTTATTACCTCAACAGAGCTCTATAATCATCCAGAATCTTAAAATCTACATCAAGCAGGACTGGTGTGAGTGCAATAAACTAATAGTATTTCAACATATGCGTGCCACCTTCAGTGCCATTGTGGATGGACAGTGTTTGTGTAGTAGTCCCAGTGATACAGAATCCTCCCACTTCCAACTTACAGCACACCAGTAAAGAATAGAATCTGGACTAATTTCTGCATGCTACTTGCTGCATAGCGAGTCTACTTTGCTGGAAGCCACTTACCTTTACAAACAGTGTAGCATGTAGCATAGAACTCATTCAATGGCTGTTTTGCCAGCTGCATCTTCCTCTCCAGTGATCTAGTTTATTCATATCAAGCATGTCTCAGAACAGCCCTGCCATCCTTTCTTTCAAAAAGCACCTTTCTCTCCATAATGGTGACCCTTTGCCCAAAGATATCTTTGAGCTTTGCCTAGTTAGTCCAGAGGAATTGCTCATTACAGTAATAATTCAGGAACTGCAGCTCTCCAAGGGTACTGCAAAAACACCCTCTACACCACTTCAAAAGCCTTGTGACTAGTTCCCAAAGCCCCAGCAACAAGCTCTCTTGCTGATCAAGGAGTGAGAGCTGAACATTGTCCTGGGTCTTTAGTCTGAGAAAAGGACTAGAAAATGGCACAGGTTCCCAGTTTCCCAAAGGAATTAAGGAAGTTATTCTCTTCTCTCCCTTCCAGATTTCTATAGTTTTTTCCGAATCTGCCATAAGCCACTGCTTCAAGGAACTGTGAAGGGAACTGTAATAGATACTCAGAAGATAGTGTAACTTCAACAGTGCATTAAAGAGCAAGTGTGGATGCAAGGCAAAACTGCACCTGAAACAGCATGCCTAAGACAGATGTACTGCTTCAGTGCTTTTTCCACCAGTTCATTACCAATGGTTCAGTTCTCTGGTGTAAAAACAGACTGGGAAAAAGCTCTATTTTAATCTTTTTATATCAATATGGCTGAAGGCACATGAATCAGAAACTTTAAAAAGGTATTTGTCTTCCCTTCTTAAATAATTAAATTTCTAAAAGCAATAAAATCTTTTATCTATCAGATAAGGACTTGGCAGTCCATTAAATGCCTTAGGCCCTGCATCTCCCAAATGAGCCCCAAATCATGGAGTCTGAGAAGTTAAAGTTGGAAAACACCTAGGTCATCTAGTTTATCTCCCGGCCAAATGCAGGATTATTCCCCAGGGTATAGTTTGTAGTGCTATTTCCAGGCTAACTTCAAATGTATAAAGTGATAGGGCTTTCACCACTTCACTGAGAAAATTATTACACAGTCTAAGAGACAGTTCCATTAGGAATTTTTGCTGATATCTATCCTAAATTTAATTTTTCTTTCTCTCGTCCCATCACTTCTGGTTATGTCCCCTTGCTCTATCCTAAACAATAGCCCTCTCTACTTGTTTACAATTATCACATTTCTCACCTTAGTCAGTTGTTTACTCAAGTGAATAGGGCTACTTAGTTGGTCCTTATTGCTCTTATTGATATTAAAAACTGTGCTCCTTCTACATGCATAGTACTGAAAAGTAAGATGAAAATTTTAAAATGGGCCAGAACATTAATACACAAATAAAATATGAAATGTTTTGTCGTGTTCTATTAGTAGTTTTCATGTTAGCATCATTTTGTATTAGTCTTTGTTTTCATTAATCTGATATGAAAATTGCTGAAATGATTGCATGGTCATATCTTGTTAAGACAATCAAATGCTAAAATTGTATGATATTAATATAAGATGATAGAAAGTTGTTAATACTTAGAAAGTTGCTAATACATTACGATGGATCATCTAGGAAAAGTTTTTGTTGCTTTCATGTACTTTTTCTGAACTACTTTCAGTCCTACTTACAGAGGGAATATAGGGTTACATGGAGATTAGAAAACAGAGCCTGCTGTTAGCCCTATATTAGGCTCTGTTTGTTTTGGATTGCTCTGATACAAAATCCATTGAATCCAATAAGGAAAGTGACAGTCTTTCCATAGTCTTTCCATTGATTTCAAATTGTCTGCATTTTTGTAGGAAAAATATAACATTCATACTTTTCCTCTGAATACACTGTTATGCAGTTATTAGGTCGATCATAGTATAAAAAGCTTTGTTTATTTTAACAGTTGTTAATAAAGTTGCTTAACTTTAAAGACATATGTGCTTTGCTATCCAGTTATGGTATATATTGGGAAGCAAACAACACAAACAGATTACTTCAGCTTTTAAGAACAGGTCATTCTTGTTCTGATTTGTGGGAACTTTCAGATTGGTATTGAGGATGTTAAATATTGGTTACAAAGATAACCATTTAAACTTATAAGTTAAACAGTTAACCGATATAATTTTGTATCCCACCCACATTCTGCCCCCTCCTCTCAAGCCCCAGGTAGCGCCCCCAGCCCGGATCCACAGGGGACTGAGAGCCCACATCACTATGTCTGGGGCAGCAGCTGTAAGTGCAGGAGCCTATACGTGCCCAGCCCAGCTCCGCGGGGGACCTCTGTGCCCCTGGTCCCCGAGGTAGACCAGGTCCCTGGTGTTCCGCAGTGGGGCATTCCACGCCTGGACCAGGGCCTCAGCCTCCCCAGGAAGTTGCAGCAGCATAGCCCCACTGTCACCACGAAGATAGAGAGTCCACACCTCCAGTTAAGTCCCGCACCGCTGGTTGCCAGTTAACCGATTAAGTATTAGTCTAAACAGTCAGACTAATACTTATTGGTTAACCATTTAACTGATTAGTATTTTACATCCCTAACTGGTATACATTATTTACATTGTCTGTCAGCACTACTTTACATTCTTGCTTTCAAGTCTATCTTGCTTTTCACACGATAAAGCTGTGAAATGTTTCTATCCAACCAGGTTTTGATTCTCTAGTTATCAGAAATTCATACCCAGTACGATTTTTCTTAATCCATGATTCATTGATTTTTATAAGAGCTAGTTCAGGCCAACCAAGCATACCAACATATAGCTAAGAGATACATCAATTTTGCAACCAGTTCTCTGGTGCTGCCCGATGAGTTGTCTAATGATGTCAAGTGTTTGGGTGGAATGTTAATTTAATCTGTTTCATCTAGGATGTCTCCTCTCTCAACAGTCACCTTGAAGATTTTTAGATTGGCCTGTGAAATTATTAAGCCCCATGAAAAGGTTTTTCAGGGTTTAAATTTAAAATTGAATGTTAACTGCCCTTGAATTTGGTGATCACAAAAATGGAACTTCAGAATTTTACCTAGCTAAGAGTGGTGTTCAAGCATATAAAGTAGTTTTTAACACTATATACTACTGTGTGTCCAGTTATATTAGATGAATATTAGATTATCAAAAGTTGAGGCAGATAGGAACAGGCAGGGTAAATATGAATTATGTACACTCAACACACACAAATGATACTTAGGCACCTAACTCTCATTGCAAGTCAATAAGAATTAGGGACCTAATGCCATTGGAGTTTGAAAATCTCCCCCAGGGACATTTTTATGAAAAATGTCAAGCCTTCAGTCTGTGGACAGATATCTCATGGACCATGATCATTTCCTACATAAAATGGAGAATGTGAGGCATGTGTTTGATAATAGAATTCAAAAGATACCCATAATGATACCCTTCCCGTTAATGGTAGCTATGAGCTGTGTTCCTTAGTTACTTTTCTCAGATCTGACCTCCCTAATGGACACTGCCAAAAATACATATATATGTGGGTGGGTGGGGGTGGGGGTGGGGGTGGGGGCGCGGGGAGGAAGGCTTGAAAACCATCAGACTGGCAGTGACATGGGGCAGTCACGTTCCTCTGCAGCCTGGTTTGTCTGCTGGGATCATCACATTTTAAAATTCATAAAATATTTGGGTTTTTTAAGTGTTATTTATACTTCTTTTTTAAAAAATGCTTCTTTTAAATCCCTGAAAGATTTCTTAAAGGATTCTATTCAAATTAGATATGCTAAATTCTAACATTTATCTTAAGGTAAATTTCATACACTGAAGAAATCTTTTTACTCTGAGATGACATTATCTGTGGTTTACAAAATGATTATGATGACTGCTTGGAGGGTTTGCCTTAAGAAATCTAGCCTTGACACATTTTACTTTTGTAGAAAACTACATTTATCTCAATTGGCTCTTAATGTTATCTGAAACAGGGAACTATTTAAAATTAGCTGCCAGACACAGAAATAATCTTAGTTGAAATTAGAATACATTTCATGAACTGGTTAACCTGACTTTTTGATAGTACGAGTATTTTAACACAATGTATTAGTATATGAAATATATTTTAGACTGGGCTTTAGAGAAACCTATGTGTTCTTTTCATGTATTCAGTATAATGTTCCAATATTCTGAAAACATTTTTAGAAAACGAGAAATATGATACTGCTAACTTTTGTAGGGCCCTTTGGAGCGCTTCACAGGATCAGTAAAACAAATTAACTGGAATAACAGCTGGGCTAATCATGTGCAAGTTTGAAAAGTGGAGACTTGTGTTTAGGTTTTTAAAATGCCAGTGGACTCAGCTAATTACCACATGCTGTCACAGTTAGAGCAGCGAGGTCATGTTATCAAGACCTTTGTTGTCCAAAGGCAAAGAAAACCAAGGGAAGAAAACACTGGATCCTGAAATAGAGATTTTGGTGAAAAGTTCCAGAGGGGTAGCCGTGCTGCAGAAGATGCCAACTCCAGCCCCTTTCCCTCTTGAGTGCCAATCTGCCAGTTCAGATGTGACAATTAAGCTTCAGGCATGTGGAGAGACTCTCTCCTTTTGAATAATTTTTTATGCAGTTTTTAACATGTTTCCAGCTTAGAGTGAAGGATTTTGCAACATGTTTCCATGAGATGTTTATAATCTTGCTCACTTTACTCCATCATTCAAATTAGAGCATTTTGAACTTTTTTGCATATTTGAGAGGGATTCTTGGAATTTCAGCCAATTTCTGCTCAGACCCCATGAGCTGGATTTCTTTCTCACTTATACTGGTTTAAATCCAGAGTGACTGTTCCGAAGTCAATGTTGTTAAGCCAACATAAGAGCAGTGATAGATCAAAAACATTCTATGTCCCCTGACTCCAAGTCAAAGGGAGTTGCATGGGATGTAAGTGAGAGAAGAATAGGCCTGGTATATTTAAAAAGAAATCAGTGTTGGAAAATGACAACTGTTTTTATACACCAAAGGGTTTAATTGTATTTTAAGATTTTCATTCATCTGTATTATATTTTCAAATTTCTCAAAATGATTATGTATTACTGACAATGCAGAACTCAGGATGTTGGAGGGGATTTGAGGGGGGTTAAGAAAAAAATAAAATTTTAGTTCACTTGGTCAATTTATTTAACATCCCGCGCACTGAAAACTTAGGATGCAGTGATATGCCCTGCCTTGGTTTTGGCACATGGGTCCTGAAGTACACAGATCACAGACTTCAAATTTACACAATCACATGCTTCATTATCAACCACAAAGACAGCAGGGCAAATTCAAAATAAGACTGCTTTGTTCCATGCACGATCTCGGTAATATCCCTTATAAATCAGTATCATTAATGTGGCTTCTTGCACTCTAGCTCTGCATGAAGCATTGACCATACACACTATTTTCTTGCTGCTTTCTATTTGAAGAGTTATGCTGATTGTGTTTTCGAAGAAAGAGGAAAAATATGGGTTATGAATATTGACACAGAAGCCTTTCTTTGTTTATTGAAGTCTTGTTTACATAAAAGCTCTTCACGGGCTACCCCCTAAGTCTAGAGGTCCTAAACTAGTGTCAGGGAGCTGTCTGGGTATTTTTTCCCACGTATTGCACTGCTAGTCTGCCAACAATAGAGGCCCATTAACGTTTGGCCCTTCAAGTTAGTGCAGCCCAAGCCTCAGTGGCAGGACGTCTGCCCAATATGTAAAATAATGGAATGAATGGATTCCTTGGAAACAATGATAACAAGACCTGGCTAAGCTAACTGTGACAGCATGTGGTAATTTTCCAGCCCGCTGACCCTGTAAAAAGAGCTTGAACACAAAGCTTAGACTGCAGGGCGGGTTGGACTGAATAGCTGCAAACAAGTGTAGAATATCTGATGATGTCATACACACAATTTGACAGATGGGGTAGGATTTTTTTTAACTTGAATTTAACTATTTATTTTCCAGTATGCTTGTGCTCCCTGAGTTCAGCCCTGTAATTATCGCCTGCTTTAAAAATACAACAAAACAGTGTGATCATGTGTTAAGTTCAAGTAACAGCCTAATTTCATATCAGTTATTATAAAAATTATATCAGTTATTAGTGAGGTGAATGCTTAGGGAATGGAAGGACAGAATTGCTGTGGACTAATGCATCATCTCTGTATTCAGTCCAGCGGCCAGCTTTTGAATCTAGCTCCTTCTGAATCCTAATACACACTTTGAATAGCATAAAGGAGTATTGTAGTTGCCTCCGTCTAGTCATTACATCAGAGAAACAGACAACCAAAGTTATCTAAACTGATTACTAATTGAGTTCTGGTGTCTGGGAATTAGCTAGATTAAAACAAGTTTGTTTAGTATTTGAAAATTTGCATCTCTCTGAGTGTATGAGAGATTATAAGTACACCTGTGTGTAAGGGGCTATGTTCATGATTATATGTGAAGGTGTATATCTGTGTGGATTAGAAAGAGGTACTTTTACCATGTCTAAAACTGAGATGGACTTCTTAAGTGCACCCACTGTGCATATTTTGATTACATCTCTCTTCCTCTCCTTCACCTTTCTAGAGCTGTTAATCTTTTAGATTGTGAGCTCTTTGGGACAGTGCTTAGCATATTGTGAAATAGTAATAATTAAGTGTGTGTGTGTATAAACATATATGCTTTAAAAAAAAAAGAAATACACATCATTTATATTTGATTTCCCCCTAAACTAGCCATCATTAGTTGGCCAAACCTAGGGCAAATAATGACAAAAGTTATGAAAATCAAAGAGAACGTTGAATTAAAAAAAAATCATGGGGCCAAATTCTGAGTCCATTATACAGATTAGACTTGGTCCTTAATTAGATTCAGTAGCATATCAATCATACAAACTATTGGTGTCACCATTTTCTCAAAACAAGAAGCTCTGTTAAGCCCCATACATCCAGTGTAACAGAAAAGCACAAATGATTGCTTTTATTTTTTTAGGACCAGTGAAAGGAGTTAGATTGTTCTATGCATATCTTAAAACATTAGGCTATAAACTTGCATTTTTTGCCATCTACAAGATTGAGCCTCTGAACATGGAAAGAAGACAACTTGTGTTACATGTCCATTTTGGATGATCCATAGAATGATCACTTAAAGGTGATCTGCAAATGAAAAACAAATTGGACTTTGCCCTTTTTTACTTCTTAATTCTGCATAAAGAAGGTATGAATATTGGGGGAAGAAGTCAAAAGGGTTTTACAGCTTATTTTTAAAAATACTTTAGAAATTTGGGTCTTTTCTGCACATGAAGATCCTGTGATGACTGGAGAAGTAGTAAAATGATGATATCATAAAACAAGAGTCAAAGGAATGAACACTGAGCAGTTGAAAGGTGAAGGGATTTCTAATCTGATTATTTAATGCCCTTTGTTTTCTGTTTGGTTTTGTTAACACCAATTAACTTCAATGACCAAATTAACATTTCGGAGAAAAGAAGTCTGTGTTGTAGATTCAGCAGCTTCACCCATTCAATTTATGGTACAAGAGCACATAATATCTCTGAGACTCCGAAAAGGTCCTGTACCCAGAACGTACTTTACATTCCTGATATTGCTGAACAATATGCAGCAGAATAGATTGAGAATAATTCTTTTGCAGAATGCTTTTTCTGGAAAAGAACTCTTACAACCATCTTGTAATGAAAATGAGCCAGCAAAATGGAACTATGGAAACAGATGACTCAGAACTTCTAATTTTGGTTAGCATAAAGGGGGCTTGACAGGGAGTTTAGTCTGCCTCCAATTTTGCTGAGCAAAATGCAATGCACTTTAACTTATAGGACATTGACTGCATCTAATGGTTAATCAAGAAATCATTTGCAATGGGGCAGAAAATGGCCCGTCAAACCATGGTTGATGACTTTTTAATTAAAAAAACAATTTTTAAATGTCTACATTTTTTAAAATGAGTAAATGCCTCAAGTGTATAATTTTTAATTGAATAAATTAATTGTCTGCATCATTATTATTATTATGAATTAGGGCCCACTAAGTAACTTTTTAATACAAATAATTAAGTAAAAGATCACATATGGTATAATTAAATGATGTAAATGGTTTCTTTTTTTAAAAAAGTGGTAAAAATTAAGTAAAGAATTTCATATTTTAATATATGGTATAATTTGGAATTAAAGTATGTTTCAATGTGATGCAATGTTACAGATGTGTCTCCACATTAAATGTTCAAATTAAATGTGTCTAAATACATGTGGCCTGGTTTTTTATAGAATAATTTTGTACAATGGATCAAGGTTTGTTTTGTTTTTTCACCAGCACAGCAAACAGTGATTCCTATTTATTTCTCTGCCCTTCTGAATAAGCAAACTTCTTAGATTACTATTAAGATAATCAATATAAGTGACTCACATGTGTAAGGATCAAGTATAAAGTGTGTGTGTGTGTGTGTGTGTGCTGTATAAAGTACACAGTATTATTAAAATATTTCAAATGTGTATGCTGAAATGTTTCTTTCTTGCTGTGTGTCACAGGTTAGAGTCCTTTTCTTAGTCAGCTACTTTGTTGTCGGTACTCTTCATGTTTAGGCAGGGGAGTCAAATTCCAACATACATTTTAGGAATCTTTGTTGCTTTTCATTCTCTTAATAAAATACTCTTTTTTTCACCAAAGCTCTGATTTCAAGAAAAATCATTTATAATATTAACAGTGCGGTTTGCATATATGGATTGGGACACTTTTTTTTTTCCTGGCATAGTTCCTTGGACAAAACCCACACTGGTGGAAAGTCCGTGGGGTGAGTGGGAAGGGTATAAGTATAGCAAGGCACACACACAGCTTCCTTCCTCCTTTTAAAACTCTCTGAGAAGAGTGGGAGCTTGGTTAAGGTTTCTAAGAGATGCCCTGATCCATGGGAGGTCAGGGGCCTGTTCTTTCTGGGAGTGAATCTTCCTCACCCTACCCCCTCCAGAGCTCTTCGGACCTCAGTGAAGAAGTGGGATAAATCTTGCCTACTGGCTATGTAAGAGTGCCTATTAGACCACTAGTCTAATATTAATCCATATCATAAACAAGGACTCAAAGAATTTCATGCTTACAAATATAAAATACTTCTTACTGAAGTCTTTTGTAGAAGTGATGCCCACTCTGGTGATTTACCAGGAGACCAAGGGTAGACCTACTTTGCATATAAATATACACAGGATTTTAATCAGAGAGAAATGCACATTATTTTTTATTTGTAGAGGACACTACATATGTAAAGGGCTTTAAAAATGCAAAGAAGACTGCATTTTTGCAGTAGTCACTGATCTCAAAGCTCTTTATTTAGAAACCTCTCCAAATGAAACCTAATGGTTTGCAATCTAGGTAAGTAATAGCCATTATCCCCATTTTACAGTGGAAGAAAATGCAGCAGACATATAAAGTGACCTGTGCAAAATCACATAAAGATGCTGGAATAAGAACTAAACACAGCTGTCTCAGTTCTGTGCTTTAACCATCTTCCAAAAGCTGATAATTCAGTAATAAAAAGAAAGACTATTCTTTGATTATCTTTATAATCAGTTTTCTGGTTTTTAAAAAATATTCTAGCGCTTGCTTGATATGTGATATTCTACATTATGGAGAGATGGACTCAGGAAGCTGTGTTCTGCTTTCATAAGACCATATTGATGTGGATTTGATTCTGCAAAACCAAACCAGGGGTGCTCTGGGTCTGGATTCAATTCCAACTCACTATTTGCAGGATTTGGATGAATGGAGTTTGAATTTGGGATATATATATTTAGAAAGACTGTACGTAATTTTATAATAGTTAAAATAATCATGCATTGCCACATAAGCATCGCAGCTTTTAATTTAGAGTTATCGAATTCCAAGTTGGAATGAGTGCTTAAGTTTCAGACTACAAAATTAGTTTGAAATCAGTTTTGTTAAATCGATGCAAACCGCTATGTGGACATACTTAAATAGGTTTACACTTGGCTTATGCTAATTTTGCTTCATTGAGTTTTCATTAAAGTAATGCAAAACTGATTCTTGATCTTTTAGAACAATACTTTTTCATAATTGACAAAGGGGAGCTGTTTTCATTGTCTGGAAATTCCAAAGAAGGCTTTGAGGCGTCATTTTTACTTTTACCATTATTATTATATCTTTTGATTATTTAAGCTTTGGTTCTAAGTGCTAAATAGTCAAAAGTGACAAGCCCTGGTCAAAAGTTACCAGGTGCAGGATAACCGTGAAAGTGAAGCTCATGATGTTTTATAGACTCCTCAAATAGAGAGGCTAAACAAGACTCATAGTAGGTCCTCCATTTTTAGTGGAATTTTTTTTATTTTTTTAAGGGTTCTTATCTCTCAATATTATCTGCAATTGTTTACTAAGCAGTTTTGATTTGTCCTTTTTCAGAAATTGGTTCCATTTCCTAGTTTCATAGGATTAGCCTGTTTTTTCCTATTTAAAAAAAAAGGATTGTGTTTCAGTGTAAATTCTTGATTTCTGGCCTTAGCTGTGCTAACTAATGATACCTACAGCAAAGCTCGGAAATGTTTACATAGCTTTATTCACCTTGTATTCACTTTCCTGTGCTGTGCATTATCTACCTTTGGGATGGATTCTGGAAAGCACTAAACACCTTGTTGAGGATACTCAGCTTTGTCGGCTCCTGTTAAAGAAAAAGGATGTCAAGTGCCCTCAGAAACTCCAGTAGGGGCTCAGCACTTCACAGTATTGAGCTTTGGTGCTTACTGCATATTCTTAAAATGAAAAAAAAATAAATAAAATGACAGATTGCACACAAATTCTTCCTATCCTGAACCCTGCTCCATGCTTATTTTCTGTAATGCTCTGTTCCTTAGAGAAACAGATGAACCAAAAGAGAAATACCTTTAACACATTTAACAAAAAACAACAACAAAAAAGGTTTTGGGCCAAGGAAGGCTAACCTGAGTGAAATGTGAGGTCTTGTGAGCTTCACAAACTTTTAAAAATGGTTTTGCAACTTTGCAAGACACGTTCAAGTTTTGTTAAACCATTTTCCGTAAATCGCACCAAAGAGTGATTCGGTTTAAGCTATCCTTTTCCAGTATGGAGTGCCTGTGCTATGCAAACAGTGAAGAAAAGCATGAAAGTGAGTTGTTAATTCTATCCAGAAATGAAAATAACTGTACTAGGGTCTTTGACCTGGAATGCTTTGTCTTTGTCTAGATGAACAGTTAGCCGTGGTAAGCTGGGGGGTAAATCTACCCTGAAATACCCTAAAATTCTCTAATTCACATTGACCTTCTGTTTCAAAGCAGAATAGACCAGGGCACACTAAGGAACTTCTAGTGCACAGCAGCAGGCTCTATGCAGACAGCTAGTGTTCAGCACACTGGAACACAGTTGATTTACACCGCAACTTGTTGGGCACAAACTATTCATCTAGACAAGCCCTTAGATGGTAAACTCTTTATGGCAAGGACCATCTTTTTCTTCTGTGTTTACACAGCATCTAACACAATGGGGTCCTGGTCCACGACTAGAACCCCAGTAGTACACATTAATAATAATAATGACTGTAAAAATTAATAGGCCATGCACAGGATATATTGAAACTTGCAATAATTTACATAAAACTCAGAGCCATGATGGAAGCCACTTACCCACTGTTTCAAATGGTTGGACTCACTCACTCACAGACTGGGCCTAAGGACTCACAACAAGGGGTGACCATAGACTCGGGGGAGAGTGTGTATGTTTTTGTTGTTTTTCTTAAAGATGTGTAACTCTTGTATGCTTTGAGAGTAAGAGTTACTATAGTTTTAGATATTCCTGTGCAAATCCTGTGTTTCTTATTTTACCTGAATGAAGAATTCAACAGCCAATGCCAATCAAGACTGGCTATATTATTTATAGAATTTAATGCATTTTTCTCCTCCACAGTTCATCCACATATTTCTACCTGGGGTAGGTCAAAACCAAATTCCTATCTCCATCACTAAAAATACTCTCCAAAGCCAGTATTGAAGAGAAGTGCTAAAAAAATGAAGGTGGAAGAGTCTTGCTGTGATTACATCTAAACAAAGAGGTATGGCAGCTCCATCATAGATGCCAAGCTATCATGGTGGGGGCATAGACAAACAAAGATGAGAAATTTTAAATAAGAAAGCAAGAAAACTGAAGTTAAATTAAAAAAAATTCTTCCTTTACAGACCTAAAAAATGACACCTTGAAGAATTTATAAATGATGCTCACTACTGACAAAATAGACCACTGCTTCTACCAAAGTATTGGGTTCTAAGAAAGATTTTTGGTGAAGAGATTATTTAATAATCTGTGAAAATCAGATAATTTAAATATATCAAATCTTTGGTTTTTTTCTGTCCCTTTTGGAGGAAAAAATCTTTTATTGAAGGTGCTATTGCCATCTTCCCTTTTCTGGTCTACATGGGAAAAGGTCCGTGGATTTGTCTAGAAAAAAGCATAAATAATAAATCCAGATTTTTAAATTTTTTATACTAGCAAAGAAATGGACTTCTTAACTATCTATCTAGGTTCCGATATAGCTGCTGTCACTGTTATATCTGAGACCCTCATAGACATTCTTGGTTCTATCCTCTCAGCAGCTATCTGACATATGTAAGCACTGGAATCCTCATTTTATAGCTGAGGAACTGAAGCACAGGAGTGATTTGCCACAAAATCACACACAGGAAATCTGCAGCAGAGCCTGCCATTGAGCCTCTTTCGTGGGACAGGAAATCACAAAATAATCACTTCTAGCATAGTCTGATTTAATAGTGATGAGGTATAGTGTCACAGGGTCCAATCCAAATCCCATTAAAATCAATGGGCCAGAGTGAACCAACAAATCCCTCTGCAATTAATTTATACTGGCATGTTGGCCAATTAGACAACATACTACCACATGCAGAAACAAACGAGAGGACATAAACAAAGAGTATAACACATAGCAGAGGGCAAACCAATTGAAGATGGAAAACACCAGTGGCACTATACATAAGCATTCACATGTGTACAGCCCAGTGTAACAGCTGTATGTTAAATACATGCTATGCTGTACTACACAATGTGGGATTGCACTCATGATATAAAGAACTTATAGAAAAGAAATAAAAACTTTGAGTACTATATTTGAAGCATGTTCCTTACTAATCTTAACTCTGTTTTACCATAACTTTCTTGTTTTGTATTGCATAGAATAGATGCAGCTATAGACATATTTCCTATAATCCTACTACCTAAAAAAGGAAGACTAAAGAAGGAACTTTAATATTCTAAAGAAACCTTTCTTTTTGTATTGTGTTTCTCTAGCTAGTAGTTATAAGTGTAATTTTTCAAAATGATCTATACAAACCAGCACAAATCTGTGAAAATTAACAGAAAAGAAGGCTTTGATGCTTGTGAAAGGTTGCCCTTACTCTTTTCATAAAATGTTTCCAAGATGATTTTTGTCAAATGCAACATTTACAGTAGCCCACATTCAGCATTCTAGGCTGACGATCCAAAAGATAAATATGATATGAACAGTATACAACAGCTTGACGACCTCTCTATATGTTAAATGTAAGCTCTGTGTTGGTTTATCTTAGTCAGAATTATGAGATTTTTTTCTGATATGTCTTACAACACTGATGTCAGCAAAGGATAATGTGACTAGTGTGACAGCTCTTTGAAATTTTATCCAAGCCACATTAAAAGCTACAGTATTCAAACTTTCTTTCTCTTCTTTTATGATCAAATTTAAACTGGGTAACACTTATGCTTTCTTGTTGGCTGAATAAAGAGTGACATCTCCTTCTTCAAAGATAGAATGGCAAAAATAGATGAAAAAGCTACTCATTTTGTAGGTATGAAAACCATTTTACTGGAACCCTGAGTCTTTAGAGAAGGTATAATCGTCACAGATGGCCCATTTAAGGCTGTTAATGTAAAAAGTATTGCCCGCTGTGCATTACAAGGCTATAATTTTCATCTTGGGGCTTCTATGACTAAACAGCTCAATTGAGTTCTTTTGGTTTATGACATCAGAGGAATCCTCAGTGAAATTATAACCTTGGGAATTCCCTGCAGATGCTTTTATTTCTACTGCAGACTCTGGAATTACTTACATATCACTGCAGAGAAAGTTAACAGTAAGCAATAATATAGTGGCATGTTTAATTAATGTAAGTTCTGCTGCTTTGGGTTATGTCATGTCGGTATCAAAACAATAGTTTTAAAAAGAATACACTTTTTATTTGTGTGTGTGTAATTTATAGTGGGCTGAGCGATTTCTTTAGAAAAATATTCATTATGGGCTAAATAGTCTGCCCCCAAGAAAGGGACAGCATGTAGTAGTGCCACAGGAGCAGACCAGGCATTAAATAATGGGTTTGATTCTGTGCTGTGCCAAAGCTGATCTTGGCTCAAGGAATGAGGGACCATCATGTGGCCAGTTACAGCTACCTGATGGCACCCTAACCTCAACGATGCTTACAGCTACTGCTGGGCAACTTTACCTTCCGCCACTGCTTTAGGAGCCTTTATAGACTCTATGACAACAGAAGGAGGGTGTGACAGAGCTCCACTACCCCTGCTTCCTGCCAACCCTCCATTGCTCCAGACGCCTTCCTATGCCATTGGAATTCTCTGCTGGGCATTTCTGGCTGAACTGACCCTGTGATGCAGTGAGTTTTAATTCAGCCCCTGGTTCCCCCCCTTGCTTCAGAGGTGGATATAATCTGTCCCAGTCCTTTACATGGTGCCCTCTTCACACTGCTTCAGCTGCACCAATTTAAGTGTGAAACATTGAAGAGACCAAGGCTCCGTCTGCTCCCTGCCCACAACTCCTGTCTCCTCCCACCTGCACTAGCAGAGGAATAGCTGACTTATGAAGGCTGCTCTCTCCAACCCACCCCCCAATACACACACTTACTTAGAATTCAGACAGCTGGTGCAGGGCCGTAAGGGAGAGTAAAGCAAATCATAATTTTGTCCTAGAATCTAGCTTCTTTTTGGTTACCAAATCATTTGTGAACCAATCCTAATTTTCATTAATACATATAGTATTTTTAAGTATTCACTAAATAGTTTTGAAGGAGCATTTTAATATATATTAGTTCTTTGGAATCTGCTGCCTTTGACTATTTGGTAGTCATTTTTATTGTATGGCCTGCCATCTCAGTCACATGATACTGTTACTATTATATAATTGAATGGCTTTGATACTTTCGGAATAGGAGAACAACGGATAATGCACGTCTAATACATATTTTGTGTGAAAATTCAATATTCAGGATTCCCAAATATTTTCATGAAAACACTGTTATATTCCACAATACCTATGTACAACAACCAGTAATACCCACAAATCACAGAGATTGAAACTCAGTCCTTTTATTTGTAAAAATATTCACGAATCAAGTTTGTGTGTGTCTGTTTAACATCTGGCCTGCTCTAATAATTTTGTGTGCTTATGACTATTAATAAATGAGAGAAAAGAAAAAAGCATGTAAGCTGTAATAGTCCTAGAATCCCAAAAGATCACAATATTTCATTGTCTGGATAAAATGTTGTTTAACAGGTATCATTATATTATGTGACTATGAAATTTCTAGGTGTATTACAATCATCTAATATATTTTAAAACATAACATTACTAGGTGCAAGACCCTGTTTTAATATAAGTTCATTAAAATATGTTCATGTTCACTTTTGAAAACATATGCATATATCCTACTGTACCTATCCTTAAGCTGAGTTCTTAGACGTTTAAGAGTGCAACACACACACACAGAGAAAACAAAAGGTGGTTTCATATCTAGACATAGAACACTTATCACTTGTGGTCATTGAAGCTCCAAGAGCATTTTTCATAAGAGAAGGTGTATTAACCCAGTGTTCTACAGAAATTGCAATTCAGGTAATTCTGCATTACTAAGTTCCCCCTGGAGTTTTAATCAATTAATTTATTCTTCTTCCTTTCTGTCTTAAAATTATTATTCAATGTTGCTAGACATTTTTCATAAGCTGCTGGGCTTCACCCCAGAAGTGGCAGCATTTTAATGGTGAAACCAACCACACAGAGTATGGTTGATGAGTATAATATAAAACTTGAACTGAATATAATAGGCTGTATGTCTTGCATACAGTATCACGGGGATATTATGATGCATATTAGGTGTAAAATATTTGGAGATCCTCTTTTTTATGAGACAGTATAGAAGTATATATTATTAATTATTACTATTAGAAAATTTCATTCCATTTTTACAACTATTTCAAGAATATTTTTGCATAGATTTTATTACAGCTCCAAGTGACGTTATTGATGTCTTTGTTACTGTTATGCTTTAAATTATAAATATTTTGGCTACATTTATATTGTTTTTCATGGTGATGCAGGAACTGTTTTGGATAAAATGGCAACCTACATAATTGTTCACTCTAAAGCTCAGCCAAACTTAAAAAAAAATCTTTGAAACCACTTAGCTCACTTTGCTTTCAGTTTAGTTTCTGCACTTCCCAATTCCTGCTTCTACAAGAAGTAGCATATCAAAATTTAAAAAGCTATATATGCAGCATTTCTAACTGGCAACCAGTACTTAATGGAAATCTCACAGAAAAGCCTGATTTTTAGGTGAAAGAGTTTTCAAATACTCATCAAATAAGCTTGCAAACTTTTGGATGCCAATCTGAATCAAATCTCCAAACCTTTGGAGATTCACCCATATCTTATTATTAGCATTTGCCTTATTTTAGTTCCACTTTAGCACTACCCAATCCCAGGGTATTTATTCAAGCTAAACTCTCTTGGACTTCAACAGCAATTGTAGTTTAGGCAGAAGTACACAAAAGGCCCTTAATGTTATTTGATATTAAAACAAATTCAAACTGTTTGTATTCTACAACAGTGTTCTATTTTTCTTTATTATTTTTCTTTTATCTCACCATGTACGCATATATCAGTATTTTGTAAAATTGTTGCTCACACCAAACAGCCTTGTCATTGTTTCATTCGTCATATCATTCATAAATTCATAAATGATTTTCAGGGGTTAATATTCAAACAGTTGTAAATCACATCTTGCTGAAATGAAACAGCCGGGATTTGACTCTATTCTTTATCCTCCAGAATTGGGTTTTAACCCAGTAAATGCTTTTTGAATGATAAGACACCATAATAGCCAGTCAGTTCTTCAGAAAGTTGTTCTCAGGAATAGTTCAAATAACTTCACTGCCCAAGGAAGTAAAGAAAGAGGAAACTGTGTTATAATTAAAATATCATCAATTCTGATGTTGCTAGAAAGACAAAATTGGTATTGCCAGCAAGATTAGGAAATTCCATTGGTCTAGAGTAGAAGCAGAAATGTTTAATTCTCTAATTGTAAGAAACCTTCCCCATTAATAATGTCTCTTTGTTTTTAAAATCCTAAATGGACTTTCTCTTGCCTACTTCACTCTATTCTATTCAGGTTCTCGTACCATACTCATTGCCATGGTCCCTGAGTGTCTCATTGACACTATCCTGCTCTGCTCCCTTTCTCTACCCTCCATTCATCCAACAATGGTAAACAACTCTCAACGCTGCTAGTGTGAGAATTTTCTCTGCAGCTTGGGTCATCAGGGGACACCTTTACTGTCTATCTAAGTCTCATCAACTCTGCATTCTCATTTCAAATCTCTGCTGAGCACATATATTTTTCACTTTATAACTGTGCATTTCTCTCCCTCTGGTATTATTTAACTCTGTAAATTACCTTGTGATACAGTTTGTTTGAAAGACCCTTTAGACAAAAGGCACCCACTTCTGCTGTTCTCAAAAAGACCTCAAGCAGGCACTGTGCCTTCTGCTATGCAGAAGGAACCAAGCTGCTGTTCAGCTAATGACAGGCAGCCTCCATTTTTCTCCATGTGGAGTCAAATCTAGGGGCAGGTAGAGCAAGCTGAGAAAATCTTCTCCAAATCTGGGTAACACAAGACTCAGGAAATTCTAGTCCCATCGAAGTCAATGCAAAACTGTCACTGAGTTCAAGAGGGACAGGATGTCAACCATGGAGTCTGGCATTGTGAAGAGCTCAAATTCTGCACTTTTGCCTCACTCTGCCTCTACACTATTTGATCGTGTCCCAGTTTTGTAGAGACGGACATAATCTGACTCTAATTAATTGTCTACTTAGTTAATGTACTTCCAAAATATATTTTATGTATTAATAATAATTAAGAGACCTAGTCATAGAATTTCACTAGAATATTTATTTTGTTTGTACTAAGAAGATCTTTTGTGAAAAATTTCTGGGGATCAAATTACAGTTTTTCAACCTGCCCTAATAACTAATTGCAAACAATTGTCTATATTGTGATCAGATTGTACATAGGATTGATAAGATCATGTGCACAGGAATGGCGTCTGTAGAAATGAATCCATTCTCAGGACCCTTTAGCATAACAGGCTGCAATACGAATAAAAGTTTTTTCATCTCAAGACTTTTTCTTTTGTTATTTTTCATCATGGGACGTTTTTTAATGTTTTACCAAGACAATCACTCTGCTCCGCTGTCTTTTCCCAGCAGCAATGTTTTGTGTAGGAATCCCAAACAGACCAAATAAATCCTCCTTGTGAACCACTTTATGACCCCTCATATAACACTTCACATGACTGTTTAATTTCCTATTTAAAACAAATTAACTGTTGCATACTCTAATCAGGAAACAAAAGAACCCAGATCTTGTCTGGAAGTATGTGGGGGGTTACTGAGAGGTTGTCCAGATTGATGATTCCACTGGATGTATGACCTTAAAATGAACTTTGACTAAACTTTGCTCTTTGTGAACTTGGCTGTCTGTATTTGGAAAGTGTCAATTGTCTAGGGTCGGCATGTTAAATACAAGGCATATGTTTGTATGGATTTGGGGTTGATTTGTTTTTACAGAAACCAAAGCTTCCCCAACTTCATGTATATAAGTTTTATCAGTTCCATAGCTATTTCAGTCTCCATTATTTTGTGCTTATTTAATTAAAGAATATGTCAGTCAGATCAGATTTTTCTCACCATTTCCTCTCCTTCTAAGCTGTGTATCATCCTCATCAAGGCAAGTGTGATGAGCATCAATTGTGCCTTGACTGGTAAATTTCCATGACAGTTTTGCAAGGTTGCTTTATGACTAAAGCTCTGTTTTAATCAAAGGTGTCATGGGAGTCAGGAATTCCATTTTATTTTTTTATCATTTTGAGATTTTTGGATTTGGTAGCTGTTGAACCACTTTCAAGGGGAACATTCAGTTCTGCCAAGCTAAACAATGTGCTTTTCAGTGTTGTTTTAGCCATGTTGATCCCAGGAAGTGAGAGAGACAAGAAGGGTGAAGTAATATCTTTTACTGGATCAATTTCAGTTGGAGAAAGAGATGAGCTTTTGAGCTACACAAAGCTTTTCTTCAGGTCACAGAAGAGCTCTGTGTAGCTCAAAAGCTTGTCTCTTTCACCAGCGGAAGTTGATCCAACAATAGACGTTACCTCACCCACCTTGTCATTCTCAAGCTAAACAATGGACAGTATGGCAGGTCACAGAGAGTGAGACTTCAACAACCCACACTTGTGATACACAACAAAAGATCAATAAGAATTTTAATTCCTCCGTGGGTTAACATGCCCATAATGATTGACTTTTCTTTAACATTGTGATGAGAAAATCACAGATTTTTTTTATTAAAGAATGTGGCATCACAACCTGTTATATCTCAATAATTGTGATGTCAGAACAGAAAAATGAAAAACATTCACTAAAGTAGTCCTAACTAGGGGTAATTAAAATTATTTCAGCAAAACATTTTTTTAAAACAAAAAATATTTTTGGCCAAAATGAAAATTTTTGCTTTGGTCAACATATTCTGTTTTTCCCCAAAAAACTTTTACTGAACATCAAAATTATTACCAAAGATAGTTTTTGGAATCAGAAAATGTTTTTGTTTTCAGTTTGTTTTCTTGTGAAAATTTTCACAGGAATTTTTTTTTTAAATTCTATATTCCCCATGAAAAATGACTGGTGTTTTTAAAAACCTTAACTGACATAAGTAATTCCCAAAAAATATTATTCATGTAGACTATTCCCATAATTCTGCTTGAAATTCTATTAACATGAAAGAAAAGCTAAGGATTTTCTAATCTTTGGGCCTGATTTTCACTACTGTGTACCTCATGTAGTCTTTAACACCCATGCAAATTTAATGCAAAGAGCCTGTCAAAGACTGGAGTTCTGATTTGGACAATACAAGGTGCAAGGGAGTAGAGAATCAGATTCACTGAGAGTTTACTCTGCTCCCCAAATAAGCATATAAAAATGTCCATCCTGGATCAGACCGTTGATCCAACTAGCCCAGTATCCTGTCTTCTGGCAGTGACCAATGCCAGACGCTTGAAAAGGAATGAACAGAACAGGACAATTATTAAGTGATCTGTCGCTTGTCATCCAGTACCAGCGTCCAGCAGTGAGCAGCTTAAAGACATCCAGAGCATAGGGTTGCATCCCTGACCGTCTTGGCTAATTGCCATTGATGGACCTATCCTCCATGAATTTATCTAATTTTTTTAACACATTTATAGTTTTGGTCTTCATAATATCTCCATGCAATGAATTCCACAGGTTGACTGTGCATTGTGTGAAGAAGTATTTTCTTTTGTTTATTTTAAACCTCCTGTGTATTAATTTTATTTGGTGACCTTTGGTTCCTGTGTTATGTGAATGGTTAATTACACTTCCCTATTCACTTTCGCCACACCATTCATGATTTTATCCATCATATCATAAGAACAGCCATACTGGGTCAGACCATTGGTCAATCTACCCCAATATCCTGTCTTCTAACAGTGGCCAGTGTCAAGTGCTTCGGAGGCAATGACTAGAACAAGTAATCATCAAGTGATACATCCCATTGGCCATTCCCAGCCTCACCAGAAAACAATTCCTACCTATCCTGGCTAATAGCCATTGATGGTCCTATTCTCCGTAAACTTATTTAGTTCTTTTTTGAACCCCATTATAGTCTTGACACTCACAACATCTCTGGCAAGGAGTTCCACAGGTTGACTGTGTGTTGTTTAAAGCAATACTTCCTTTTGTTCATTTAAACCTACTGCCTTTAATTTCGTTTTGTGACCTCTTGTTCTTATGTTATGAGAAGGACTAAATAAACTTCCTTTTTTACTTTTTCCACACCAGTCATGATTTTATAGATCTCTATCATATTCCCCCTAGTCATCTCTTTTCCAAGATGAAAAGTCCCAGCCTCATTAATCTCTTCTCATATGGAAGCTTTTTCATACCCGTAATCATGTAAGTTGCCCTTTTCTGTACCTTTTCCAAATCCAACATATCTTTTTTGAGATGGGGTGACCAGATCTGCACTCAGTATTCAAAATGTGGGCATACCATGGATTTATATAAAGGCAATATAATATTTTCTATCATATTACTGATCCTTTTCCTAATGATTCCCAACATTCGTTTAGCTTTTTTGACTGCCACTACACACTGAGTAGATGTTTTCAGAGAACTATCCACAGTGACTCCAAGATCCCTTTCTTGAGTGGTAACAGCTAATTTAGACCCCATCATTTTATATAGTTGGGATTATGTTTTCCAGTGTGCATTACTTTGCATTTATCAACTTTGAATTTCGTCTGCCATTTTGTTGCCCAGTCACCCAGTTTTCTGAGAATCCTTTGTACCTCTTTGCAGTCTGCTTTGGACTTAACTATCTTGGGTAGTTTTGTATCATCTGCAAATTTTGCCACCTCACTGTTTACCCCTTTTTCCAGATCATTTTTGAATATGTTGAACAGTACTGGTCCCAGTACAGAACCTGAGGGAAATCACTATTTACCTCTCTCCAGTCTGAAAAATGACCATTTATTCCTACCCTTTGTTTCCTATCTTTTAATCAGTTACTGATCCAGGAGAGGGCCTTCCCTCTTATCCCATGACCACTTACTTTGCTTAAGAGCCTTTGGTGAGGGACTTTGTCAAAGGCTTTCTAAAATGACACTATATCTAAGTACACTATATACCCTGGATCACCCTTGTCCACATGGCTGATCCCCTCAAAGAATTCTAGTAGATTAGTGAGGCATGATTTCCCTTTACAGAAACCATGTTGACACTTCCCGCAACAAATTGTATTCATTTATGTGTCTGATAATTCTATTCTTTACTTCAGTTTGAACCAATTTACCTGGTAGTGAGATTAGGCTTACCAGCCTGTAATTGCCTCTGGAGCCCTTTTTTAAAATTGACATCATATTAGCTATCCTCCAGTCATCTGATATAGAAGTTGATTTACATACCACAGTTAGTAGTTCTGCAATTTCACATTTGAGTTCTTTCAGAACTCTTGGGTGGATACCATCTGGTCCTGGTGACTTATTATGGTTTAATTTATCAATTTGTTCCAAAATCTCTAATGACACCGCAATCTGGGACACTTCCTCCAATTTGTCACCTAAAAAAGTGGCTCAGGTGTGTGAATCTCCCTCACATTCTCAGCCATGAAGACCGATACAAATAATTCATTTTGTTTCTTCGCAATAGCCTTATCTTCCTTGAGTGCTCCTCTAGAATCTCGATTCTCCAATTGTCCAACTGGTTGTTTAGCAGGCTTCCTGCTTCTGATGCTCTTAAAATTTTTTTGCTGTTAAATTTTGAATCTTTGGCTAGCTGTTCTTCAAATTATTTTTTACCTTCCTAATTATATTTTTACATGTCACTTGCCAGCATTTATGCTCTTTTCTATTTTTCTCAAAAGGATTTAACTTCCACTTTTTAAAGGATGCTTTTTTGCGTCCAACTGCTTTTACTCAGTTGTTTATCCATGGTGGCACTTTTTTGCTCCTCTTACTAGGTTTTTTAATTTGGAGTATACATTTAAATTTAGCCTCTATTATGGAGTCTTTAAAAAGTTTCCATGCAGCTCGCAGTGATTTCACGTTTGGCGCTGTACCTTTTAATTTCTGTAAAACTAACTTCCTCATTTTTGTGTAGTTCCCCTTTCTGAAATTAAATGCTACCATGGTGGGCTGCTTTGGTGCCCCTCCCCCACCCTCGGGATAGTTGAAATCCCCCTTATTACTGAGTTTTTTATTTTTATAGTCTTTCTAATCTCCCTGAGCATTTCACAATCACGATCCTGGTGAGGTGCTCAGTAGTATATCCCTACTGCTATCTTCTTATTTAGTCAAGCATGGAATTACTGTCCATAGAGATTCTATGGCACAGTTTGGTTCATTTAAGATTTTTATTTCATTTAACTCTATGCTTTCTTTCACATATAGTGCCACTCCCCCACCAGTATGACCTATTCTGTCCTACTAATATATTTTGTACCCAGGTACTACTGTGTCCCATTGATCATCCTCATTCCACCAAGTTTCTGTAATGTCTATTACAGATATCCTCATTTAATACAAGGCACTTAAGTTCACCCATCTTACTATTTAGACTTCTAGAATGTTTAAATATGCTATAATATATATATTATATAAGCACTTTTAAAAATTGTCACTTTTTAGCTGTCTGCCATTATGTGATGTAATTGAATGGCATGCTTATTCAATTGACTATTTCTCATCAGATCTTACCCATATTTTGTCCTCCTCCATTCTATCCTCCTTACTACAATATAGAGAATCTCCATTAACAGATCTCCCTCTAAGACAGCGGTTCTCAACCTGTGGGTCGCAACCCTAGCGGGGGTCGAACGACCAAAACACAGGGGTCGCCTAAAGCCATCGGAAAATACATATTTCCGATGGCTTTAGCCGCTGAGAAGTCGCGCTACCATCTGTAGCAGCGCTATTCAGCTGGAACGCACACTGTTATGGATGCGCGTTCCAAACTGAATGCCTGCGCGCATGCGCAGACGTGATTGCATCATCCGTCCGGGGCCTAAGGGGCGGGGGAAGCGGGGGGAATGCTCCACAGTCCATAGCAGCGCATTACGTGTGTCCGGCGCTTGCTGACGTCATCAGTGGGCGGACGCAGCAAGCGCCGGAGGACAGAAGCCTAGGAGGCGGAGAGCCAAGAGGCGGAGAGCCAAGAGAGCCTGCGAGACAGCCTGCTGGTGTAAAAAAGGTTAATAATGTAAAAACAGTACACACACCATACACACAATACTGTGTAAGTGTAAGGTGCTTTGTGTGTAATCATTATACAGTACACAAAGCAGCTTACACTTACACAAAGCACCATACATTTACACAGTGTGAACTACTATAAGAGACCACTATAAGATGTAGTTCACACTGTTCTATATAGAAAACTTGCCACTAATCTGGAAAAAAACAGATCCATTAGTTAAGCATGTGAATACGGCCTCCTGGTCATAGTAACAGGTGTGTAATAGAAAACAACACAGGGAATAGTAAATAATAGGAAACTTTAACAAACTATTTAGACGCGACCATCTTTTATTTTTTCTTTAGCAAACCATCTCATGACAATGGATCGTGTAGACAAGAATATTAGGAAAAGAAAATATACTGAGGATTTCTTGCAGTATGGTTTTACCTCAATAATTACAGCAGGAATTGAGAAACCACAATGTGTTATTTGTTGTGAAGTTCTCTCAGCTGAATCTATGAAGCCGAACAAACTAAAACGCCATTTTGATAGCAAGCACCCAAGCTTTGCTGGCAAGGATATCGACTATTTTAGAAGCAAAGCTGATGGACTCAAGAAATCTAGATTTGACACTGGTGGCCAGTACCACAAACACAATGTAGCAGCTGTTGAAGCGTCATATTTGGTGGCACTCAGAATCGCCAGAGCTATGAAACCTCACACCATTGCTGAGGATTTACTGTTGCCAGCTGCAAAAGACATAGTTCGAGTGATAATTGGAAATGAATATGTTCAGAAATTGAATGCAATTTCCTTATCTAATGACACTGTCCGCAGAAGAATAGAGGACATGTCTGCCGATATTCTTGATCAGGTGATCCAGGAAATTAAATCTGCACTACTACCAATATTCAGTATCCAGCTTGATGAATCTACAGACGTGGCAAACTGTGCACAGTTATTGGTTTACGCGAGGTATATTAATGATGGCGACTTTAAAGATGAGTTTCTTTTTTGCAAACCGCTTGAAACAACAACAACTGCACATGATGTTTTTGACGCAGTTGGTTCTTTTCTAAAAGCGCAAAACATCTCCTGGGAAAAGGTTTGCGGTATTTGCACAGATGGTGCTCCTGCTATGCTAGGATGTCGCTCAGGATTTCAACGTTTGGTACAAAATGAATCACCAAAAGCAATCGGAACACACTGTATGATACATCGCCAAATATTAGCGACTAAGACACTGCCGCAAGATTTACAAGAAGTAATGAAAAGCGTCATAACATGTGTCAATTTTGTTAAGTCGAGCACCTTAAACAGTCGGCTGTTTTGGCAACTGTGCAACGAGCTAGATGCGCCAAACAATGCTCTGTTATTTCACACTGAAGTCAGATGGTTATCAAGAGGAAAAGTTTTAAAACGTGTCTTTGAGCTTCGTGATGAACTGAAAACATTTTTTAAACAGAAAGCAAGACCGCAATTCGAAGCACTTTTTAGCGATAAAACTGAGCTGCAGAAAATAGCTTACTTGGTGGACATCTTTGTCATCTTGAATGACTTAAATTTATCACTGCAAGGACCAAATGCAACGTGCCTCGATTTGTCCGAAAAAAATTAGATCATTCCAAATGAAACTTCAGCTTTGGAAAAATAAATTGGATAAAAATAAAATTTACATGTTTCCTACATTATCTGTCTTCTTTGAGGAACATGACATTGAGCCAGACAAAAAAATTATGATGATAACTTCTGTGAAAGAACACTTGCACATGCTTGCAGACGAAATTTCATCATACTTTCCTAATCTACCTGACACCCCATTTGCACTTGCCAGAAGTCCATTCACAGTGAAAGTTGAAGATGTTCCAGAGACAGCGCAAGAAGAGTTCATTGACCTAATTAACAATGATGCAGCGAGAACAGATTTCTCTACGATGCCACTGACAAAATTCTGGATTAAGTGTTTACAGTTATATCCTATTCTGTCTGAGACTATGCTGCGCCTTCTTCTTCCTTTTCCAACAACATATCTTTGCGAAACAGGGTTTTCCAGCTTGCTGGTAATCAAGTCTAAATACCGAAGTAGACTTGTTGTGGAAAATGATATTCGCTGTGCCCTTGCAAAGACCGCCCCAAGAATTTCTGAATTGGTAAGCAAGAAGCAGCCACAACCATCTCACTAAATTTGGCAGCATACTGTTGCAAAATATTGCACTGTTGTTTACTGTTATATTACTGTTATTATATTTAAACCCATGCTATGCCATGGTGAAATGTTATTTATTTGGAATTGTTGTTATATTTAAACCTATGCTATGCCATGGTGAAATGTTATTTATTGGAATTAGTAATAAATATTTCTCAACATATAATTAAATATTGTTTTTGTGATTAATCACTATGTTTAAATTATGTTTGATTTGTAGCAATGAGAATACATAATGCATATCAGGTATTTACATTCCGAATCATAACTGTAGCAAAATTACAGTTTTGAAGTAGCCACCAAAATTATTTTTTGGTTTGGGGTCACTGCAATATGAGGAACTGTATTGCGGGGTCACGGCATTAGAAAGGTTGAGAACCACTGCTCTAAGAGATATCTCTGTCCGAACCATGTGCTCCTTTGCATCCATCAGCCTTCCCCCAGCCTTTAGTTTAAAATCTGCTCTACGACCTTTTTAATGTTACATGCCAGCAGTCCAGTTCCATATAGGTATAGGTTCCCCCTTTCCCAAGAGATTCCCCAGTTCCTAGTAAATCTAAACCCCTCCTGCCTCCACCAACATCTCATCCACGTATTGAGACCTGCAGTTCTACCTGTCTAACTGGCCCTACACACAAGCAGAGAAAATGCATGGAGGTCCTGGACTTCAATTGCTTACCTACCAGACTAAATTTGGCTCCAGGACCTCTCTCCTATCCCTCTCTATGTCACTGGTACCTACATGTACCATGACCACCAGCTCCTCCCCAGCACTACACATAAGTCTCTCTTGGTATCTCGAGAGATCCACAACCTTTGCATCCAGCAGGCAAGTCAACATGAGGTTCTCCCAGTCATCACAAACCTAGCTATCTATGTTTCTAATGATCAAGTCCCCCCATTACTATTACCTGTCTTTTCCTTATAACTGGAGTTCCCTTCCCCAGAGAGGTATCTTTAATATGAGAGGATACCATGACATCATCTGGAAGGAGCTAGCAAACAGAGGCAGCTAACAGAGGAGTTTTATATCCCCCTTTATTCATCCACTTTCCAAGATGACCATTGCCAATCTTTTTAATCTCTCCTCACATGGAAGCTTATCCATACCCTTAATCATTTTTGTTGCTCTTCTCTGCACCTAATATAACTTTATTCTAATATAATTTTTTTTGAGATGGGGTAACTAGACCTGCATGCAGTATTCAAGGTGTGGGCGTACCAAGGATTTATATAGTGGCATTATGATTTTTACTATCTTATTATATATCCATTTTCTAATGGTTCCTAACATTCTGTTACCTCCTGCTGCACAGCGAGCTGATGTTTAATAATAAAAGGTTCTATAGCCATATAAATAGGAAGAAAACCAAGAAAGAAGAAGTGGGACCACTAAGCACTGAGGATGGGGTGGAGGTTAAGGATAATCTAGGCATGGTTGAATATCTAAACAAATACTTTGCCTCCATTTTTAATGAGGCTAATGATAAGCTTGGGGATAGTCTGCAAAAGAGAAGAATGAGGGGGGATTTGATAGCAGCCTTTAACTACCAAAGAGCGGGTTCCAGGGAGGATGGAGCTAGGTTGCTTTCAATGGTAGTAGATGACAGAACAAGAAGTAATGGTCTCAAGTTGCAGTGGAGGAGGTCTAGGTTGGCTATTAGGAAAATGTTTTTCACTAGGAAGCTGATGAAGCACTGGAATGGGTTACCTAGGTAGGCGGCGGAATCTCAGTCTCTAGAGGTTTTTAAACTGCTGCTTGCCTGAATGGGATGATTTAGCTGAGGTTAGTCCTGCTTTGAGCTGGGGGTTGGGCTAGATGACCTCCTGAGGTCCCTTCCAACTCTAATCTTCTATGATTCTATGGTAAGATGGTTCATGGGAATGAGAATATGGAGGTAGAAATTACCACATCCGAGGTAGAAGCCAAACTCAGACATCTTAATGGGACTAAACTGGGGAGGGCAGATAATCCATCCAAGAATATTAAAGGAACTAGCACATGAAGTTGCAAGCCCATTAGCAAGGATTTTTAATGAAAACCTCAGAGGCTGTACCATGTGACTAGAGAATTGCTAACATACTTCCTATTTTAAAAAAAGAGGAAAAAGTGATCTGGGTAACTACAGGCCTGTTAGTTTGACCTCAGTAGTATGCAAGGTCTTTGAAACATTTTTGAAAGAGAAAGTAGTTAAGGACATCAAGGTTAATGGTAATTGGGATACAATACAACATGGCTTTACAAAAGGTAGATCATGCCAGACCAACCTGATCTCCTTTTTGGAGAAGATAACAGATTTTTTAGACAATGGGAATGCAGTGGATCTAATTTACCGAGATTTCAGTAAGGCATTTGATACGGTTCCACATAGGAATTATTAGTTAAATTGGAAAAGATGAGGATTAATATGAAAATTGAAAGATGGATAAAGAACTAGTTAAAGGGGAGACTACAAAAAGTCATACTGAAAGGTGAACTGTCAAGCTGGAGAGAGGTTACTAGTGGAGTTCCTCAAGAATCGGTTTTGGGACCAATCTTATTTAACCTTTTTATGACTGACCTTGGCACAAAAAGTGGGAATGTGCTAATAAAGTCTGCAGATGACACAAAGTTGGGAGGTACTGCCAATAGAGAGAAGGATCGGGATATCATACAGGAAGATCTGGATGACCTTGTAAACTGGAGTAATAGAAATAGGATGAAATTTAATAGTGGAAAGTGCAAGGCCATGCATTTAGGGACTAATACCAAGTATTGATACTGGACACTTAATGATCAGTGCGAATACCAGTGAGACATGGCACACTCGATTTGTAGATCAATAAGATTTAATGTGTAAGGTTTTCTATAGATATACTAGCTGAATACAAAGCCTAAAATTAACTACAATATACCATACTCACTAAGCCTGGAGAGCTAAGCAGTCACTCAGAAGGCTGTATACAGGAACAGCTTGCTTGAGGGGCCCCGCCAGGGAGACAGTGAATCCTCTGGACTGACTGGTAGCATTTCCTATGGAATCAGGTGTTGATGGAGCACACCCCTTTGTCTAAGTGGCGACTTCTTATACCCTTCCATAAACAACTTTCACCTAATTACCTCTCTACTCATTATCAATATACTAATTACCTACATTGGGTTTTCATCATTAACTATATTCCATTCTCATCATGATAACTGGGGTCATCAAAACAACATCTGGTGATAGGAGGGAAGTGTAAAAATATGCCCTTTGGCAATGAAAAAATGTACCCCCAGATGTTCAAGGATAACTTGTTGTTCCCATCACTGTTATCTATGTGCAGCTGCAAGCATACATGTTGTGTATTTTGTCTTGTCATGTGCCATGGTATGCAGAAACTGAGACATTTGCAAGATTACTCAGTAGTCCTATTCCTCTCTGTCAACCGAAAGATGTCATGCTACAGGAGTCAGAATAGCCAAGTAAATAACTATGAAGGGATGTTAGATGGGGTGGGTTCTGAGTTATTACAGAGAATTCTTTCTTGGGTGTCTAGCTGGTGAGTCTTGCTCACATGCTCAGGGCTTAACTGTTTGCCACATTTGGGGTCCGGAAGGAATTTTCCTCCAGGATAGATTGGCAAAGGCCCTGGGGGGTTTTCGCCTTCCTCTGTGGCATGGGGCATGGCTCACTTGCTGGTGGATTCTCTGTACTTTAAAGTCTTTAAACCATGATTTGAGGGCTTTAATAATGCAGTCATAAGTTAGATGTTTAGTACAGAGGTGGGTGGGTGAGATTCTGTGGCCTGCATTGTGCAGGAGGTCAGACTAGCTGATCATATTGGTCCCTTCTGCCCTTTGAGTCTATAAGTCTATGAGTTTTCAGAGAAATATGCACAATTACTCCAAGATCTCTTTCTTGAGCGGTAACAGCTAATGTAGCCCCCGTGATTTTGTATGTATAGTTGGGATTATGTTTTCCAATGTGCATTAATTTGCATTTATCAACACTGAATTTAGGCATTACAGCATCTGCCCTATCCCTTCAGATGGGGCAAAAGCAGCAGAAACAGATGATCTGTTAAGAAGCCATTTTTTCATATGAATATCTGGAGAAATAAAAGTTAGTGGAGAGAATTTTTAAAAACCCACATTGATGATATATAAGTAGGAATGTTTCCAAATACAATGTCTGCCACAGTTTTTGTATGAAATGTCACAGCTCTTTAAAGGTCACTTTAGATCACACCAGGAGCCTGTAACTTGGCACCATAGGCTGTAAATCTGGAAGTAATTTTAAAAGAGTTGTTATGAGCTATTTGCCATAGCTATGAACTCTGGTTAAAAACTAAAAGAAAGAAAGAAAAGTGAAGAAAATCTTAACACACAAGCTTCAACTCACAAATTTGCTGTCCTCAGCCTGGTAGCCTCACTTTTTATTGCAAATCTGAATATCTCAGCTAGCCTTGCTTTGCTTTGAAGAATGAGACCAATTAAAAACATTTTGAAGAATGAACCCAATTAAAAACAAAGAAATATCTAAGGCTCCAGCACCACCGTGATAAAATCCTGAAGGGATTACAGTGAATTCTCAGGGGCTGTATCCATGTTAGGAAATTGTATACCAATTTTTTAGTCAAGTTGCAGCTAACACTGATGCTAAGAACAAATTAAAGGCAAGAGTAGGCAGGATCAGATATTTTTGGCAAATACTTGAGCCCCTTTCTGCCTTACCACTTACAAAAATTGTTAGCAGTAGGGAAGTTGCACCATTGCTGGAAAACAGATACACAGAAAAAGCCAGAGAGAACTGAGAAACATAAGAAACTGACAGCACCCTACCACTTCCAGTCTGCTCCTGCCTGCAGCAATCAAAAGAGCCTAAGGGAGATAGGCCCAGAGCCACAAAGGATATGTTTGTGCTGCAGTAAAACACCTGATGCTAGCCCATGTCAGCTGATTCAGGGTCACGGGAGCTCAGGCTGTGGGGCTATCAAATTGCAGTGTAGATACTCGGGCTCAGGCTGGAGCGCAGGCTCTCAGACACCCCAGGGTCAGCTGTTTCACATCTGGGGTCCCGGAGACTGATCTCCAACCCGAGCCCAAACATCTACTCTGCAAATGTATAGCCCTTAAGCCTGAACCCTACAAGCCCAGGTCAGCTGACATGGGCCAGCCACAGGTGTTTTATTGAAGCATAGATACTCCCAAAGGCATTTAAAAAGTCAATGGGAGTTATAGTGTTAGGTGTGGCTGTCTAGGGCCATTTTGTAAATGGGCCATTATGGGAGAAATATAAAAGCTCTTGACTGGCATTTGACAAGATTTGGGAGCCTTTGCAAATCCCAGCCTTTAATCTTCCTTACTGTGCCATACCAGGCCTCTGTGGTATATGATATATACAGCACTTTGTGTCCCATCATTAGCTGTCTTTTGGGCATGACACCTTGTTTATTGTTAAGATGCTGTGGGAGGTAAATCCATCATAAAGAGAAAGGTCATAGAACAATTAGGAAGCACATCATCATGTAACAAAGCACATGCAAGAGGGAGACAAAGTCCCAGAAAACGAGGCATAAAAGTGCTTACAGGAAATTATAGTTTTTAGCACAGAGACATTTTCTACAACCTCCTTCAAGACCTGTATTTCTTATTGTTAAAAACTGTTTTAATATAAATATACTAAACATACAGAAATAGAATTTGGCAATAGTCTAGCAAGTAAAGAGTTTCTTTAAACTTTATTAATTGCTTTGCAGTGATTACCTGTTAGCCGTAGGATTCAGCTTTACTAATGTGTTTGTACTTAAATCTCAATAGCTACATTATGCTTCAAAGTTCCACTATACCTGTCTGTTTAGTCTGTGTCTATGAGCCCATGCAAGAATTGTGATCCAGACATAACATCCCCTTCGTGATACCTTTAGCACCTTTTCTAATTTCCAAACGTAGAACATTTTCCCAGTGAGGTTGGTGGTTAAACTGTCAGAAACTTCCAGACTTCAGTGGAAGCAGGATCAAACTCCCAATATAGCACGTATTTGGTGGAATACCCTATCCATATGTTTAAAGAAATTAAACAAAATGTGTCAGTATTCCCACTACATGATAAATTCTCTTGCTGATCATTTGTTCCCCACTGACTAGATAATTAGACCAATAGATGTCAAGCAATCCTCAAAGGCTGGGATATTATTTTAAAAAAGTGCCATCCATGTAATTATTTTGCTTTAGCTAAGCAACCCTTGAGGAATTTCTCTTATCTTCCATGATATTCTAGGCACCTCTTTCATAATGTATATCCTATGTACTGATGAAGTTCCTAGTTTCTTTACCAGCCCTAGCACATTCTTTGACTGGCTCTATTTAACTGTATACCTGAGTTCTGAGATCAGTTCAGCTCAGTTTTGCACACTGACTGAACAGCAGTTCTTTCTCCTCTTCACAATATACTTCCCTATTCATGGCTACATATCAGATCTTTCACTACTAAACTTTAAACCAACGTTGAAAACATTTATTTCCATCTCTCTTCTTCCAGCCAGAAAAGAATCCAAATGACAACCAAGTCAATATATAATGATCTCTGAGACTTTTCATCATTAATAAAAGCTGAACTTTCCTTGTCCTTTCTAAATTCTTCTGGTGGGGTAGCAAGATTCTCTCTAAGTAACTCTATTAAGTTTTCACCAGAAGTCTGGTTAATAATAGAATCTCGACTAGAATCCTTGAATTTCTAAAAACTCACTCAGTGATACCTTTCTTGTATTTATGGCACTTATGGAGTGTCTTTTCCTCTCACAAAGAAAGATGAAGTACATTTCTAGGTCCATATTATTGTAACTTTTCACTTCTTATATTCTACCATCTTTTACATGCTGGGGAGGATTTTTTTGTTTCAAACCAAGATCAGTTGCACCACTACAAATAAAACGGCACACCAGAAGGAGCTGCAGCTATGCCAGTGAATGAAATCCTAGTGCAGACAAGGCCTAAGATCCTATCCAGCTACCTGCTTGAATATTCATTCTGCTCATGTCAATATAAGAGCTAAGGGTATGCCTAAACTATAGCAGCTAGAGCAGCACAACTACAGTGCTGTAGTTGTGCCACTGTAGAATAGGGTGTCTAGATATTCTGATTTTATAGGGTCAGTCCTGATATTTGGGGCTTTGTCTTATATAAGCACCTATTACCCCCCACCTCTTGCCCCAGTTTTTCACACTTGCTATCTGGTCAGCCTACTGTAGTGCTACAGTGAAGACACTTCCTACAATAACAGATTGTACCATCCATTGATGTACCAACTCCAAGAGTGGTAGCTAGGTCGACAGAAGAATTATTTTGTTGACTTAACTGCCTCTATAGTAGGGATTAGATTGGCCAAACTACATCACATATGGAGCAAAATGTTCACAGCCTTGAGTGATATCGCTAGGTGATCTATTTTTTAGATGGGCCTAGATAAGAATTGTTGCAGCTTGTGGCCAGTGATAAAACCTAATGTAATTTCTAAAATGGTTCAACAAGATAGCCACAATGACTGGTAAAAGCTTCAAATGAGTGTTTGTTTTAAATTTAATATGATATTTTTATATTCCAATGAAATGGCAAATAACTGTAGGAAGTAAGAAGAAAATGTTTGAAGTTTAAAAATAAATGAGAAAAATTCCCAGTCTATCCAATACATAGATTCACTTCAGAGTAAATCTATTCACCACTCATTTTCTAATAAGCCTTTTTTGGAGAATGGGAGGGGTGATTCCACAGCGTCTACTCAAAGGTACTGTATTTAGGAGAGAAGATTACTCACACTCTTTATCTAAAATGTTCTTTTTTCCCATCCCCACTAAAGAACAATATCAGTTATTAATCTGCAGGCATAAGAGAAACCTGTTATTTTAGCACTAGGACTTTGACTTACTGGGACTGAAGATCTACAATTTAGAAGTATGATTACTTAGTGCTTTCATACAATTGTAATGCTGGTACATTAGTGTTCTGTAAGACAGTTGAGGCATAGTAGTGTATCTCTCTGAATCAGCGATTCTGTAGCTCTACTGCTTAGCTGCAAGCGCCTGAGTGTAAGGAAGAAATTTTCATGGACCTTTGACAACATGTTATTGAATTGCACAAGATTTAGAGTGTATTCCATAATAAGGGCCTGATCTTTGATTTCAATGGGGGGGGTCTTTCCACTGACTTCACTAATATTGGATCAGGCCCTTAATCTGTAATTCAGTAAACGCTCACGGAATTCATACTCCCATTCTGAGTTTTCAATCATATTTATGGAATATTTTCAGTCCAGTGCTAACAAAAATGATAATAGTTAATATAGTGGAGTAATACCTAAAAGCGATCTAATTTTCAGTTTGTGTCTTCCCTCACCGTACCCAGAAGGCTGAACATAAGCGATGAGACCACTATGTAGACTTAAATGGCATTACTGGCAGTAGTTCTCAAATGAATTTTTGTAGTAGTCGCAGTTTTGGCAGTTAAAATATTACCCTATTGACAGTCTAGTCACATGGCTATTTGGAAGTGTCATGTAAATAAAATAATAAAACTTGCAAGGTAAAGAATCATATGTACTATTAACAATACCGCAAAATGTACATGGTTATTACTCACTATATCAATTTTTTAAAGGTTTGTTGTAACAAAACTTTGGAGACTTGATTTGATAGCCAAATAATTGAAAATATCAATGAACATTTTTTATTTCAAAAGGCTCTTGAAAGGGAACTGTTCAAGACTTCAACTTCCAGTGCAAGTTCTTGTGACTACATGTCCACCAAAAGTCATGGTGACTGCAGATGGAATCCCTTGGTGGTCACATGCAGCCAGCACAGCTGCACTGGGAATCACTGGAGAGTCTGAACTGCAAGCTAGTCACTGACAGACTAGCTACTGCAGCAGGTAAGTGTGGAGTATCTCTTGCTCTTGGATGAGAATGCTATTTGTTATCTTAACTTTATAAATGTACTGTGATTTCTTCACTCGGTCTCCTATGTCATGGCTTGTTAGGGTTAAGCTGTAATTCTTTTAAATAAATGGCATCCTTTGTCTTTGGTATAAATATTTTCCCTTTGTTAATACAAAAGTATTACAAATGTATTATACAAATGCTTTTGCACCAAGAAGAACTAGCAACATGAACTTGAGAGAAGGAAGAGATTCTCCAGTATGAGGGAGCGATAATGGAGATCACAGAAGGATAATTCCTGGTCTTGGAAAATCACTGTAGAATAAGACATTTTGGAGCAAATTCAGAGGCCATGTAAATGATGATTAACACATCAGTAAGTGGTTGTGAGTGTTAGTAAGCATATGTGGGTGTAACTTACAAGCTGAGAGGTTGCATACTCATAGATTTTAAGGTCAGGAGGGACTGTTCTGGTCTGACATGCATAACACATGTCCTAGAATTTCATCCCATGATTCCTGCATCTAGCTCAATAATTTGTGGCTGAACTAGAGCATGCATTTTAGAAGAGCATCCAATGTTGACTTATAGACTCAAAGCATATGGACCCCTTCCCATTATTTTTGTTTGTTTCATCCTCAGATTGGTTGCTTTTTCTGCTATATTAACTTAAAGCCTACCTTCTCCCCACCCCTCACCCAACAACTAATTTTACTCTGAAAAGGCCTAGGAATATGTAAACATAAAATACATTTTCTTCTTTGATTTGAGCCATGATACTACTTTGCTTTGAAATCATGGCTGTATTACAAAACTAACAGGTTTAATGGGAAAAGTGGCTTCCAGAAGTTGCTGTTGAAAACACACTGAATAATTCTCCAAATTGTTAATATTTTACTACCCCAATATTCAGGATGGCAGTAAGAAACACAGCATTACTTTATTCTCCATGATTCGGCAGAGAGAGAAAAATCAGCAGTGATCAAATATGCATTTGTTATACAGTGAAAACTATGTCTGAGAAGCAGTTTCTTGTAATCTCTTGTCTTAAGAGAGCACTCCAAAATAACTGATTATTTTGGTCCCTTTAGAGGTTGTTAAAATGGGCCCTGCAGGTTGTATTCTTTCCCCGCCTTCTTCCTGACACATAAAGACATATTATGTGTTTAGGGGGGGAAAGGTGGTTAGTAGTTTTTATTTCCTCTCTAACTCCTTAAAATATGAAAAATTCCAAGTCTGGTCTTTCTTGTTTTTCCAGGAGGCCTCAGAAGGTATGTCAATCCTAAACTGGGAATGAACTTCCCGTGTGGATAGGCAGACATACGGTAGCGTTGATTGAGCTAGCATGCTAAAAGGAGCAGTGTAGCTAGGGTAGCATGGGTGGCAACTCAGGCTGGCCACCCAAGTATCTAGAGAGGGCGTCCAGGCAGGTTTGTACTCATGCTGCTAGCCCATGCTGCTGCCTATGCTACTCTGGCTACCCTGCTACTTTTAGCGCACCAGCTCGAGCAGAGCTAGCACACATCTGTCTACCACCAAAAAGAAGGTGTGCTTCCATTTTCAATGGGAAGAAACAGATGCATTAGTGAGTAATTCATTTGTGAAACATCTCTAGCAGGTTGTGTGTTTACAAGGGTTGAAAATGAGCCAAGATGCACAACCATAACAATTTGCAACAGCATGCTTTTTTAAGTCAAATGCAAAACGTTTAGGTAGTGAAACACTAGATTCACTATAATCAGACTGCAAATCACTGAAGGCCCCACTGTGGTTTTACATAAATTGGGATGTATTACAGAGTAGCTTGTAAAATTGCCTACTGGACATATACACAAGGTACATGCAGCCTGTGAAATGAGATTAGAAATGGGATCTTTAATGCCCAGTTTACCCATCACGCTCCAGTCTTGCATTAAATGTCAAATCTTTCCAATAAGGAATTGATGTCTGCTAGGACAAATCAAGGTGGAGGTGGAAGAAGAAGGATGTTTTTTTTATTGTTTGAGAACCATTCCTTGGTTCCACAATGATAGTTAAAGGCAACCCACATGAAAAAGGATAATACTCCATGAGGTCCCTGTCAGCTCTAAAACTCCAAGACTTTTTACAGATGAATCTAGAAACATAAAGAAAGATCAACCATACCACATCAAACCAGTGGTCCAGCTAGTCTGGCAATCTGTCTTAGACAGTAGCCAGTAAAATGAAATGGAATGAAATGTAATAGTGGAAAGTGCAAGGTCATGATTTAAGGATTAACAACTAGAATTTTTGCTATAATCTGAGAATTTACCAGCTGGAAACGACAGAGAAGGAGAAAGACCTGGGTGTATTGGTTGATCACAGGATGACTTTGAGCCATCAATGTGATGCAACTGTGAAAAAGGCTAATTCAGTCTTAGGATGCATCAGGCAATGTATTTCCAGTAGAGATAGGAAATGTTAGTACCATTATACAAGGCACTGATGAGATCTCACCTGGAATACTGTGTGCAGTTCTGGTCTTCCATGATTAAGATAAATGAATTCAAAAAACGGGCAGAGAAGGGCTACTAGGATGATCTGAGGAATGGAAAACCTGCCTTATGAGAGGAGACTCAAAGAGCTTGGCTTGTTTAGCCTGACCAAAAGAAGGCTGAGGGGAGATATGATTGATCTCTACAAATACATCAGAGGGATAAATACCAGTGAGGGAGAGGAGTTATTTAAATTAAGTGCCAATGATGACACAAGCACAAAAGGATACAAACTGGCCATCAACAAGTTTAGGCTTGAAATCAGGTGAAGGTTTCTAACCATAAGAGGAGTGAAGTTCTGGAAGAGTTTTCCAGAGTCCTAGTGCTAAAATAACAGGTTTCTCTTATGCTGGCAGATTAATAACTGATATTATTCTTTTACGGGGGTGGGGAAAAGTGACATTTTAGATAAAGAGTGTGAGTAATCTCTCCTCTAAATACAGTACCTTTGAGTAGATACTGTGGAATCACACCTCCCATCCTCCAAAAAAGGCTTACTAGGAAATGAGTGGTGAATAGATTTACTCTGAAGTTAATCTATGTATTGGATAGACTGGGGATTTTTCTCATTTATTTTTTAAAATTCAAACATGTTCTTCTTACTTCCTGCAGTTATTTGCCATTTCATTAGCATATAAAAAGTATCTTATTACATTTAAAACAAACACCCATTTGAAGCTTTTACCGGTCATTCCTGCTATCTTGCCAAACCATTTTAGAAATTAAATTAGGTTTTATCAGTGGTCACAAACTGTAACGCTTCTTATCTTGGTCCAGTCTAAAAATCAGATCACCTAGCTATATCACTCAAGGCTGTAAAAAATTGTGCACCATGTGTGATGTAATTTGATCCATCTAACCCCCACTATAGAGACAACAAAGGGATGGGAAGTCAACAGGAGACAAGACACCAAAGAATAAACCCCAGGGGGTCATCCTGACTCTGGGGACACAACACTGAACTTTGGAGGTATGAGAAGAAGGCAAAAGGACACGTTGGCTGGAGATGCTGGGAGATTGCTTTAGGTGAGGTAAGATGCTTTAGACAAAGGTTTTTAACCTGTAAAAATTAAGTAAAACGTGTGTTTTACTTTGTTTTATATGCAGAGTTGCCGACTCTCATGATTTTGTCATAAATCTTATGATAATTATTGTTTTCCTTAAAGCCCCAGCTTTAATGGAGCTGTGATGATTGCAGCCTTCATTCTTAAAGAAAAAGTAAGTTTCTAGCCCTCGTGACTATGGAAAAAGCTTCAAAATGTGACCCCTGTGCACCCTAAAGGCTCTAAAAGCAAAAGGCAAATAAAAAAAACACCAAATATATTATTTTTACATAATCTCATAATTTTAAAGCCAATCTCATGATTTTTGGTGAGCCTGAGTCATGATTTATAAATATTTGGGGTTGGCAATGCCATATCTGTAACCATTTGTTTCCATCATTGTCTTTATTCACTATCTCTTAAACCTTAATATTCAATAATACATTGGTGATTGTTTTCACTATAAATATGTATAAATATATCATATTTATCATTCTATATAATTATAATATACAATAAATACAATATATAAAATAAATATAAATCAGTGCTGTGATGGTCTATTGGAACTGAGCCTCAGTTGAACTTAACAAGCTGGCGTGTGCACTGTTTCTTTGGGAACAGTTTACCAGGTAATTTCTGTGAGTGTCCAGGGGTTAAGGCAGTGGTCCCCAAACTGTGGGGTGCATCCCCCTGGGGGGTGGAAGAGAAATATTTGGGGGAGTGCATAGTGGGACCCGGGCCAGCCCCCATGGGGGCAGGGAAAGAGCACCACACTTCCAGCTCCACTCTGCCTCCAAACCAGCTTTGCTCCCAACTCCATTCAATTGCCAGTCCTGTTCCATCTCCAGGCCCAGCTCCGTCTGCAAGCCAGATTCTCCCCCAGACCCACTCTGCCCCTACTCCACCCCTGGACCAGCTCTGCCCTCATTCCCTCTTCACCCCAGACCAGCTCCGCCTCTAGCCCAGATTCTCCCCCAATCCCCAGTTCCACCTTCAGCTCTTCCTTCAGCCCAAGCTTCATGCTGAAGAAGCCTTGGCTGTGCAGTAAGGGGGGAGAGGGGCACAGATAGATTTCCTTAATGGTAAAGGGGGGCATGACTGGAAAAGTTTGACCACCACTGGGTTAACAGGGGAGTGTTCCGGGGTTGGGGTGTGCGTATCCCTAGACCATACAGTTAGGACGAGGTCTGCAGAGACCTGGAAGGCAGTGCTTGTGTGGCCAGAGGCTCTTGGGTTCAGCCTGCTGAGCTTCAGCACGCACAGATAAGACTGCTTCATGCGAAGAGCAGGTAGAATCATAGAATCATAGAATATTAGAGTTGGCAGGGACCTCAGAAGGTCGTCTAGTCCAACCCCCTGCTTAAAGCAGGACTATCCTCAGCTAATTCATCCCGGCGAGGCACAGCTTAAAAACCTCTAAAGATGGAGATGCCACCACCTCCCTAGGTAACCCATTCCAATGCTTCACCACCCTCCTAGTGAAAAACTTTTTCCTAATGTCCAACCTAGACCGCCCCACTGCAACTTGAGACCATTGCTCCTTGTTCTGTCATCTGCCACCACTGAGAACAGCCTAGCTCCATCCTCCCTGGAACCCCCTTTCAGGTACTTAAAGGCTGCTATCAAATCCCCCCTCATTCTTCTCTTCTGCAGACTAAACAGGCCTAGTTCTTTCAGCCTTTCCTCATAAGTCTTGTGCTCCATCCCCCTAATCATTTTGTTGCCCTCCGCTGGACTCTCTCCAACTTTTCCACATCTTTTTTGTAGTGGGGGGCACAAAACTAGACACAATACTCCAAATGCGGCTTCACCAATGCCGAATAGAAGGGAATAATCACTTCCCGTGATCTGCTGGTAATGATCCTACTAATGCAGCCCAATATGCCATTAGCCTTCTTAGCAACCAGGGCACACTGCTGACTCATATCCAGCTTCTGATCCACCGTAACCCCCAGGTCCTTTTCTGCAGAACTGCTGCCTAGCTCCTTGGTCCCCAGTCTGTAGCTGTGCATGGGATTCTTCCATCCTAAGTGCAGGACTCTGCATTTGGCATTGTTGAACCTCATCAGATTTCTTTTGTGGTAATGGTGAGGTGGCTCACAACCCTGGGTGTCCCTGTCCCTGCAATGTGTCACAGGTACCATTTAACTCTGTCTTTTTACCTGATCTTTCCATAGTCTCAAGAGATTGATTTATATGGGGGCATGGAACACAACCAAAAGCCATTTGGACCCAAGAGTGCCAACGGAATTGCAAACATTATGCAATAAATGATAATGTTGTTATATTTATTAAAATAGCAACCTTAATACTTCTGATTACAGCCATCTGAATGTGTTGAGTTCTGAGCTGAACCCATGACAAGAGATTTAGAAGCAGTTCTATCATCAATCTGGTGGACCAAAGCAATGAGGAGGCTTTGGCCATAGCATCTTATATAACCTCAAACTGAATGTTCATTCCCATGAGTGAGATTGGGAAGCTACTTTACTACTTTACTACTTTACTACTTTACCAGAAGGCTCCAAGTTAAGTACAAAAGGTGCATGATCAACCAATAGTCGGGACCTTAATGACCATATTTGAAGGACCTATGGTTAAATATAATCAACCTCATCTCCATCAATGTAGAAATGGGTCTATGTAGAAATACTGGCAAGTTAAAGTCTCCTTTTCCCAACATTAGCAGCTAGCCCAGTATGAGAGCTTAAAACCATGTTAAACCATCAGCTTACATGTGAAGGCTTTCCTGAAATGTTTAAAACCTGCATTTGTCTCGAGTGTCCAAACATGGTCTAATACAGAACTAGGCATCCTACATTCCCTCAGTAATATTGACATGCCCAGCTAGTGAACTGTTTTCATCTTATCTATCCATATGAGACCAGTCCCAACTTGATATAACGCTTGACAGATGGGATGGAGGGTTCTTAAGGTACGTGTACACACACATGTACCAATGCTGCCACAGTATTTGGTGGTGTCAATTCAGATTATAAATTTGTGATTGCTAATTTCCGGCACACCTGCAGCCTGATTCCAAAGCTCATGTTTTAATAGGATTGGGTAATGATCCTTTGTTCGAAGAGGAGGGAGACTGATGATTAATAAATCAGATGCCGCATCATGCTCAGAATAGCAGGGTGAGAGTATATCTTACTGGTGTGAGTAGAAAATGACTAATATTCCTTTTTCTCTTCTCCATGTATCCTGAGACCAGGTCCCCTACCTCTGTAGATTAGTCTTCAGAAACACAAGTAAGTTAATCACATAATCCTCTAGTTTTCTCTATAAATCTTTGGGTCCCAATAGTATTGATTAATAGCTTGAAGTGAAAGTTTTTTGGAATTAAGTGGCAGGTGGTATAATCTGCCTTTACATACCATCTCCCCGCAGGGAAAGTGATTCTTACAAACAACAGATGGGTGGTACAATGGAGGTAGTCCTGTGACTGAAGTGGCACTACAATCGGTGGGGTTTTCGTTTTGTTTTAATTTAATAGCAGTATGATAGGTTAATGAAATCAGTGGGGAAAATCCTGTAGTGGCATTGGTGGGGGAGTTACAGCATGTCATTCAATCTGGCAATTGCTGCAAATTGGAACTTTTGTCAGCAAGGTACATTAATACAGAATGAGACAGGACAAATGTTCTGTGATTAATTCAGATACTCCTTGAAGTAGGCATATTTTGCTAGAGTCAGAAACGGAGCCAAATGTATCATTTGACCCTCGGAACAGAAATATTGAATGAACGTATTAGAGAAGGGTGGTAACTATTCAACTATGTCTGTAGACCACAGATTAATGGAAAGTCATGGGAAAACAGGAAAAATGGCTGGGTTTTGTGTTTTTCTGAGAAACATTCGCCTGGCATTTGTCTGCCTGCGTCATCTCATTCTGCTACCACCCAGATTCCCATTCACTGATTTGTTTAACCTCAAAGTGGGAAAGCAACTAACACAAATACATTCATTGTCCATGGTCTGGTAGAATTAAGATTCAGAATACACTTTCTGCATTTTAATGAGATTTGTAACGCAGTGTGTTGTGTGATTGTCTTATTTTTCCCTCAGCCATTCCTAAGAATGGTGAAAGTGCAAGATCAGAATTATTAATCCCAATAATACAATGTGTACTGTGTTTAAATAATGTTAGGGTTGTGACACAAAAGGACAAATGCCAGGAAACTCACAATTCAAACTGACACTCCAGCCTCACTGATACTATTGTGAATGAGAAGGAAAAAAGTGACACCACGTTTCTGAATTGTGTACTTTACCCACCAGACTGGAGAAGCTGTGTCTATTGAGCCAATATGGTATATGTTTTTAGAACATATAGCATTTCCCCTTTAGACAGAAAAAGTGGCACTATTCTGATTTTTAAAAATGGGTAATTTTATAACTACTCTGTTTTAAAATGAATTATGTCAACTTGATTGTCCACAACAGCTTTGACTTACAAACATTTGTGTGTAGTATCAGACGGCTTTCTGCCATGGGTTGTCAAGATGCATTTTTTAAAAAACAGATATGAAAGACGTCATAGTCCAGTAGAAAATGGTATGCTCAAAGGCAATAGCAGGAATTTCTGCTCTTCCTTACGTGTACAGTCTAGCTTTTGTCTTTTTACAATTCCCAATGCTCAAGAAATGGGATACCAGTACTTTAGCAAATTGTTCAGGGAAGATGATCGAAATACCAAGGGTGAAATGCTGACTCCACTAAAGACAATGCACTATTCTAGGACTTGAGAGACTTGGGGTCAACTTCTTTCCCCACCATAGACTTCCTGTGTGATCTGGGGCAAACCACTTAGAGCTTATCCATATGGTACGTGCAAAGCATCCTGGAGGTGTGTGATTTGTGGTTTGTGAAGTGCTCTAACATGTTGCACTCTAATTGCTCCAAGACCCTGCTGGTGTGCTCTAAAAGGTACCTAGTTCATGTTAATGTAACCCCAAGGACTACATTAACGTGAACTAGGTACCTTTTAGAGCACACCAACAGTGTTTACACAGCACAGTTGGAAAGCAGAACATTAATGTGCTTTACAAAACACCCACCCCCCCACCATGCAGACGAGCCCTTGGGCTCTCTATGCCTCAGGTCACCACCTGTAAAATGGGGATAACAGAACTCCCTACCTTTCAGGGGTGCTGTGAGGGTGAATACATTTAAGATTGTGAGGCACTTTGACACTATGGTAATGGGGGCCATATAAGTACCTTAGATAAATGTAGCTACTGTCTGTGAAAAGCCATTGAAAGGAAACAATTTTAAATCACTGTTGGTTTGGCCATTATACAAGCCAGTAAAACAGTAGAATGCTTTGTACTTCATCACCAACCCCCTCAGAAGCTTTATAACTTGAAAGCTTTGCAGGCCTGTCCAGAAAAGACCATGTGATGCTAGCAAATTCAGGCTATTGCAGGTGTGATCACCCGAAAGGATGGTTGCTGAAATCACAGTTTGTTTACTAAAAACCTGAAGTCTTTAAATAATCTCCTGGCAGTGCTTATAATCCTTTTCTTTTACTTGGAAGCTATCAAGCATATGGCCCGCCAACTTGGCACCTGAGACAACATGACGGGCTGATATCCCAACCTGGATCAGTTTAATGTAAGATGTGCTATTAGACCCCTGATGATGATGGAGTTAATATTAGTTGTATTTTTCATGATGTCTGAGCACATAGCCATAAACTGGCAACCTGACTATTTAATTTTCATGCAAGTACTTAAGTGCTTACTAAAGATTAGCATTTTAATTAGTCTATATTTTTCCCTAGGACAATTGGCATGAAGGGTATATTTGCTGTTACCGGACTGACAAGACATACAGGCAAATCCTGCTCATTTACTTCACTAGGATAAAGTGAGCAGGATTTGTTCCATAAAGTAAAATAATTTGGGACTGTGCAATTGTGTTAAACAAAATGAGTCAGTCAATTCTTCAACTTAAAGTAAGAGGAAGCTATGTTTAGCCCCTTTTTAAATCTCAGTAGCTCAGTAAATGAACCCTTACATCCTCTGCCCTATCTATTTGGACACATGCTTATTTGCGTTGTGCCTGGTATATCAAGGAGTCCATCATGCTTACTCTTTTATACTATGTATATTGATTTCTGAATGTCATCAAAAGAAATAAAACAAGAAACTGCAGAACAGTTCAGGGGCTTGTATTTGTAGTTTGTTAACATAGTGATTATAAACTCTTTACAAGTGATCTCTCTGTCTCACACACACACTTTCTTACAAACACGCACACAGAGCATTCAAATATACCTCACTCCAGCGTCAGAAGTTGCACCTGCAATTTTGTACCTATAATTATTGTTGGCAGCAATTTTGCAAATGCCAAATAATAGAATGAAGACATCTACTTCATTAGCAGGAATAATTGGGTAATTCTATCTGCATTTGATTATTTGCATTCACAATTGATTTCAGTTGCAGAATTGTGAGTGCAAATAATAGCAGGTGCAAAAATCTGGGTTCAGTTTTACAGGCTGTTTTTTGAAAATTTGGCTAGATTGTGACATAAACATACCAAGCAAGGCAAGGCGGCTTACAATGATTGCTGTTATGCTGGCATTAACTATTCTAGAGAAACTCATCACAGATATTGTGCTGATCTAAGAACCCAATAATGCCTTACACTCAGAATGATATTGAAGTTCATGGGACTGAGTTTATGTAGATCCCTTCTTTTCAGGAGCTCAGATATTACAGTGATGTGCAGTAATAAAACCCCTAATATAGGAATGAGACCTTAGTTATGAATGAAAACAATTATAATTTTTTTTTATACTCAGCTAGAAGATAGTGGGATAGATTGTATTTATACTTAGGTTTAGGCCAAATTTTAACCTAGAGTGGGGTTTTATGAATGAGTTCAAATCTCTGAAAATTAAGGGGAATTGTGAGGAAAAAGATCCAAAATATATAAAGTGTATTATTCATCTACTTTCACATAATAGATCCTTTAATTCTATTAGAGTCTGTTGTTCAGTAAAGGGAAGCTGACTCAACCTTAACCTCAATGGCCGGCAAGGGTATAATAAATCTGCTATAGACCAAAGTACGTGTCTGTAGTATTCTGAAATGAAAATCTGGTAAATGAATATGCTACCTGCACATGAAAACCTGCCATGTTTACTATGCTGCTTATAAGAACTTCACTGTATGGAATATGAGCAGTATGTATTTTTGATATAAGAAAGAACACAGCAAATATCCTTTTATAGTAAAGGGTATAATAGCTTTCCATTGTTTGAAAGAGCATCAGTTTTAGGCTCCAATTCTGTTAGCTGTTTCATGTGGGCAGCCCCCCAATGGCCATGAAGTGAAGTCATTGTGGACCTGCATGAGCATATAGGTCCAACTGCACAGAACAACTTACAGAATTGAGTACTTAGTAAAATTATACCTATTTGGAGGGTATTCACCCCACATTTGTCCTAAAAGGGTTAATGGAGGCCAGATGGGCCATTTAACCTATTAAGCAACAATAGGCTGGACAGAGAGCCTTGATTAGAGGAAAGCTCACTTGAGCAGAGGTGAGCTGGGCTAGTATAAACCCAGGAAGCTGGCAGCAGAAAAGGCTGCTAGGAGGAAGTTTATGGTCACCCTCTGTTTAGTGGAGAGGGAAAGAGGGAACCAAGGAGACAGTAGGACCCTGGGAGCCCGGGCCTGGTCCAGTCCTGAAGGAAGAGTATACCTTGAGGAGAAGGGTGGAGAAGAGAGTCTTTGGGATGCAGAGGAGTAAGCAGCAAGGTTGAGGACTGAACAGACCTTGGTTGCTTGTTGTAGGGTCCCTGGGCTGGAACCCAGAGTAGAGGGCAGGCCTGGGCTCCTCTACCAGCTGCTGAGGAAGTGACACGGGCTGGGCAATGAACAGGAAGACTGCCTGAGCCCATTTGTCAGGATAGACTTTGGCAGTCCAGGATGGGGAAAGATGGATAATGGCCTGGGTGAGGTCACACAGAGGGGGCTGTAGTGCCTGGGGTGAGACAGAGAGACAGGGGGAAGGGGGGAGCAGGGCATACAGTGAGCAGCAGAAGAGGGCCTCAGGCCTGGAAATTGCTAATCTCCAGAGCAGCCAAGATGAGGTGCCACCCTGTGACATATGGATTGGCCTATGAAGGGACTTTTTTTTTTTTGACAGATATAATTTTTGCTTTAGTGTATTTAGGTAGAGTTTCTTTCCATATTCTCCTAACTCATCCTATGACATATCACAAATTGGTCACCAAAAGATTCAGTGACATGTCTTCAGCTTATTGGCAGATAAGAACGATGGGCCAAAACCCTCAGTGTTATTTAAGCACCTAACTCATATTTCCATGGGAATTGGACCTTTATGCCTTTGAGGGGCTGGATCCATGTCTCCTTACGCCTTCCAGATGGGAGGATTTGGCTCATCAGGAAATGCCTGTTTTGTTTAGAAGGAACACTAGGGATGTATTAAAAGGCTGAATGAGATCTGGACTACAGAAGCATCAGCTGATGCAGAGCTTTGATCAAGACTCAGCAGGTTGAAAAGCAAAATGAAGAGCTAAATCAATATTTTCAAATACACAAGATAATGTTAGCTTCTGAATCTATAGCATCTGAATAAGTGGTCTGATTTTCAACAGTGCTCACCACCCAAGAGCTCCCAAAGAAGCCAGTGGAAACTGCTGGGTCATTACCTCTTTAAAACACAGGAGTGAACTCTTGGCATTATTGAAGTCAATGCAAAACTCTGAATGGCTTCATTGGGGCCAGTATTTCACCCTAGGTCACTTAGCAGCAGAATATGGCCTTAGACCCCTAATTTTAGGCACCTACCTTTTGAAAATATTGGCGATGACACTTGATTACAATTGTAAATTAAAAGATTCTGCTTTATACAACTGTATTATGGGTCCTGAATTATAACGGGTAGATTAATTTGTTGTCCCATGAAGATATGTAACAACAAGTTGTAATGGAAGGCTAGTTGGGTAATATCTAATTGAGAGTGTCAACTCAGTGAAGAAATAAAAACTTGATGTTGACACAAATTTCAACTGTTTTTTCAAAGTTTGAAAAATTTATTCTTTTTGGGTTATAGCACTGCCCTACTGTAGCACTGGAAGGCATTCCTGACTGCTGTCAAGGCAAAGATGAAACTGATGCATCTAGACTTAATGCTGCTTTAGCCTGCTATGCTGACGTTTTACTGTGGAGGTTATTATTAGGATTTTGTTTTTCTGTCAGGATATTGTGTTTTAGGATATAAAAAGGGACTGGGTCCAAAATCAGAGCTGACTTGCAACCTACACAGTCCCTTAGATTTCAAAAGGATTGGATAGGATATAAAATTAGACCCAAATTTAGCCATGAGAATGTGACAAATGATAAGATTGGGGAAACTGAATAACAACCATCCAGAATCTCAGCCCAATCCCTAATTTTAAGCAAATCAGAACCTGCTTCAAGGTTCAGATTGATACAGGGAAGGGGAAAAAATACTAAATTTGCAGTTCTTGTCTGAAGATATCATGTAGTAGGATTCTCACTGCCAGATTTTAGCTCCTGAGCACAAGACTGTCAGAACACTATCTCTTTAGCAGCTGAAGTTTCACAACTCTTAAGGGCAAAGGAGGTAAGAGTGTGAGCCAGGCCCTCTGCTGGCTTTTGTGATACACCACATACTGATGATAAATTCTTCAATTGAATTGTGAGAGAAGTCTCCAGAAAAAAAGCCAATTCAAGACAATCAATCTCAGATCAAAAACTGTGCCACTGACAAAAATGAAAAACAAGGTGCAAGAGGAAAAGAGAAGAGAGAAGTATTTGAGAATCCAGCAAATGACATCCTTAGAGAAGCAGTTACAGGTAAGTAATTTCACGCTCTCTAAAGATTCCATCTATGTAGTATTCTCACTCCTGGAGAGTAAAAGGCTTGAAGAATGTCACAAAAGGAAAGCACTGCTACAATGACCACCAACAGCATGACCAACCATGTGAACAAGGAGGTTTGGGTTTCTTAGTTTCTCTCTATCATATACAGATTTCAATAGATCTTAAACTCAACATCCGATGCAACGCAAAGTCTGTAGAGTTAGCTCCCAGCTTTGGAGGGGGAAATTGACCACTGAAAATAAAGGCCATCCCAAAATAAAACATGACTGCTCTGTGTGGGCCTCCCTTACCGTGGAAATAAGTTCTGGAGCACAGGGAGTCTGAGACTGGATTCCACCCCAAAGGCCAAACCCAAGCCATAACAATGCTTCATACATTTGTGGAGGGAGACCCATGTAGCTGCTTTGCAGATGTCTGTGATGGAACCATCTTGAGGCAGACAGAAATGGCAACCATATCTTAAATCAAATGAGCCTTGGCATGGCCTTCTAGTTTCTGGTAGGCCAGGTTATAATAATGTGAAATGCCATCAGAAATCCATTTAGGCATCAGCCTGTTGAAAACAGCATTGCCCAGTGCATTGGCATCAAAAGGAGCATCAATTGTGTGGACAGCCTAAGGGCTTTTGTCCTTGTAAAGTAAAACCCCAGCACATTTTAGCTGGAGCTGGTTAAAAATTTCAATTTTGAAAGAATTCAGTCATGATTAAACCAGTTAAAAAAAAGGAAAGAAAAGACAAAAGAAAAAAGGGACATTGGCTACATTTGTACTGGTTTTTCAACCAGCTCTCCTCAAATGTACAGAACAGGATATCGTTATGATGCTCATGCAGTCCCAGGGAAAATGTTGGCAGGTTGCAAGTTCAATAAGGTGTTTATCTGCCACTGGCTTCTGAAAAGAAATTTCAAATGAGTCTGCTGCACCACCTTACCCTGGTAATGAATCAGCCGTTAGCACCTGAAGTTCTCTCACTCTGAACTAACATCACAGCCACCAGGTAAATGGCCTTCTCGTCACTAAACTTCACACGAATGAGCGATTCCAAGGAGCTGTTGTCTAAATGGTTACTGACATTCATTTACCAACATTTCAATTGTGATGTAGTCAATAAAAATTAGGGGGCGGGGGAGTAGAGAAATCACAAAAAAAGTTAAAATAAAATAATAGAATCATAGAAATCTAGACATGAAAGCGATCTCAATGGATCACCTAGTCCAGTTGTTCCCAACCCATGGCCCGTGGGGTCTTTCAGAGTGGCTCACAACTCCCCTCCCACAGGCTGTAGCAGAGAGCACAGCAAAGCACTCCACCTGGATTCCTAGGCTCTGGGGTCCTTGCTGGAGCCAGAGGGAGGGGAGTACTGATCTCCCATCCCCCTGGCTGTAGAAGGAGCCACTGCCTAGGCAACCAGGTGGAGCACACGGTTTCCCTGTTGTGGGGGACAGGAGATCCTCCTTGCTGAACTCCTTTCCTCTGGCTGCCGTGGGCAGGGCGGGCTGCTGGCAGAGACTGATGGCCCTTCAAGGTGTAAAAATTATAGTTGTGGCCCTCGAGCCAAAAAGGTTGAGAACCACTGATCCACTAGTCCAAAATCATACCTCCTTCTCCCCCATTCACTGAGGTAGGATTAAGTATACCTAGGCCATCCTTGGCAGGTTTCTGTCTAGCCTATTCTTAAAAATCTCAAATGATGAGGATTCCAAAACCTCCCTAGGCCACCTGTTCCAGTTCTTAACTAGCCTTATAGTTAGAAAGCTTGTTTTCCTAATATCCAGCCTAAATATCCCTTGCCCCTTGTGGATACAGAGAACTGATCATTGTCATCTTTAAATAACAGCCGTTTCATATTTGAAGTTTGTAATGTCCTATGTCAAGCTTCTCTTTTCTGGACTAAACGTGCCCAATTCTTTCAAACTTTCCTTACAGGTTTTATTTTCTAAACCTCTTATTTCTGTTGCTCGCCTCTGGGCTCTTTCCAGTTTGTCCACGTCTTTCTTAAAATGGGTCTGTGTGTTGGGGTGTACACACCCCACACTGGGCAACAAGGGGTTAAGGGATGATTCTGGGCCCAGCCAGTCCTGCCCCACCACACCTGCAGCAAATGCTCCATCTGGTGGAGCATTTAAAAGAGAGAGAAACAGTTCATTTGAGTGACAGAGCTGGAAGAGAGCAGACCCACACCTCCAGCAGCGGAGAGGGAAGCCTAAAGCTTCTGACACAGCTGCCCTAAAAGAGCCCTCCCCAGAAATAATCAGTGAAGGGAAGTATCTCTCCCTCTCTTTCACCTATGGACCTGGGACAGTGGTAATCCCCACCCCATAACCTCCCACGTGTATGTGTGTGCCTCCCAGGAAAAGCCTTATTAGAATGGAAACTGTTTATACTGGATGTTTAGGTGTGTGGAGTAGAAAGATTTAAGGTGGCATAGGAATCACGGCAGGAAAATCAAATTACTGCATTTACTATCCCATTTTTTAAAATTTAAATTCTATATCTACCCAACAATGATGTTAAAATGAACATGGAAGAGTGTGCAGCAGTCTCCATGATAAATTTTGGTTTCATGAAGATAGAGCTAGATAGCAATCAGCTAGATTTCAAAAATCAATGGTGGATAAGTGAGTGGACAAACTGGAACTATGGAAAACTATGACCTTGCTAATGGGAGAGATAACAACAGGACTATTACTTTATTGCTTTGGAAAACTCCTTCTAAACATTTGCAAGCCTGCACAGGCTGTGAGAGCCTAACTAAGGAACTTAAAAATCTGCAAAGTTTGCCTGAGATTTAGGCCAGTTTTATTTATATAACGGGAAAAAATGCTTGTTCTTTACTCACTCATGCTTCTGTGTCATTACAGGTAAGTTTACATCACACACACAAGCTGACAATCAGGTCTCAAAGATGAAGATCTGCAGGAATGTGGCATACTATTGCCGACGTTCACAAACCACATTTTATAAAAATTTTCATGCAAGATGTTGAAATAATTATTTGGTAACAGAAGAAAAGAAAATATCAGTACAGAAAATGACTTAGTGTACCATCAAAAGATATCACATGGGAAACTGATGATTTTGGGGGTGATCTGGAGATTATATAAGTGGTGCTTACTAGCTCTGTGTAGAGAAAGAGCTATTTAAGCTGCCTTCAAATACCCTCCTGCCTAGGCCATCCTAACTATTTTGGTGAGTTGTGGGAGATGTCAATATGTATTTGTGGAACTATATCTCTAGTAACATTTTATCACTCAATAGCCTTGGAATAGATCCTGATAGAAAATACCAGCAGGTGTTTTTTTGTCGGTTTGTTTTTTGGCTGTTTTTGATTGGACTTACTCCCCAGTGCTCTGGTTCATTCTAAGACCAAGCCAGAAGTGAAACTTACTGGATTCATGATCTCTCAAGAGCTGCTCTCCATTTTAGGAGATACCATATCGGAATGGAGCAGTGAGGGGTGGCCTCCACAGAACAGCTGGGGAGTATGGGTGAGGGGAAGCAGTAGAACAGGATGAGGAAAAGCAAAGAAGTGGCAAGGGGACACCACAGAACAACACAAGGGAGGAGAAGAACTCAGGAACAGATTGTGTTATCCTTTACAACCATGCAACCCCTCTAAATCATGTATCTAATTTTGGTGGGACTACACAGGTGTACATGAGGATAGATGTTTCTCCAGCAAGTTCAGAGGGAGAAATATGAGGGCGAGAACTCAATTGGAGTTGAAGAGAGAACTCCAACTGGAGAGTTGGAGAGAAAGGGGTAAATCAGGCTAGAGTCTCGACTAATTCTCCATCTCCTGACAGGCTGATTGCAACTATCAATTAATGTTTGCAAAGTACTATATACAGTAAAAATTTAGCAGGTCTCCAGAGACTGGAAGTCTAATGGTCCCCACACACTCCTCATTTATTCAGACAACTGTTGCTTGCAAAATGTTAAATAATACTGGTAAATCTGCAGAAAAGCCAGCACACGACAATGAGCTCCACTAGTGCAGCATGAAGCTGAGGAGTTGGGGGTAGCACCTCAAGAGCCTCGCATGAACAGCAGGAGCATATCCGAAGCATTCATCTCACTAACAGGTTGACTTTTTGCCCGTGATGCAGTCATGATGGTCAGGAGTTGGTTACCTTTTGGTGGGTTGGCAAGACACTATGTTGCAGGTCCATCCAGAAACACTAAGGCCATGTCTACACTACAAAATCATGTTGAACTAAGTTATGTTGGCATACAGCTGCCACAGTACTTCCATTGCTTGTGCATGTGCACACCACACTCCTTGTGTCAGCAATGTGTGTTCTCACCAGGAATGCTTGTATCAACGCAGAGGTCAATGGGGGCATTGTGGGACAGTTCCTGGAGGCCAGTAACAGTTAAGGTAAGTAATGCGGTGTCTACACTGACACTGCATCGACCTAACTATGTTGACCATAATTCTTTGCCACTCAGGGAGGTGGTGTAGCGAAGCAGTTATGTTGGCAGGAGTAAAATTTAAGTGTAGACACAACCACAGTTAGGTAGATGCAAGCGGCCTTGAGTTGACTTAACTGTGTAGTATAGACCAGGGGTGGGCAAACTTTTTGACTCACGGGCCACAATGCGTTCTAAAATTTGACAGAGGGGCTGGGCAAGGATCAGATGGATGGAGTGTATCAAATACACATTTATGTACACAGCACTCAACACACTGCACCCCAACAGCCAGCACTTCAGACCACTCTCCGCCGTGAAATTGACTCGCCCTTGTCAATTTCGGCGGTGGAGCTGGAGAGTGGGGCTCACAGCAGCGGGCCGGATTAAAAAGCATGAAGGGCCGTATATGGCCCGCGGGCCGTACTTTGGACATGCCTGCAATGGGGGAAGAATTTTTGCTCTGGTCCCCTAGTCACTAGGGGAGCCGCGTTCCGGAGCCGCGGCTTACCGCAGCTGAAGAGCCGCATGCGGCTCAGGAGCCGCGGCTCGCCGCGGCTGAAGAGCCACATAGCCGCGGCTGAAGAGCCGCATGCGGCTCGGGAGCCGCGGGTTGCCGACCCCTGGTATAGACCAAGCCTAAGACCAGCTGTGTCCCCATAATAGGGAATCTGCATGCAGGAAGCGAGGAAATGGGAAATGGAAAAGAAAGAAAAAGAGGGAGATAAGGATGGAGTCCTCAACTGAGAGAGAAAAAGAGGAAAAAGATAGAGAGATGGGAAGGAAGAAGTAATCAAAGATGAATAAGAAGAGCAAAAGAAGATAGGGAAAAGAAGGGGGAGGAGTAGCTATTTAGCAAGAAAACAGGAGAGTCAGAAATTATTACAATGGAGGGTAGATGGAGGGCCTGGGGAAGATGAGACTGAGAAAACATCAGGAAAGAGGAGGTGGGGAAAGAAAGTGGGTGAAAAGAAGAAACACAGGGAAGGAGGGAGGAAAGAAGAAGTAACAGAGATGAGAAAAGTTAGCAAAGTAGAAGAAAGAGAACAAATATGCAGAAAAGAAAAGTGTGATAAAGAAAGATAAAAGCAGAAACTACAGAATTAACATTAAAAAAATATGTAAATTTATATGAAAAATCTGGTGAAGGAAAAACAGACAGCATAAAAAGAAAGTAAAAGGGATACACGCACCTATATACTAGGAGGAAAAAGCAGTGATGGAAGGCAAAGTGGGAAGAAAAGGGGAAAAAAGAATTATTTTTAAATTACTCTATAGAAAACTTAGTACAATAAAATATGCTTTTTACATTTACTTGCACATTTTCTTGGTGTACCTACAAAATCTCATCCACCTACCTACTAGTCTCAGACCCTGCAGCTTCATTGCAAAATCCTAAATCCACAACTGGGTATATCTATGTCCTGGGAAAGACTACTGTCAGGCAGCACGTATCTACCCTTCATTAGACTATTTCCTACAGGCATGTGTCGCTGCTAGTAATACAGAGGAATCCCATATGGCACAATCTGGACTGTATAGAGGATAATTCTACATAAAGTGGGCATAATCTGGAGTTTACTTAAAGGCAGAAACATGCCTATAGAGATATTGATTCTGTAGAACTAACAATGTTTTGTTCCCATACTTTATTCAAGCCTAAGGAGCAAGTGGTTCAATAGAACAGTAGTTGTTAGATGATTTAATGAGACAGGAAAAGAAAGCATAAAAGGAGACAGTATTTACTAATTTTAAAATGGTATAATCTCTAAAAACTGTACCAGGGCTACCGGTATACCAAACCAGAGTGTTTACCCTTTAGCTCTTGGGAAATCAGTATTAACCAAGCTACTAGACAAATAAATGGTTTAAGAGGATCTGTAGAATAAATGTGTCCCTCATCTAAAAAAGGTTAGTGCAAAAACAATTTTGCTGTAGCCAATATTTTTGGTGTAACAGTTATTTTATTAATCTCTTAAATTTCTAAAACATAAACTTTCATGATAGAAAGACACCTTCAGGATAAGATACCTTCCACGAGATATCTGCCTCATATCAACAAAGAAAGCATGGGAGACTTATCAGTGTTACATAGCAGAGAGATCATTAATAAGTTTTAGGACTGGCCTACATGTAAACTTGCAACCAATTTCAGTTTGTATGTTTCAGTTCAAGTTTGTGAATAAAAGTTTTCAGAATAAGTGTTCACACAGATTTGTACCAGTGTGAATTACAATGGTTATTGTTATTTTGGGGCAAGTTTGTGTGAAGGCCAGCCCATTAGTGTGTTAGCAAATCAGCTACCTCTAAATGACACTACCTATACCAATGTATAAGAGACAGGGAAACTATAATTGTATCCCTGAATAACAGGTCCATGCTTTAAATACTTAGGATCCAGTTTTCAGAACCTGGTCTGATATGTGCAGCTGTATAACTCATAGGTATCTATCTTATTATCTAGTTTACTATATTACTATATTATCTACTATATACTTATTATCTAGTTTACTATATTACTATATTACTATAACTAGTAAAACTCATAGGTATCTATCTTATTATCTAGTTTACAAACACAGAGACAGGATCTTCTGTGTTTACTGGGCAGTCATGCATTTTTGCAGGAATGCTTACTGAAGTGGACATTTTAAAATTTCATTCCTAAGGTAGACTTCCTATTTCCACTAGCCAGTGTGTTCCAAGTCAGACAGTCACGGTGCAAAAAGAAACTGTATTTTTCAGTATTTCTTGTGTAACATACTAATTAGTCTGTAGGCCTGGAATAGAGAATATTAGACCTGCTCTTGTATGTGGTCATGTCTCCCTCTAGTGGCTGCTCTGGGGAGGATATAAGAAGATCTTACTAGAGCCTTGGATGGAAAATATTCTTTGTTTCAACTGATAGGAGTCTCTTTACCTCCTCCCTGCTTCAACTCTGCCTTTTAAATCTATTGTATAGGTTGTTATATGGCCCTCATCAGTCTGATATGTGAGTATCACCTAGAATTATGGAGTTCACCTAAAATATTTGTCTCTCCTTCCCTCATCTTTGGTGAACAGAGACTGAATCGTTCTGCTGCTGGTGGCGCTTTCTACTGGTGGTGGTGTGGCTATATTAAAGAAGTGGGTTTTATGTTCTGCTCCAGAGGCTGTATGATTTGTGACCATCCTCATCTCTCCCAGGAGTGAATTCCAAATTTGTGGGCTGGTTGCTGAGAAAGTGTTGTCTCCTGCAAACACAAGTTTCATTCTTGAGGTTGACAGTTGTCTGGTAAAATGGAACATAACTGTTATGGAAGGTCATGATCAGAGGGTGAGGCAGTCCCTCGAGTTATTTGAGCCAGTCCCAGGGAGATGAAGTCTGAAAAATTGAATTTGACAAAAAAGCCAGTGAGGAGAGCAGGGCACTGTGGTGATGTGCTCTCAGGGGTCTTTGTTCTGCTGAGTTCTGAATTGGTTGCAACTGTTCTGAGGTCAGAGATTTCATACCTAGGTACAGAGAATTACAATAAGCAAGATTGTGGGTCATGAATAAATGGATCACAATGACTAAGCCTGGCTGTAGCAGGAAGAAGATCCTTCATTCTGTCTTTGCTGTTGAATGAAAGCTTTGTGGTGTGGAGTAGCTGAAGGCAATGAAGTATTTTATTAGCTGACTTACTGCAGCCATTTTGTGCTGGAAAATATTTTTGAATTCCGCTGAAATAGATCCTGGTAGCTGTTACCATATTTTGCTGTTTCATTAAAGAATTATTTAAATAAACAGTTTTCCCTCCTTGGAATTTTGATCTTTCCTTTCAAGGAACATCTTTCTCTTCTTTCTTAAAGCAACATTGAATCATAAACACAATTCTGAGTAGTTGCAAACATAGCTATTTCTGGACCATAATGAAATAGATATTTAGTGAGTCTTGGGGGTACAGACAGGAGACTAATGATTCTATGCAAATGGTGAAATTAATTTCCTCGTGGCCCCGATCATCCCCTCCTTTGGAAAAACATATGGGAATAGGAAGATTTTTGGAAGGAATCTCCATGAGGATTCCCCTGAGGAGGTTCTATTACGTTGTCCGATCAGGAGGGAAAGATTCACCCTCAACCTCTTCATCCAAGTCTGCAAAAGCTCTGAGAACAACATGGGGCCAGGACCATCCACCTTGACACCCAACTCCTCCACATTGACATGGCCCTCTGGGGGGGCCTCTCATCAACTTGCTGGCAGACTCACCACCCACTCATAACTACCCCTAGGACAATCAAAGGGGAATACACATGATAAAAGACAGTACAGGTCTAGGCTGAATTATCTTATCTTAAGATAAATAGCTTACCTTCTCCATCAGGTGCCACTTTCTCATACATTGAAATGTCAGCCCCTTTTGGGATAACATAAGACCAAACCAAACAACACAGCTCCATCACTCTCCTTAAGCTACAGCCTCTCAAGGGTCTATATCACCTTCTCAGGCATTGAGGTTCACGAAGTCCTTTGTCTTCCTGCATCTTCTCTAGGATTCTCATCTCTAGGATCTATGCAACCTTCTCCTCTTGGCTGCAGGAGTTCATTTCTTTTGAATGACTGTACAAACTTTATGTGACACCTGAGTGCCAAAGGTGAGTGCATGCCTTCCTCCTACCACAGACCGCCTCTTCACAGCTCTGGCTTGGTTCTCCATACTCCTCTCCAGGGAGACTGAGACCAAGACAGAGACTGCCCCCTGCTGACAATGACAACAATGGCTATTCCCTTAAGAAGGGCAGGGAGCTTATTATAGTTTGCTTCCCTCTTCCAATTAAGGCTTGCCCTTAGCCTACTGTTCCCATCTCTCCCTTTGAAAATTACAACACCAGGATGCCCTGGTTCTGGGCCCAGACAGTAACAGATAGTGTTGAGCATGAGTCCACCCTTCAGGGGCTAACACACCTTGTTACATTGACTAATTTCCACAGGGTGTGAATGGTGGTGGTTACTTATAGTGGAAGGGAATGATGATTCACATCCCCCGAGTCTGTTTCCATCCTGCCTTCTCCTCTCCCTGGCCTGCCCAGTCACTACCCTTCCTCCAGCATGGACCCTAAACTACGTAACCAAGTCTCCATAGTGTAGAGTTGGGGCAAAGGTGTAGTGGAGGCAGCTGAGCACTTTGGTGGGTGATGGGAGAAGACCTTCATGTGAACAGTTCCCTTTATATGAAGATCTGTCCCCCTGTGTCTAGGACTGATTAAAGTAATTCTCTAACAGTGCACTAATGGGGATACTAGCTCTTGGAAACAGATTCCATGGGGAAATGTTTAGTTCCAAATGGACTAATATACCTGAACTATATAGCATTATGTTGCAACTAGAGCCAGGTGAAACTCTGCTGTTTCACTTCCCCATTTCTTGTAGGTTTATAACCCCAGCCCCAGTATTGCAGGGTCTCTGTGCTCAACTCCCATTGGAATCCGCAATTTTGTTCTGAGTTTCCAATCCAAACCAAAAATTTACTTGGCTCAAAACCTTTATAAACTTCGCAAACATTTCAGCAAACCTGGGATGAGTTCTGGTTCCTAATGAACATGAAAACTGATGAGTTTTGCCTGTTGTGGGGGTTTGTTCTGAAATGTTCACTCAGTCACTTGTAGCTGTAACTCTAATAGAAGCACACAAGGGGACATCAAATTTAGCCCAATGTCAAAATTGTTTGCTTTGCCTGTTTTTCTCTTAGCCAACTTTCACCTCTCTGAATTTCAAATACAACCATATTTCAGAGATATTCCCACTGGGGGCCCAATTCACTGTGGCCCTTTTCCTTTACAGGTACATGCCCCAGAGGAAAAATACACAGTGAAGAAGGCCCTTTCCACTAGCTGCAGAACTAGCATAGCCATAGCCCTGACAGCAACCATATTGTGTGTGTGGTTTGAAGGAGGCATACTGAGGCATTCTGGTCGGAAGGGGGCCTACTGTGAGTGGGAGAGTCTGGTCAGGACAGTTGTGCATCTCAGCTATTCCTTAGTTGTCACAAGGCTGATGTGGGTTTTGGGCAATTGGGTGCAATTTAAAGCAGCCTTGTATGCTACTGCTAACTAGTAGAATGGGCCAAATTGGTTCCCAGCAACTACAAGACTAGGGGAATATAAGCCACCAGTTCCATCTCTTTGGTGAGCTGTGCATTGATGCAAGGATGAATTCAGAGCCATTTATTTTTAGTGAACACCAGTTCAAGTGTTACAGCTAGATACATTTTTATTTCAAATTTGCACTTAGTTTTGGGTATGGATAAAAAAATCAAATGTTGTCTGAAGTTAAATTTGTTATTTGAAAAAGTGTCTCAGTTCTACTATCTGTCATACTTCCCAATGCATTTCACAGGCACTCATGTTTCTATGGCTAATCTATGCTGTGCTTGCCCTCCCAAAGAGCCTTTGTAACATCAGAAACTATTGCTACGTTAGTTAGTGACCTACAGATCAGTATCTTGGAACTGGATACTTTGGTGTAGCTGTACCCTAAACGTTATCTCCATTCTGTTCTTGTATTTGTCTTGCATAATCCTGGAATTTCATATCAATTTAATTTTTTTTTTTTTTGGTATATTTAAAGGAAAAAAGACTTCAAGCGACACTATTTTTTACAAAAAGAAAGAAATACGTTTTACGAACCACTGCCCACAAGGATTCTCAGAAATTCAGAATGTGATAGTTTAGTTCAAACCTACATCCCATAGCCTCAGCAACAGAAACCCTCTGGTGCACAGGTCAGTTGACTGTAGCTTTAATGAGAACACCCTCCATGGGTGGTCTGGGTTTTACTCCTATTTGTACTTTTGTGATGCTTTGATACAAAACCACAAATGTGTCTTTTCTTATCATGTGCTACTTTAGATTTCAAACTTGCCTGAAAGACCCTGAACACAGGACCTCTGCTTTCTAAAATGCTCAGAATGTAAAGTCAAATGTATTCTACTTTTTCTTTTTAGAACGTAGTTGATTTCACGGCTAAGATTAGTCTTTGGCCATTTACTAGACAGACTGTACATTGTATTAATGCTTTTCAGCCTTGTCACCTTCTTAGTATCACCATGGTATTCTGCACTACAATAATATTTACCATGTTGTCAGCCAGTGACTGGCAATGGTGTGTTTGTTATTCAGTACAAACCATAGTCGTGAAGAAATCAACCTGGGAGATGCTTATTTATACTTTTATTATCTAACTGAATAAATGCTTTAAGAAAACAAACAAACAAAAACCTATAGAATTGGTGAGTCTGAACAATGAATATTAGCTGGAAAAAATGCTGAAGCTGACTCATATTTATGTTGAAGTTCTTTACATTAAAGTTTTCTGGCACTGTAAAGAGGCCTTGAAGTGGGAGTAAATGGAATTAGTTCACTTTCACTTTAAAGACGCTTTATACTACTAGAGTGAAATAAATGGGCCTTAGTGTAAATAAGAATCAGGCCCAAGCATGTTCACCAACTGCCTTCATATTGATAGTGGTAAAATTCGACTTAGACTATGAACATAATTTCACACTATTACGGTTGAGAATCTAAAAATTATCTGAGTGCCAAGATTTCTAGAAATAGCACTGGCAACAAATGCAATCAGGAGGGTAAACTGCTTTTTTCTCTTGTTGAATGTTAACATCCAGAAGGATGTATCTAAAATGAGAGACCCTCTTCTGCCACTACCTCCCAGTTCCTTTTTGGATTGCATGAGATGCTGCTGATAAGCACAGCATGACTTTTTGAAGGATTCTCTCCAGCTTCCAAGTTCTAAAGTGCTGGGGGAATTAAATGAAAGTTCCAATGTTTCACAAAAACCACTGTTTGATGGGTTTTTTTCCCAGGGAAAATCAGTCAAAAGGCAAGGAGAAAAAATTACTGTTACTTCATAACTTCTGGAATGAGAACAGATACAATAAATAAAACCATTCTACATACAGTGACAAATAAAAATATACAGTAGTTTTACTAATTACTGTGCACTGTAACATTATTTTTAAGTTGATTAAAACATTCTTGGCCAGATCCTTGGCCCCCTTCTGACTGCTTGGTACTGCTCCATGAAGCTAGCTTAATGATCCTTTCCCCTGGTATAGAGGAGGAATCCTCAAATGGTGCAGTACTGTCATATAAGCTTTACACCATCAGCCCTCGGGGCAATCCTGTTCGATAAGGTATGGTCACGTGTTCCCTGCATTGGGGCATTCCCTGGCTGGAGGAATGACACTTTGGGGGCCAACTAAAGTTATGCAGGGAGCAATTCCATGATTGGAGACATATAAAAGTGACTTTAACTACCATTATTACCTCTTCCATAGCTGTGCAAAGTACAGCCTTACCTCTACTTAGGTTCTGGGCCTCCGCCTACAGCTGGATCAATCTCTCAAGGTTAGATGCCTTTATTAATATGTTTGTCTCTACACAGAGACCAAAATCGAATTAAGGAATAGTATTTAAATGGAGTTTCTAACATGGTTGAGCTGACTAGTACGGCTAAAGTCAAATTGTTTTCTTTTTAAATATCAGCTTGGGGCTACACAGACTGGTCAAATCCTTTTAAGAAACTGAATTTACATGCCCCCTCCATTCAGTCTGAAGCTCAGTTTAGATGGGATCTTTGAAGCTGTCTTGCTTTCTCACTCCTCTGCCCCTCCTTTTGTCTGTTTTCTTCCTCTCATTCTCTTCCCCTGAATCTAGACCATCTTTCTTTCCATCCCTTCTATCTCGATCTCTCTCTTTCTCTTGCAATCTCTGTTTACACACATACACTCCTATCTCTCTGGTCTTTCTTTCCCCGCCTCTCTAACCCTTTCTTTGCCAAGTCACTCCCAATCAAACTCTGCTATTGTTCTTCTAAACCTCTGCTTGGTTCTCACCTAATCATTCTGCACACCTGTGGTGGTGCCGTTTGCCTATGGGAAAGATGACGGTGCTGCCTATCCTGCCACTAGAATGATTTGGGCTAGCCCCAGTGTGACTTACTAACATGATCTTCAAGCAACATCCCGTTTAGTTAGGGAATCTTTCAAAAAGCTGTTTCCGTGAATACATTTTGAATTCACAGATTTTGCATGATGTGAAAATGTGCTCCTGAATGTATTCTCCTGTTCCTAGTGATTATCAATTTGCAGCATGCTGCAGGCTATACAGCCCAAGCAAATAGCTTCCAGAATTCAGCTTCAGTGAAAACAGAGCCCTTGGACAATTAGAACCATTAAAAAAAAATCCTCACATATCATGTTTTTAAATGAAGATATTAAGGGGGCGGGCAGGGTGGGTCAGGGGCATTATTATTTCTTAAATTAGTAGGAGAGATGAACTGCAATTTAATCTAAATCATCTGCAAGTGAGATACTGCATTGCTTGCTTGTTAGCATGAATGTGTTGCATGATAACGCTCTGCTGTATGCTATGTAGCATAAGGAGTTGCTAGGTTACCCAGAGCATCAGGAATTCAGGGAACAATGTACTTATATCTTTTTCAATTTTGAAAAATAAAATAGGTATTGACATAAAATACAGTGCGGCACTGAAATAATTTTGTAGTGGAGAGATCAGAGGAAGACGGCCTTTCATCTCCGTGACAGCAGTTTATGTCTTGTTGTGACTTACAGAGGGCAATGGCGGGACAGCCCACCAGGATGTCAGACTGCAGGAGAATGTTTGCAGCTCCTGTACCCCAGCAACTGTTTCTTGAGGCAGGTTTTCCAAAGCCATTGAGCAGCTGCTGTTCTGAGCGATGTCAACTGGTCCTACAGAAACCCATGACAGCTCCAATGATGGATGGGCCTGGAATGGAAAAACCAAGCCTTTCATGTTCAAAGCATATCTGACAGGTCTAGTGGAGGCTCTCAGCCTACTGGTGCTGTGCCTTGAGTTTTATTATTGTTGTTATTATCTTCCTGCTTATAGATAATGTAATAATTTACAGTCAGGCATTGTGTGATCTGAATGATTGATGTCACTGGGGCATGAATAACCAGTTCTGTAGGTTTAATAATGAACCTCTAGCGAGACACAGCATGGGGGGAAACTCACTCATAAAAAGCAGCCTTTCTTTTGATATCCTGCTCAAAATGGTAAGCTGAACTTCCTAGAACCTGTGGCTCATGTGTTCCTGATATCCTAAAATGATCATTTGGTGTACAGGGGAAATATGGACTTGTGCACAGACTTACTAGTGAAAACCAATGCTATGCTTCTTTATTTCAAACCTAGGAGCCAGGCTCATAGTACATGGGGACATGAACATGCCCCCTCTTTATTTTTAGCAGCAGCTGTATGTTCACTTCTTTTTGTAAGAGTGTTCTCACTTTTTGATGCTTATACTAAGGATGGAAGGACATTCTAATATTCTGGACCTCTGAATAGTAAGAGGACATTAAAGAGATTATGTCAAAGTGATCTGTGATCCACTAGTAAGCTATTGCTTTACAAAGATCTCCTGGACTGTACATAATATACAGTGCACTCACTTTTAATATTATTGTTGCACCACTTCCAGCACTCCTCAGAAAAACCCAAAGAGAACAACTGTTCAGTTCAGCATGATTCTGTAAGGCTTGGACATTGTGCTGTTAAAATGTCTCATTTGTCCAAAATATTTTATTTCAGTAAATAACAGCATTTCTGTATTGTTGATGCTTTTCACATCCGTCTTTTCAAATTGCCAGCAGATTTGAGGGGTTTTTTTAAGCATCTGAACAAAGGTTGCATTTTTTGTTGATGGTTTCTGATGACACTGTAAATTACAAGGGCAATTCTTGAAAGTTTTTCAAATTTCACAAGAATCGCAGAGTAAAATTATGTTTTATCATGAGCAATGGATGAATTTCAAAAGAATCAGGAGTTTGGTTCACTTCACTGAAGCACTGAAATGCCCAGATGCTTCTCCAAAGTTTCTCTGAACTGTTACGTTTACAAAATGGGCTGGAAATCTCATACAACAAGGATTTCTGAAGAGGATGGTTACTTCCAGCATCCCATTAAGCTGTAAATACTATGGCCAGATCTTCATCTGGTGCAAATCAACAGAGCAAAGTCAACAGAGCTAGACCAATTTAGATCAGCAGAGTATCACTTATGCCTAAAATGGAACCTATAAATGCAACAGTAGACAACAGTGGGGGGAAGGGAAACAAAAAAGATCTGATTTATAATCACTATGAGTGTTAAACCTAGCTGGCTGGATTCAAAGTTACTTTATTGCCTTTCTACTTACAAGGGGCAAGACTGTCCTTTGCTCTATACCCCCTAACTCCCCACTGCATGCTACATGCCCAGCAGATGCCAGTACTGGAAGGGAAAGCAGCCTACACAGGTGATCAGGGACTGGGCAGGAAGGAGCAGGGACTGGACAGAGACCTCACCCCAACATTGACAGTAACAGGTCTCAGTGAGCATGGAGGGAGATGTCAGGTACTGGAATAGACCAGCAAAAGACTAATAAGAGGAGTGCCAGAAAAAATCAAGAGTTCCCTCTCAGGTTTTGCTATGTGCTACCCCCAATTTAAGGTAATCTAAATTTAGAACCTAGCCCAATTTTTAGCAGTTTAGGCAACGTATAATGCTGTGGTAACAACAACAAAAGCAGCTAGTGAAAATATGCACATTTTATATCCAGCAATGTATTACTTACTGTCCTTCTTCCTCCACTGACTTAATTTTTCAGTTCGTCTGATAAAAGGTAATATGAAAACATTTTCTACAATATAGAACATCAAATTATAGCCTGAAGAACAGAAAATCAAATTATTTTTTAATTTTCAAATAATTTTATTAAGAACTCAAGTTATCTTCCAACATTAAACTTTCAGTAAGACAGTAGTATTACCATCCTAAGTAGTAACAGAAACTGACATTTTGTGTGACTTGGTCTTCAGGATTATTTTGCTATATTTTAAAGTGTTTTTCTACTTTGAGAAGAGAATTTATAAAAATGGTATCCTGGAGTGGCTATTTTTCATCTCTCAAAGACTTCCAGATCCAAATTTGGTCACTTTACAAGTAACAATTTTTTTTCTAACTCCTGTTAAACTCATTTGTTATGTTCCTCGTCAACAAAGTGCTTGACTTGTTCTCTGAAATACAGATGTTATTCAAGGGGGCTGAAGTAAAGTTAGCTGTATGAATCTATCTATTTAATCACTGGTGTGTGCATATATAAAATATACTTATCACCTTTGTAGCTAAGTTTCAGTACTTAAATGTTCCTCTTCATAGAAATCTTAGATAAAAGGTGAAGGCTCTGCATTAATCAGTCTATGTGCTCGCAGGGAGAGGGTGGGGGGGAGAGAGAGAGAAAGACAGACCACCACCACACATGATCCACTGGGTCAATGTAATATCTTCTGTTAGAGACAGTGGGCCAGAATTTTCTCCCTTCTACGAAGGAGAGCAGGGGCAGCAGAGGAAAAATAATAGGTCTATATGCCACCTTTCAACTCCTTGGATGCTGAGTCAGTGAGAAATGGACTGCTCTCTGGTTTGCCTGATGCAGCAGTCCCTTAGGGACTAGTGTGCTGACTGTATGTCACCCCACCCACTCCCGTCTTCACCTGATCCCCACCCCTGATACATCCCTTACATAGTGGAGGGAAGGTGGTAGCACGAAACTGGAGGAGGAACTTTGTACTAAGCCAGAGGAAAGCATCTGGGGCTGAGAATTTGTACCAGCGTCAGCTTGTCTGTCACCATCACATTGTAGACACCATAAATCCATTCTGCTTGCTATAGGGTTGCAGCTCTCGTCTAGTCATGGGCTGTGTATACGATGCTCACATAAATCTTTGACATCTCAGCAACGTGGTTTTGATAAATGAACCAAAGGGAAATGACAGCCTCTAATTCCAATGGCATGCATGCAACATACTTTGGTATACACTAGGGAACGATAGTCCACAACATTGTGCGTGCTGGTGTTTCCAGTACTCTCCCAGGGAACTTGTTTCTTTCCTAACATACAAGGCCAGACTGTGAAATGCCGTCTTGTGGATGTGCCCTGGAAGGAGTATTCAGTGACCTGCCCCTCTCCTTCGACAGCCTATTACAACAGCAAACACTACGCTACTGGACTTGGTTACGAAGCTACACAAGCACAACTTTCTTGTGCAGAAAAACCATAAGCCACACTCCAAGCTGAAGTCACATGAGTCCAGTTCCCAGCCCAAATAATCAAGGAGTGGGCTGGACCCACAAATAGACTTTGGGCAGAAGTGTCTGAGACACAATGTCCTCTCCTGCAGGCCTGCCCCCCACCACCACAGGTGACAGAGAGGACAAAAGAAGGTTCCATACATCAGGAGCTCCTCATCCCCAGTCACTTATGACCCATGCCCAACAGTCTAGCTGGTGCCATGGAGGGAGAAAGCATAGCTATGTGTCATGCAGGAAGCATGCATCCCTGACATGGAGTGCTAATTCTGCCTGTCCTTGTGCAGCAGAACTGCACTGTTTCCAGTCAGGGACTCTTGGAAGCTGGGGCAGGATTGGTCCCACAACAATAGTCCTGCAGAAACCTGAAGAGATTTGTTATGGAGCTGGACAAAGGCTGAGTTGAAAAACTGGAAGGTTGTCTAATACGTTCTACCAGGAATATAATTAAACCCCTGGCTCACAAGGATGTAATGTACACACCACCATGCACAGCGTTCTATCAGTTTAAAATGTAGATTTCTAATTTAATCAATGAGGATGCGTGCATGGCAATTCTGCCTTCCGGAACAGGTCAACAATGGATGCTTTTATTTACCTAGCAGTGATAGCCATGCTGTAAATACTCAAACCATCTGTATTTGGCCTTTCTGAAGTAAACTATTATATTATTTTAGATTATAATGCATGACACTCATCAGTTTGACAGACATGCCCTATCTAGCGTAGCATACATTCTTTCATACACCTGACTAGCTACAGAGGGTGTATATAAAGAGTTTGCTTTTTCATTTCAGCTGGAAAGGTGGCTTTATAAAGTTATTCATCAATTCCTGAGGCTCTCTAATCCCTTTCCAGTCAGGGTAGCAGCGCATTGTTCCTACATTTGAGAAGCATATATCTGAGCCATAACTGAGCTAGCATTACAGTAATACCAGATCCTTGAAATAGGCTTAAAAACCAAGCAAAATGTGGGGAAAAATTATATGTAAAGATGGAATACACAATGCAGACCTCCTGCCGTGAATTTATTAGGTTTTTAGAAAGAAATAGAAGATACAGGATAATAGATGGCCCCAGAGTGACTACAAAAGCAGTAATCCATGTGAGGGGCTCTACTGATGTCATAAACAGTGAAAGTGCAGGTCAAGAGGTTCATGGACAGTGGTAGAGCTTTGAGAGTGAATTCAACCATGTAGCCGAGATCATCTAGTGGATTTTTCAAATTACATTCACTTATATCTTTATTTGAACTATGCAGAGAAATGAAAGCCATGAAGCAAGAGAAAAATGTCCATAAAGAAATGTCATTGGAAAAAAATAAAGTTGCTGTGCTATTCTTTCTATCCTTATCATTCAAATACACCATGATGCATATGTGCCTTAGTGCCACAGCTTAGCAACTACAGGATGTGAAATCAAAGGACTTGGCAATACTCCAGAAGCAAATCTATATGACCTGAGTCATCTGAAGAACCTCACTGCCTTATCTAATTTAAGATTGATTCATCCCTAACGGCATAAGGGGTGAAATTTGCTAATAGTGGCTAGTGCAACGTGCAAACAAGGGGGAAACGTAAGTACTATTATATTAAATTGTGTCTGATGCTCCATAGCCCCCTCGGTGGGCGGCTGCCTGGGGATTCACTGAATCAGCACATCCTTGGACACACACACACATCCCCTAACCCTGGACATCACTCTTTTGTGGTTGTGCTGGCTGGCTGCCGTGGTTCCTTCCCATAAGAAGGAAGTCATGGATATGTTGCATTAATTCACACTCCCTCTGCACAGAATTTTTGCCAACAAGAGCCCTTCAATTGGGTTACCCAGTTTCTGCCAGAGCAACCTAGGGCTGCATCTAACTCACAGTTATCTAAATTAGGACCTTTAAGGTCACAGTTTTTAAAAAGAGGCATGTGATCTGCGTTCCTGTAGCTGGACAAACTCATCTAACTTGCATGCCTCTGCAGGAACACAACTGCAGTCTTCTTGGAGAAACCCACAAGTCTATGGTATCACACATATCTAATATGCTAACTCCAATGTGCATATCATACATTTCACTGTAAAAGATACAGCAAAAATAGTAACAATTTCTGACATAAACCATTAATTTTAATACCGTGAGATGGGTCTGTTATGTGACAATGCAAGCATCAATTCACTTCTCTGCAACTTGCAATCTACCTTGAGTAAGGAGCACAGAATTTTATCTCAAAGTCACAATTTGATCTCTGCATCTTTATTGCTTCACCGTGGAAATCAGCTGTGCCAGCCCTTTTCCTGGCAAAGCTTAGTAGACTAGTTGGAGTGTAATGCGGGATGAAGCCAAGATCTGACCCCACTTCCTAAACCTGCCCACCTATTTTCCACCCACCTGCAAAGGAGAGAAACCAATGGGCTCTCCCTTCTGTGCTATGACACAGGAGGTAGATTGTGCAGAGGATTCAAGGCTACCTTCTACTCCAAGATTGGTTCATGAATGAGCTCTTAGGTATCAGTGATTCCTCCCCAAAAATTAGGTAGCAAACTTTATTTGCTAGGGCTAGGATAAAGCAGTCCCAGAAAAGACCTCTGACAGACAGATATATCTTGCACTCTGGGCTGTAGGTTGAGTTTCACATTTGGTGTCCGTTGGTCTATTTTTGGTCATCTGGACAGTACAGCTGGTTGAAAAATGATTTCACCAAAAAATGTTAAAATTGTTTCCATTTTGCAAGGTTCAAAATGAACCCGTTTGACATTTTCTGCTATATTTTAAACCAAAATGTTAAGATATTTTAATCAAAAATAATTTTTAAAAAATGCTGTCAAATATTTTGAAAAATTTTGCAAAAGCCACACAATTTCAGAAATGACAATTTCCCCCCCTAAAGTTTCTTTAAAAGGCCATTTTTCTACTAAAATCTTTTGGGGAAAAAATTTTCACCACCCTTTGTGGACAGGGAGTAGATTATTACTGTAGTGGTTGCAATGCAATGTCTTTGTGACGTTACAAAAGCAGAGAAGGATGGCAAATTTTACCTAGTCATATGAAAAAATATTATACTCAGTTGAGAAAGTGAGAGAACTGGGTTTTCACTTATTAATGCCTTAATGCAGCAGTTTTATTATCAAATGTATGTGCTTCTTTGGGAGACATGTAAACACTGAGACTGCGCGTTTCAAAGCAGTTTAGGTGCTTTAGACAAATATCTTCCACCTAAATTAACAGAAAATATATGCCAATCACCTAGACTGCTTTGAATAGCTCAGCCTGAAGCCACATCCATATATCAGTCTTTATATGCACACCTGAACACAACTGGAAGGTCATGATTTGGTGGATGTGAAGCACTTGTTTTAATGTATAAATACTTCTATAATTTTTGTAGCCAAGTGTTTTTTCCCCCCGCACAAAGCCATATGGTAGGAATAATAGAATCGGAAGACATATTAAAATTCATAGTTGTGGAAGAAGGGAGGAACAATCTGAAAGACACTCTCATGTAGGAAGAATGGACTATACCACCACTTACTAACCAAGTCAAAAAATTCTCAATAATCAAACCACACACCAACACTGCAAAACATAAAAGATCACTGTATTAAATCTACACACTCACACAGCAAAAAAATTCCCAATACCAAAACCAGGCACAGACACTGCAAAACAAATAAAACCCACATACCATATTAAAAGTGTGATCCAACATGGAAGACAATTCACCAAAGGTAATGCTAAAGGAATGGTTAGCAAAGTAAGAGATGAACCAGGAGAAGACAGAGGCTCAGATTCTCACACCAGCTCAGAATTTGTCCCAGAGTCATGAAAGTTTAAGAGAGGATCAGTCATGTCAAATATAGGAGAAAGATTGAGGAGAATATACGAGTATATGAAGATGAAATCTTCAGATGTGTTAAAGAAATTATCACTAATGACTTTTGTAAAGGCAATTTCAGTGGCATGGGAAGGATGAAAGCCAGACTGGAAGGGACCTGAAGAAGTGGTTGGAGGTGAGGAAGTCAAGGCACTGGCATTAGAAACCACACTCCAGGAGTTTGGAGACAAAACAGCAGAAGGAGACAGGATGATAAAGAGACGTGAACTTCAGTAAGGGTTTTGTTAGAACACAGGAAACTGTAACACGTTTGAAAGCAGAGGGGAAGAAGAAGCCAGAGAAGAGGATGATTGATAATAGAGAGAGGGGGCATGAGGAAGAAAACAGAGAAAGCTGGGAGACATGAGGGGATGGGGGTTGAGTTGAAAAGTGGAGGGATTTGAAGTAGCAGTTTGGAGACCTCAGAGCAGGTCATCGTGTTAACAGAGAAAATTGGGGAGGGTGGTGACAAAAGGGAGGAGATGGGGTGAAGAACTCCTGGCAAATTCTGTTAATTTTTCTTAAAAGGAATTAACATAATCCTGAGAAGATAAAAGGAAGAAAAAAGGGACTAAAAAATGGCAGTTTGATGGTTTAAGCAGAGTCAAAGGTAGCAAAGAGTTTTTGAGTATTAGAAGTCAGCAGACAAGAGAGGGGAAACAGAATGACTTGGCCAGGAATAGGACACAGCTGAAGGAAGAAAGGTCAAACTTACAGTAGAGAGAGTTGACCAGGTCACAGGGGACTTCCTGCAGCTGCACTCAGCAAAGCAAAAACAGGAGAAGAGAGCATGAAAGCCAGGAAAGAGTAAAGGCTTTGGGTGCTATAGGGCAGTGGCTCTCAACCTTTCCAGCTTACTGAACCTTTCAGGAATCTGATTTGCCTTAGGTACCCCCAAGTTTCACCTCACATAAAAACTACTTGCTTACAAAATCAGACATTTCAGTGTAAAGTATAGAGAGAGAGCAGTATACACAAGTCATTGTCTGTATGAAATTTTAGTTTGTGCTGACTCTGCTAGTGCTTTTTATTAGCCTGTTGTAAAATTAGGCAAATATCTAAATGAGTTGATGTACCCCATGGAAGACCTCTGTGTACCCATAGAGCTATCCGGCCCCCTGGTTGAGAGCCACTGCTATTGGGAGCTCCCCTCCCCATACCCTGCTATTCCCCAAGGACCTCTGGATGATCCAAGGGCTCTGCATTTCTCCATCCTCCTCTCACCCTGGCAGTGGCAGCAGGTAGGAGCAATGGACTGTTTCAGGAAGCTAGGAGGAAATGTTCAGTGCGCTGAGTACTGCTCAGTGCTGTTCGTTTCCCCTGCGTAGCTGACAGCTGCTGACTGGACAGGAAAGAAACTGGTGGTGGTCCTCAGAGGTGGTGGCACGCCTCAGAGGGGCGTCAAGTTGTGAGGGTATATTCTCCTTCTGGCCCATTCAGTATCTTGTCTTGATAAGACAATAATTATTCTATGTATTTACTGATGTATTTATTCATTATTATTATTATTTTATATTATTGTAGAAGGAATAGCAAGCATCAGAGCTCACTAAATTAAGTAAAAGGCACAAACCAGGCACCAAGAACACAGATCCTGGTGATCACCATCCTATCAACTGAAGAAGGAATCATGAGATAATAAGGCATTAAAGCATGATTGCTGCACTATACATAGATTTTTGAAGAGACCTCTACAGAGCACTGGCAGAAGGTCTTCTCCTCCCACCCTAACAAATTTTTCTTGGTTTGGTTCCCCTACAGTTGCAGAAGCATGGGGATGGGGGGAAATTTGACCCTTTTTATGTTGTAAGTGAATAAAGAGAACCCCATAAAATCAAAAGAGAACTCCATCAATCTGTGTCACTGTTAATTATTAATTCACAGAATTACTCTGTTCTGACAGCATAAGTATAACCAGTCCTAAAAACACTGGAACTCAAACATAACCTTCTGACCTGCCCTTGTGGGCCAGTTTTTGCTAAGAAGTTTGTGCATTTACAAAAGTAACAAAAAGTAGCATGTTTTTAATAACTATTGTAATTGGATGTGCTGCTGGGGACATGAACATGTAAGCATTGATATCCATATTCTTGAGTTGATATTAGAGTAAATAGCAGAATTTCAGTCTTTTTTTTTAAATGTTATTCACTGGGGATGGCTGTTGACATTTTACAAAGCAAACTCTAAATGTACTTAAACAGATGAGTAAAACATTAAAATTAAAAATCACCCCAAATGCCTTTTTCAAATGGCACAGAGAACTTTACACAAGCTACAGGAACCTCTACATTTAATTCCGAAGGGCAATGATATTCATCAGTACATCTAGCAGTCTGGTCAGGTATTGCTGAGTCAATGCCGTTCTGGGACGTTCCTTGCTTGCACATGCAGTGCACAGATGTCGTTACTTCACTGTTATGACACGGCTTAAACTGCTGCTGGTTTATTGTAACTTGGAGCAAAGGTTTAAAAATCCATAGCGTCACATTCACTATGTTTAAATGAAAACCTGAAGTGCCATTTCATTTGAAGAAGTAGCTTCCCTTCCATGGTGTGGTATTTCTTCTGGTTGATGTAGGCATTCGCAGTTATATAAGAATTCAACGATATTGAATTTCATAAAACACTGACATCTAATTTTGTTTTCTGGAGAGCAATTGTACAAACAATGTCAAACAAGATATGCTAATATTTACTACCACCCATTTTTTTAAAATTAAGCAAGTTTCAGCGATCTGCTTTGTGTGTGTTGTAGAGGAACATACAATATGCCTTACCACTCCAATACATTGGTCAAGCAAGTCTAGCATCCTGCCACCAGCAGTGACCGATAGCTGAAGTTCCAGAAGATAATGAAAAGAGCATCACCACCACTTGTATCCTACTAATGTACCCACTTAATTGCGCAATGTTGTATATTGGCAAGTAAATAGTTGGTAAATAGTCAGGTTTCCAGTTGTTGCACAAATCAGAATAGAACAGTCTGCATAATAAGTGTGATCCATCATCCTATTAGGACCATCCACACACCAGATAAATATTCTGAAGTTCTGGTCAACCCAGTTACACTAGTAAGACCATGGATAGAACTCCCAGGGGAGTTAAATGTGTGAGTGTGGCCTGAGGGCAGGACATGGCCCTGAGTGTCACCTGTTGGAGATCACTATGCATTATCCTTTATCTTAATTACTGTCTCATAATAATAAAGATTATTTTATGTACATTTATGCAAACTTTGACATCCATCTACAGAAATTTCCTACTGTAGTGATTGGAAATAGTCTCTCTGGGGAACATTTTCAAAAGTGCCTACCTGACTTAGAAGCCTAATTACTATTCTCGCACAAAGTCCCTTGCCTTTCCATGAGACGTAGGCACTCAAGTACCTAAGCCATTTTAGAAAATAGGACTTAGCCTCTAAGCCAGAGAGGTGCTTTTTGAAAAGTTTCCCATACTGCTTTTCAGAATATAGCTTGTTCTTGGATTCATGGACAATATCAACAGAAAAGTCAGTCTTTGTTCTTTTTTGCAAAAAAGAACAGTCTCCAAGAATGCCTTTTCTTACTAGTTCTTGATGAAGCCAAGACAGAGGGACTCTGCGTCACAAAGACTGGAATGCACCTACTGTTCTAAAACCACATAACCAAACTCATCCTCATTTGACTCAAGCACTAAAAATAAAGGAAAGCTAGATCAGTTCAGAGCTGACCCACAACATTACCCAAAGTTTTTATGAAGCTCGGGAAACATTGGTCCATTTTCCCACAAGACCCCTCACCTCTTTTTCCTGCCCCTCTTACCTTTTGATTGCAAGATCTGGCTCACCTATTGCTACTGAGCTCTGGAGCATCAGCAATAGTGATACTGTGAGGTGCTCTTGAGAAGGCCCTAATCTTGCACAGTCTAGATCTTTTGAGCTAGTGTTCATGTATTTTAAGGTATCATGACTAGGAAGCTATAAAGCCAGATATTCAAAATGAGAGAAATCTAGTACTACTGCTGCCTCCTGCTACTCTTAAGTAAAGGCAATAGAGCCTTCCTCGTCCTCCTCCCCATGTAGGACTGCTGCCAAGGCTGGCAAGCCTTCCCCAAGAGGACTCATGCATTGGAGGCTGTAAATTGCCCTTGAAGATTGCTGCTGCAATGGAAATCCTCCCTGCCACAAAATGGCATCCTGATCTTAGTGGGGAAACGGAAGAAGAGGGGTACAGGAAAAGAGGATCTGGAGTCTATCCCCAGATGTCATGAACCCACTATGTGACCTTGGACAAATCTCTTGCCAGCTCTGTGCCTCAGTTTCCCCACCTGTAAAACAGGGACAAGAATATTTAACTACTTAAGGTGGAGGGGGGTGAAAATTAATTTACCAATGTTAATGTTATTAACTTAGCAATTCTTGGGTGGAAGGGATTTATAAAAACACAAAAGACTGTGTTTTTATAAGACTCGGCATGTGAGGTGAGGGAAGAGAGAGGCCAGGAATAATCTTACTGGGATTTCCAATATCTTCATGCTGGCCCTGGTTCCAGTTTTTTCCTTACTCTTCTTTTTTATTAGTTTCTAAATTATTTCCCACATAGGTGTTCTCCGCTGTTCTCCTTTATTTTGTTCATCTGATCTACAACCTGGCGGCTCCTCTGTCACCTCAGCCTGACACCCTCTCGCTGGCTCCAACTTTGTTAGATGCCAGGCTCCAGCGCCACATTCTTGCGGCTTAAAGAGCTGCAGCCTTGATGTGCAAGACAAATTCCCCCTGGAGCTGTTCGCTCACCGAACCATCCATCATCCTCTTGCTTTCTGAACACGCAGAGTACGAGTGGTGTGTTGGGGAGAAATTAATCTGGTGTAACTGAGGGAAGGGGGGGCCAAGACCACTTCCAGAGAAATCTGCATGCAGATACTTTCCCTGCAGCAGCAACTGCACCCACCCTTTCCCCCTTGCTCAGCAAGCCTCACACTTGACCTTCCAGAGCCTTTCAAGGAGAGCAACTCCCTCCAGCCGCCTCCCTTCCCTTGCAACAGTGCCGCGCGCGCGTTCCCCTGCGGGGAAACCAGCTCCGGAACCCGCGTTCCAAACGCCTCGCGCGGAGACGGGCAGACACGGGCAAAGGAGGGAGGAGGCACATGCGCGAGACATCTAACGTCGCCCCTAACCCCGAAGCGTTTGTGGCAGGAAAGCAAAGGCGAGAGGGAGGGAGGAGGCGCGCCGCTGCAGAGGGCGGGGGCCCGCATTCGTGAGCCTGGAGAGGTGATTTGCATCCCCGCGGATGATTGGCTGCCGGCGGGGGGTGGGGGCGGGGGAGGCGTGTGATTGGGGGGGTCTGTCTGCCTGGCTTGCCGGGGCCAGAGCTGGTGTTAGCTCCGCCAAGGAGCCGAACGGCTCAAGGGGGGGTGGCGGGGCGCGCAGTGCGGTCCAGGCCCACTAGGGGGCGCGGTGGCGCAGCCTTGCCCTGGCTCGTTCTCCCCTCGCTCCCCGGCCGAGCGCAGAGACACATGTGATCCCGCCTGTCCCGGCTGCCCTGCCTCTGCCCGCGGGGGCCCGCGCGTTCCGTCTGGGCTCGCGCCTCGCCACACGGGCCAGGCTCCACGGGCAAAGCGAGGGCACGCAGGGCTGTGGGGGACGGTGTCCAAGGGGCCCGCGCCGCTGGGGAGCACACGTGGAACCGCAGCCACACGGACAGAGCCCAGCGTGACACGTGTGGCGGGGGGAGACAGCCCGAACGGCCGGCGCTTAAGCAGCGACGGGATCCGGCATCTCACGCGCACACACACACGGGAACACGCCCCAACAGCCACACACGCACGTCTCCACACGAGCCAGCCCTTCGGCGGCACGCATGTTGGGGGGGGGGGTCAAAGCCACCCTATGCACTAATTAACAGTAGGAGCTGCAGCTGTTTCGAAAGGAGGCGTTCGCGGCTGCCCCTGACAGCTTCACCTGAACGGCAAAGAACCCACTTTTCCAGACAGTAGCTACGTCCTGTGTCGTTCGGGAACGGGGGACATAACTGCCCCCAGGAAAGAAAGGAGCAGGCTCTGTACGTGCGCTGTGGTGTGTTCCCCTGGGTCTTTAGAAAACTCCCCAGTAGCCCCTCACTTCGCTTGTATGGACTAGACTAGCTAATGGGCTTAATGAAACAGCCCCTAGGAGAAAGAGCGAGCTCTGTGTTTCCTGGTCTGTGCACATATTTGATCTCTTTCCTTGTTGACACTTACGGGGGAAGGGCCGAGGGACACTTTCTAGGGATTTAGTGAAACAGGAGAACTCGCTGATGCTCCAGTTACCTACCTACTTTATAATGCAGGTTTCGTTTCGTTTGCTACAGTCAATGGATGAGGGCATCACTGTTTATTGCCGTTATGACGAGGTCTTATAAACATAAGCAGGAAAACCTGGTGGGGTTCCAGGACGCATTGTATGTTTAACACGCAACAAAAAAAAGAAAAGAAAAAGAGATCACTTCCTGAGAGATGATAAAATAATTAAATCCCCCTCACTTTTATTTTGTTCTCAAACATATTATTCATAACTTATAGAAATCTCGTTTTCTTCCATTATTTCATCAGCTATGGCGTTAGATAAATAGTAGAGAAGTGGTAAAATATTAGTTATGCCGTTTAAAAGTGTAATGTAGTCATTATTTAATTACAAAAATCACCTAACAGGGAATGAGCCCTTTTACTGAAGTGATCATTTGGAATAAGTTGTGTACAAATTAAAATGCCCCCTCTTTTAAAAAGTGCTACTAGGGGTGTATGAAGTGTTTTTGAGGTCCAGCCTACAGCAGTAGTTCACAGGAGTAGAGCCATCATGTAGCAGAATTATTCTCACGCTCACATACTTATTACAAACAAGAAGTAAGCAATGGTCAAGACGAACATAAAGAAAACTGAAACTGACACCGAAAGTGAATAAGAAGGGGTGACAAACTTAATATAAATTGATTATTGTCTCATTGTTATTTCAACGCTTTCCAGAAGAAAAGTACAAAATACATCAGAATCTTATCAACCAAAAGAAGAAAAATATATTTCTAAATTAGTCCCTTGATTACTCTCCGGAATCCAGTTCCCTGGTTTATATTCTTTGTACCGAGGTGTTACATTTGTCCAGCAGCCGATCCGGAGTTTAAATAAGAGGATTTAAAACTATTCCAGGTTGAGAAATTTTCTCCTTCCCAAAAAGAAAGATAAAATTCAGGGCGGGGCGCGGGAAAAGATCTAGTGCTCTGCTGACTAGGGGACAATATAGCTCCAAGTAAATGACTGAAGCCTGAGGAGCGCTCTTCCATTTTATTTTAATTCAGCAATCTTCTCGCAACTTTCTTGCTTTAGACAGGTTCGAAGGCATCAGACATCCAATGTCGCTGGTCAGAGCCACAATCAATCCCATTCACACAGAGGCATACCGCTATGGCTCTATTTTAACCATAGCTTGCCCATTCCAAATGCACGGAAGTCATTGCAGTAATTGCTATGTGAGTGGCACATGCCAGGAGCCCAGCGCCAGTTGCGGGGAGTCAGCCAGGTTGCTGTTTTTCTCCTGTGGTGCTGAAGTGAATCATCCCATTGCAACACACAAATATTTTAGGACTGTTTGTCCCCATGGCAGGTTAAAAAAATCAAGGACTCCGACTATCGGGGGGGATTTTTTTTTTAATTAACGTTCTGCTTAATTAGAACTTTTCCCACAGTGAAAGGGAGGGAAATGTATAACTGAAAGCGACGCCGAAGTAAAACAGATCAGTCTGAAGGGGGAGAGGGAAGCGGTCCTGAGATAAACAACCTTAAAACAACCAACCCTTCCCTCTGTATTCTGTTTCTGCATAGAACACCCTGGATTAATTGAAGGCACTTCCCGAGCTCTGTGATACTTGCTCGCTGCTCAGCTGCAGAGATCATTTATCCACAGACATTTTGTTAAAGCCTACAAAGGAATGAAAGCTACTTATCAGGCGTCCGCTGGCTGGTGTAATGCAAGCAATTGAAGCAATCGTCGCCCTTATGAGATGGGGAGGGAGGGTTTCCAACAGGGATCCTATACTTTAGCACGCTAATTGGAGCGGGGGGGCATCTACCGAGGTTACACGGGGCGAGAGGCATCACATAGAAATCTAGAGCCCGGAGCCAACTTTTTTTTGTTTGCAAAATCCCCAGTGCAATTGTGGTGACAACCCTCACATCAACTCCACTCCTGAGATTTGTCCAGTGCAAGGTTAAAATAAGGGCCTGGGGCTGGACAAGACAAGCATTAGCAGAGGGTCACTCGGCTGCTTCGCAAGGCTGCAGTTTCAAACCACGGCTGCTAGTTTGCAAGAAGGGTCGGGCTTACGCCTGCTAAACCACAGGGATCGTCTGCGGGCCGTGGGACGGAGAGGGACCACGGCTCTCATAAACGCGTGCTTGGACTGCGCCTGCCGCTCTTACATTCGGGTCTATTCGCCTCATGTAAGCCACAGGGTTTGTTAAAGCGTGAAGACGAATAATCCTAAAGAGGGGGGTTGCCATGAATTCTACCCTTAACTTTCCTCCTCTTCAGACCCGCCCCGAGAGAGGGAAAGACAGTCCAAAAGCACTGCCGTGGTCCCCACACACAACTTTTCAAAAATATTTTCAGCAAAAGGCCAATTCGGAAGAGTGAGGAGGCGGGTGTAGCTGTCACAGTAAAGCCACCAGCAAAAAATGAATCTATGCAAGAATCAAAACCAACCAAGCAGCTACTGCCCTATAGGTTTGTTTCAAGCTGTTACCAAATCGCCACCACAGCAACCGTGACAATTTACCCTCTTCTTCCACTGCGGAAGCTAAAAAGCTGTAAGATTTGCTCACAGCACAGAAAGTCCACGTGCAATTTCTCCACCCAGAGGCACATCTGCCCGTACATCTGGTCAGGGCCTGATCCGGATCTCATTGAACGCAATGGCACTCGCTTCGACTTCTAGGGAGTAAGTTTAGGCCAAACGCTGGGGATTTAAGCCTTCTTTTACGGCGCAGGAAACTTTGTCTGATTGTGTGAAGCGTTTTTAGGTCCCGCTGCCTCAGCTGCACAATATCTAAGAAACGGTGATGGCAGAAAAAGAAGTTTGGCGAGAATATTGTTTATCTGATCATTTAGGAGCTGATGGGGACGAAAAGCAACCAATAGCTTTGGAAAAATCTCCTTTCCCTATTAACGAACATTCCTAAGGATACTTTACTCCACAGAGCGTGTTATACGACTGACATTCATGCTACTAAAAGAGAAACAGTCCGTTTCCAGAATGGGAAATTTACAGTGCTGGATAAAGAAATGTTTTTTTGGTTGTTAGGAAGGATTTCTTAAATCAAAATATTTATGTTTCAAGGTAGCAAAAATGATGGAGCTGCCAAATGTTTTGTTAAACTTGGATTAGATCGGTGGTTGGGGGTAGGATTTAAAAACATTTAATTACTTCTAGACTGTGGACAGACACAGATATGAAATGGATACCTTGAGAACTATTTCAAATATTTGTCCTTACACTGTACAAAAATAGGATAGCCAAAGTATACAAATTTACAGCAAGCTGACTGCAAAAAGATGATGTTTTATTTGTTTTAACAGCAAAGAGATTTCACTCATAATTTAACTTACTTTCAGATTAAGGAAGTCTAACAAGGTGCACATGAAGGTTTTTTTAGTACAATGAAAAGGACCTATTTTACTCTACAGAGGAGTTTCTTGCATCACTGTCTTAAAATAGTTTGCAGTATGAAGAGTCAAGGCACAGTACTTGAATAACCTAACAGTTATAACTGACACCCATTGCAGAGTTATGCTTTGTTGGGTGACATTGAACATCCGTACCCAATCATGTTTGTCTTATTTGTTTTTCATAATTCTTTCAGCTTCTGAATCCAGAAAACTGTGTAGCCTATAATTAATCCAATACTTGTTGTGCTATTGTAAGAAAAGCTCATTACCAAACGGAAGGCTTGTAACAATAAATAATATCACTACATTGGTATAAATGTTACAAGAGAGCCTGCAAGATTTCCCCCCAGAATTTTGAGATATCACTTAACTATATTTCAAAAGAAATACAGATGTAAAAGGAATTATAGGTAATATAAACTTTCACAAAGTTGATCTCCTCCCCAAATCTCCTCCCCCTCCTCTCCTTCATCCATAAACACTATAATTAAATCATAATTTTCCAACTTTTCCATATTAAAATCACATTTCCAAATTGCACAGCATAATGCACACGAGGTGCACATTTAGAAGGCTGCCCACAAAATGTTTAGCTTTATGATTGAAAATAATATTCATGGAATAATTTGGAAAGTATTTGAAGCACACAATTAGATTGGCATAATAAACACGGAAATATTTTTTTAAAAAGATGGTAGAAAAAGTACAGAATTTTTGCAACAATCACAATTACAAACTGCACAGCATAGGCTACACAATATTGTAAATAGGACTGCAAACAGTATGCTGTCTGGAAATTTATTAGCATTGTTGTTGAAACTAATATTCACAGATGAATTTCACAATTCAGAAAAATAATTAGTAATTAGTGCTAAAGATGGTAAACAATTTTCCATTTAAATAAAAATGTGTCAACAGTGCAGAAATTTTGCAAGTCATATAATGCACAAAATATTCAGGGTATTTGAATCTTACAGGTTCACTGGTTTTGTTTTTGAAAAAATTTTAATTGTTAATACAAAACAAATTAGAGTCTAGAGATTTTTGCTAGTTCTTATGTACCACTCAGAACAGCTAGACTTTCTGTGTTTGCTGTCAATCATTGTGTTTCTCAAGTAAGATTTAACAAGCTAGTGTAGGAAAAGCTCTATTCACATGCAGCACTTCTAACAGGTATGGTAACTCCATCTTGCATAGATGAAACACTTCATGGAAAGTTTCTTTGTAGGACCCCAGACACTGTGTGAACTAAAGGAGAGTTGTACTGGCTTCTCCATGCCATTGGAAACGTTTTGTTCCAGTTAACGTAAAGCTCGTGGAAGTTCATGGGAAAGGTCTGCCATGTCAGAATCATATGCTTTTGGTAATGGCTTGAAAGTATTCAGTCAAGGAATACATGACTGTTTGAGTTGAGTGCATTAATACCATTCATTATTTTGCAATTTTCTCTTGAGAACTGATTATTCATTTCACAAATTATGCAACCAAGGACTGTCTAAGATGTGGGCTCTCATCCTATCCTTGTGGTTGTTACTTTCCTCCTATTGTCTCCATAACGACAGAGATTTTTTTTTCACTCTTTCTTGCATGCAAATCATTTAATCCGAGCCACATTTTTAGGAATCATTTGACCACAAAGAACAGTCCCAACAACATCACTTCCAAAATTCGGATAAATTCATTCTTAGGTCACTAATGACAAACACATCCTTGGAAAATAATAGTGGCTTTTATCCTCCTACAATATCTTGGATCTCCATCATAGAAACTAGGTGGTTATTTTTACTGAAATAGAGCAGGAAATGAGTATACCTCCAGCCAGTCCCTTGTTATTTCATCTGATTGCACAAGCTAACGGGAGTCAGACTCTAGCAGGGGTTGGAAGGGAGCCCTCAATGGGCAACTCACAAAGCTGCAAGAAATGGTTTGGAGATTCAATATGTGGCACTCAGGAACAGTACTGAATTAATGCCCTCATATAATGTAGCAGATATTGTGTTGCAGTTGAGACATCAAATGAGGTTGTCACACTTGTGATTATTAAAAATTCCAAGGCATTATTCACGAGTTAGGGGCAAATTCAAGAGAGAGTAATTACATTCTATCCAATGACAATTCCCTTTGCAGTTTCCAGTAGAAATGATTATTCGTCTGTAAATAAACTTTTGTATAGTGTGGTCATCGACTGTTACAAAATTGTTACATACCAACCAAGCAGTGGTTGCATTTCAGTGGTGAGTGAAGGGATGATTCCTTCCTTTGTCCTATATAGTTTGTGAAGTGCTATGGGATGAAAAGAGCTATAAAATTATAATAAATACAAAAGCCTCAGACAAATACTGAGGGCCAGACCTTAGGCCCTTTTCCAGCTACTCTGAACTGCTCAGGTACCACAAATGCAGCTACAAGTGCTGCCACTGGCAATTTCCTTAACACAGTTGAATTCCTTGTGTGGTATGAGCTGGTGTTAGCCAGCTCCGTGCCACCACCTCCCAGCCCACCCAAGTAATATCAGGGGTATGCTGGAACAGTAGGGCCCTGGCTAGTGCCCGTTGCACTCTGGCAATGCCTGGTTAGTCCAGAATCCTCTAATTGACCCCTCCACATACGATCAGGTACGCCCACCTTGAGGAAACAGAAAGATGGCTTTAGGCTTGTGCCAAACATAGCTTGACTGGCTCTAAGGATCAGATTCAGGATATTTGTCATAGATCTGGGAATGCAAACCCTGTTTTAATAGGGTTATTATTAATTATTATTATTGTTTCCCGGGGGGGGAGGGGGAGCCTCTCTCTGGCATACCAGCAAGCACAATACAAAGAGGCTACTTACCTATTGAACTTGGGAAGTTTCGGTGGCATGTCATTTGAGATAAACAGAGCCCAACATCAAAATATACAAATGTTGAAGTGAATATAAAAGTACAGCTTTTGGCAATGTAACGTCAAAGAGTGGAGGTAATCAGTCAGAACGAGTAAACAAAGACAACATACATAGCGCTGGGGGCTATCAAAGAATGTTTAGCACTCACATCAGAAACTGCAACGAAGACAAGGCCAGCACAATCTTGTGTTTGTTGTGCAGGCCAAAACACTGTAACCGTTTAGGATTACTTGTCTGAGGCTCTCTTCATCCAGTTGGAAAAAACAAAAAGCTTTTGTAAATTGTCCCATTACAGGAGCACCAAAGTCTGTGTAAGATCTTTTCTTTCTAATAATGTTTTATCTACAGTAAAGGAAAACTCCTATTCCCTTTAATGATCTGATCTTGAAGCACATCTGACATTGTCTGAAGTATTTCATCTGGCACCCTCAATGGGCACTCCTATGGACTTCTGGTGATCCTTTGCTAAATTTCCACCGACAATTTGAAGGGATGGTTGGGCTGAGTTCCCTGCCTCCACTGGAATTCAGATCATCTCTGGACAGTGCTAAATAATCCCTGCTAGAGATTAGTTTTATTCTGGGGATTATAAAAATACTTCAGAAGAACAAAATATTTTCCTTGGGAATGAACAAGACCTAAAATGGCAGGTATTTTCTAAAATATCTCCAATCCCTTCTCCTTGCCATCCAAGTTCTCCTCATGCGACACTTCATACAGGAATAAAATGGAAACATTTCCAGGAAACGCATTTAGTAAAAACATGGCTTGCATTTGGTGCTGCTGCTTCCATACATTATGGGCACGATGAAGCATTTTTGTTTACAAGGGAAAACAAGTGAATACATTCTTCCGCCCCTCACTCCTCCACATAACAAGCACATTCACCCCTACCACAGCCTAAATGGGGGAGAGGGAATTTTTATGGGATCCACTTGTCCAAATATTGGCAGCATATCATTGCCCTCCAGCTCTAAGTGGTCCTTTGTATGTACTAGTTACTTTTTATACAGCCCTTTAAGCTCCAACTGCTTGCAAAGACCAATTCACTTTTTCAAATTAATTTAGTACTCATGAAAGGTACCACAACTGACAGCTTGGGGCACTGAAACTCTCTTTATCCACAGAACTGGTACAGCACAGGCAGGGCAACCTCCTCCCACACAGCCCTACCTCTATGCCTGGTTTTTGACCTGGCAGGAATACCTCCAGAGATGAGGCAGTAATATTGACCTATGGAGTCTAAGTTCAATTCCTATTGAAGTCACAGAGCATTTCCATTTCCTTTAAATTGAGTTGGATCATGCCCCATGTCTGTTCAGTTCTTAGCCTTTCTACTGAGACTTACAATTGTACTGATTATTGTCAGATGTGGTATTTATTGTGATTAAGCTCTTAGAAAATGAGCTGAGTTCAACCAATGCATTTCACAATGGCCACTGAACAGATATCAACTGGTGATAGCTGGGCTGCCCTGGGTTTGATTCACACAGGCCATCTAGAGGCAAAAGGTGCTCTGTTACCAATTCTCCATGGCAATCGGTCACCTCATCATTCTGAGAGAATCTGGAAACTATCCACTGTAGTCTACATCAAAAGTGGGGAGGAATATACCTCTCTACTTCTGCTTCATTGCTGAATCATTGCAGCATTCGGAGTTCCCAATTCCTGACATAGTTCTTAAATAAACTTGCCACTTATTGGCTGACAGCAAATATGCTAACAGTCAACTAATAAATAAGAACTTCTGTGAAGAGTGACAAGACACTAACCCTGTTGCAGATTGTCAGCCTGGCAGATAACAGCGAAGCATTTTTGAAGCCAGAGGAACTGGAAGATTTATTTACTGTTTGAAAATCATTGTTGTCTGGTACCTCTATTCTGAACTAGAGCAGAAATATGAAGGCTTTTTCATAGTTAAGATTTTTATTGAAAATTATTTTTTAGAACATAAATACATACATGGCATAAAGTACTTGGAAGTGTAGAATTATACAAAAACAAATTAAGTTTTCTCCCCTGAGAAATCCCATCCCAATTTTCCATTCAGTTAAATGACCCTGACCATCACTCTAGAGTACAACAACGGGAGTAACTAGATCCTAATTATCTCACTACCCACAAAGCACCTTTGATCAGTTTGATGAGCAAATATGTTTAAGTTCTTAAGACCTGAATAAGGCCATGATTCAGTCAGGTAGTTAAGCAGGTGCTTAACTGTAAGCATATGGGTAATGCCATTGACTTCAGTGGGACTCCCAAGCATGTAAGTACCTTTCTGAATAAAAGCCCATATTACTAGGAAATAAAACTAGCTGAACAGTAGAAAGTTCAGCTACCTTTATCAACAGTAGAAAGTTGATAAAATTTATAATTTTCACATCTGCACACACACCTCCCATTTAAAACAAACATTTTTTATCTTAAAATGTTCTTGAATTTTGCTTACATGAGAATGTAGAAAATAGATTTCTTTCCTTTGTGTCCCTATGACCAATTTTTTTTCACATCGTGAACAACAGCAAGGTGTGCAAGGAATACAGAACAGTTTCACACCTGAGATTGAACAGGCTGATTACTGTCATTTTGATGAGATGCCTTTTATATGTTTGCAGTGGTTAAGAAAGAGTATATGAGTTGGAGCACCATCTCTTTAGAGCGATTCAAAATTATTGAAGAGCTACATATTTTATAAAGTGCTTCAATTTGTTACTGACTCAAGCAGCATTGTAGCAGTTCAGCAGAGCTTTTAGTACCATCATATACGCAGCCTTTAAATGCTCTCATAGTCTTCCCAGGTTTGTCTTCTCTACATGCACTGGTTGTGAATGTTTCTGCCCATAAGATTCCTCTGCCAAGAACACATTCAGGGTGCCCACATGACACACAGGTATCATTCTGACTTGGAGTGAGGGGGAGGGAAAATACTTACCAATTCTATTATAATAAATATAACTCAATTTTATTGTTGGGTTTAGCCAGGATAATTCATCACTTGCTTTGGAGAGAAGAGAAAGCTTCTCAAGAGAATTCTCATGTTTTAAAAAGGCTTTCTGAGACATTTTGTTATCCACCATTATCAAACTTTATCAACTTTCAGCTACCTTCCTTGCACTGAAAATACGTTCCTTTTCAAATTAATCAAAAAGGCCAGGAGATAGCATTAACCTACTACTCCACCTAACACATTAACAAGTTCAAGTTCAGATTTCTGTCACCAGTCATAACAATCTATTTTCTGTAGGCCTGATGCAAATCCATCAATCTCCTTCCTTGGATTAGGCCATGTCAGCACACATTACAAAACTGCAGCACAGTTTGGCACAGTAGCTCTGAACTATAGATGGTTGTGGAGCTACCTTGACAGAATCATAGAAGAAACTTCTTTCTGATAAACTAATCAGATAAACTAGGGCCGCATAAATGAGCTAGGTGAGCAACTTGCCAAGTAAATGGGCAAAACAGCAATAAGTAAGATAGCTTACAGAGCATAGGCACAAGAGTTCAGATCTCTGGGGAACAGCTTCATGCAGCTCTAATCAATTTTTAAGTATGCTTACTTTCATTTTTTCATAACTGAGTTTAAACTAAATATTTCATACTAATTTTGTAACTATTTATTTGCATCAAAAGACGAGATAAACCTGTCACTAAATTGCCAACACTTCAATTAAGGTTTCTTTTCCTTTATTAAAATTAATCAAAATCTTCCCTTTTGATTCAAATAGGTCTATGCAGTCATGCATTGATGTGCATGCCTGAACTGCCTGTTTACATTTCTGAGGTTGTGTGCACACAACAGTAAGAGGAAAAATCCCAAGTGCTAGAGATAGAGAGATGGAGTGGGAAATGGTTTCAGATCAGTGTTTAATATAAGTACAAGGGGGAAAAAGAGAGGAAGAAGGACAAGCAGATGACATTCTGCAGGCATCTCCAGACAGTTTAGCAGATCATGAAGGAGTGGGGGTTGTGCCTGTGCGCATTCACCCACACTTTCCACAGGATTAAGGAACTGCAGTACTTTCAAGTCTGCATAAAGAAAATCCTAACAGTGTAGGAGAGGAAACTCTGAATTCCAATAATTCTTTAACTGGAGTAAGTATATGCACTGGCCCAACACACACAACCTCTTGCGCGTAATTGTAAACAATTTTTGTACTCACACTTAACTAATATTTTTGCATGCACTGTAAGTTGCCCTAGATAAGGGCATCTGCTAAGCAAGTAACAGTAATACAGTAATGTAATAACCTAAACTAAAGTATTATTCCACACAGGGTTGGCTTTATGGGTAGGCACCGGGGGGACGGGAGATGGCATGGTCAAAAGGCTGCAGAAGGGTGCTGAACTCCTAGTTAAAAATTAATAGCCTTATCCACCTGGGAGATATGGATAAACGGGCTGCGGCATAGGAGCCAGGTGTTCACACACATCCCCTCTCTGCCCTCCCAGCAGCATGACACATTCAGCGCTGCTGCCACCACTCCACCTGCTGCTGTTCTGCCTGTTGAGCAGCCATCCACTGCTCGGGGAGCGGGCACCTGAGCTCACTTCACTCGCATGTCTTGCGCACTTAAACTCAAACAAAGGGCGCTAAAATACAAGTTTATCCAGGGCACCATTTTCCCAGTGGCTGACCCTGATTCCACATCAAAGTGCATTCTATTTATATAGTGAGTATCAACTTGTAAGTTAATTAAGAATGTATACACTCACTAATTTTGGGTGGAAGAACTGTTAATTTGCTCTGCTTCTTCCCAGTCACAATTTTGTTTTGAAGATGGGATTCAACATCCCAAAGAGATCTGTAGACCCTGTCACCATGTCTCTCTAGCTGTGAAAAGTGCAAAAGTGCGCTCAAAGCCTTCAACGCTCAGTTTGTCAGAAGCAGAACTTCATCAGAATCATCCTTACCCTCTTGATATATTTCATCAACACAAGCTTGTTCCTCTGGCCTTGCAGCTGCTGCAATGCTCAGTAATTCCTCATTGGTTAGCTCTTACATGAGCAAATCTTTACCCAAAGCCACAGCAGCTACTTAGCCCTCTTTTTCCATGCTGACTAGAAATGGAACATTGTTCAGGGGGTCATTAAGCTCTTCAATATCCTCTGTGGCAAGGCACCTCCTTGGTCTCACCAGGCTTAGCACTTCCACCTCTGGTGGTGGCAGGCCTGGAGTAAATCAGCCCCACTCTGGACTGAGAGAGTCTTCCCACTCTATCAATATTGCAAAGGTAGGCCTTAGTTTTGAGTAGACCCCCTGAATTTGACAGTCTCAAATAGTCTGTACTTTTTCTTCCTTTGAAAGACTTGTTGGCTTTATCGTTTTGCCAAAAAAAAAAAAAAAAGACAATGCAAGCAAGCGAAGGATGTGAGGTCACAGCATCACAAATGTTCTTATGTGGCGGCTATGTTGTTACTGAGTGGACAATTCACAGTGGGGAAAAGTGTTCCCAGGGAAAATGTTGCTCATAAAAGCGGCAGTACTCTTACAAGGTGTTGCTGCAAACAACTGTCCATTGTAGTGAACAAACCAGCCAACAAAGGGGTGCCATTGTAGTCTTCAACCACAAAGATTACGTTAATGATGCAAACTGACTATATACCTCAGATACAAAGATATTTTCATCCTCTGGACAGACGACCTAAACTCCCTCATAGATTTCCATCATTCAACCCCCCCTTCCGCCCCCCCTTTCCCCCCGATCCATTGAGCATTCCCCACTAGCATTAACTTCCCAGACACAACAGTCAGTTTCAGCAATGGAACCCTACAGACAACTATATATAGAGCCCTACCAAATTCATGGTCCATTTTGGTCAATTTTATGGTCATAGGAATTTAAAAATCATACATTTCACGGTTTCAGCTATTTACATTTGAAATTTTAAGGTGTTGTAACTGTGAGGGGCCCAACTCAAAATGGAGGAGGGGTCACAGGCTACTGTCATGGTATTGCCTCTTACTTCTGGTGGGGCATTGCTTTCAGAGCTAGGCGCCTGGCTAGCAGCCACCGCTTCCAGCCACCCAGCTCTGAAGGCAGCAACAGGTGACGTAAGCAATGTGATGTCTACATGGACACTGCTTCAACCTAACGACATTGACTTAAGTGCTATGCCTCTTGCGGAGGTGGAGTTAAGTTGTGTAGAAGGCGACTTGCGCCAGCAGAAGTGACATTTACAGTGTGTAGATGCTTAGTTGCCTTACATTGACCTAACTGTAGTGTAGACCATGCCTATTTCACCAACAGAAATTGGTCCTTAAAAAAAAATATATATATACCACCTCACTCACCTTGTCTCCCTAGTGTCTTAGGACCAGCACAGCTCCAAATCACTGCAAACAAATGTGAAATACCCAGGCAAATCAAAAGTGCATCCGATCAACTATACTGTGCTGCGGGAAACAGTGAAATAGACTACACAAATTGCTGTCATACACACACACACACACACACACACACACACACGATCTGCTAATCCTGTTGCAGTAATCTCAAATGTTACTTGTAACAGCAACATATGCTGGACAGAAAACATTATTATGTAGCTTTAAATGTAACATTCGGGCTGTTATGGCTACTTCTGAATTATGGCACATCAGCTCTATATCACAATCAATCTGAGTGAGGCCTAGTTAGTGCTTCAGTGGGAGATTCCATGAAAGGCCAAGGTGCCAGAGGAAGTAGAGAGTGGTATTTAGTAGCACCTTTCCTTTGGGTTACATTTGATGCTGGGGGAAAGCGTTGCTGCCAGTGCAGTCTTCCGGAGGCAGCGTAAAACTGAGGTCATTAAATGCCATAGTTATTAAACAACCTTTGTTGCTTCCCACAAGAATATGGGTATTCAGCTAGAACAGAGGCTAATTCCTATTTAGGCATCTGAATTCTGTCCTCATTCTCCCTGCAGCTTCAACTGCCTACATTCTTCCTCTTTACTTTTTGCTGTACAGGGCTGTGCTACTGTGCACTTTTCCATCCCATACATGGATGTATATGCCCACACAGGTATTTGCTCTGGGACCCTTTGGGATCGGACACTTTATAAATCTATGTTATCACACAGACTTACACAAGGCACAAAATACACAATCTGAAACCAGTTTTCTAGTGATCCTAGGTATAACAGCATACGTGTGAAGCTGTTATATGTATCCTGATGCTGTTGTATTGACTGTTGGGACTGACACTAAAATGAAACCTTTGCCATACTGCAGGATTCTTTGTACAAATAAAAAGTAGTGTACAGGTTATGGCTGAAGGTAATGTGTCATAGCTAATTATGCTTATAGCTCCAATTCAGAAAGGTGCTTGAGCACGTGACTAATTTTAAGAACATTTTCTATCCTCTCCCCCACTTTATCCAATACCCCCCCCCACTTCCCGCCATAACCTGGTGTTCTTCAGGTTTTATTTTAATACATTTAGCTTACAACACTAGTAGCAACTTGCTTGTTGCTGCCTCTCAAAGTTAGTATTTTGAGATTGATGCTGTCACTTGGCATTTTTATTTGAGTATACAATATTAAACCGTAAATGAATAAGTGTTTTAAATTTCACCATTTGCACTTTCATACACAGCAGAAAAAGATAACTGGCAGACAAAATTTCTTTCAATATTTTGACAATTCTATTTTTATTAAGTACATGAAACATTTGTATCTGAGTTACTTTCTTAGGATCTGATAGTCCTATCACACAGAAGAATACACAGAAATAAGTCTTCTATAAATCTTTACACTGTTGATTTAGAAGTTTCAAACGATTGAATTTTTTTCAGATTCCTGAAACAAAACATCTTTTATCAAACTGAATTCCATGTAAGTAATACACTAGAACATAGATGTCCTGACCATTTCAATACTTATTTCTCAACTTCAGTAGCTTGACATGAACTAATTTGGATGTTAAAAGATAGAAAACAAATGACAAAAGTTCAATATGAATGAGAGCATGTTTCTAACTTTTCCAAGCCATTTTCAGTTTTCATCTGTTACAGAATCTAGTTATGTGCAATTTCTAATAAATATTAGATTTTATTAAAGAACTGAGTAATTAAGGGAACACAGATTCAGAATGTTACTTATAAAATAATCAGGATTTTATTTAGGGGGACATGGCAGTATGCCATGTTTATTGTGAATACAAAAATTTTAAAAAGCAATTTGCACATTTTTATAAATACATAGGATTTTACAAATATGAAGTATAGTTAATAGCCTTAGTTGCTTGTGTTAGTTTACTGGCCAGGTAGGGGTCTGTCAGTGTGCACTGATGCTTTTGGAGAAGATTGTAGAACCAAATAAAGTGGTTTAAAAAAAAAAAAAAAACCACATTTGAGGCTGGCTTTTTTGTTTGGTTATTTTTTGGTTTTATATATATTTATTTATATTTTAATATTTATTTAAAACTTGCAACTGGAAGATGCAAGTGATTTTTAGAAACTTTTTAATTTAAAACATTTATTGTTACGAAACTTATTTAACATTGAATTTGTTGTTTTAGAATATTTGCAGATGTTACATATGTTTTAAAATCACTGCTTAAAGTACTTTAACAATGGCAAATTTTACAAAATGATTTTTGGTAACTTTACAAAGAATAATTAATGACCAAATGTTTGTCCAAAACTAACAGATAGTGGTTTTAAAGCGACCTTATTAATAGTGAACAGATTACCCTACATGCCCAAAATGCAAAGCCTTACAGAGACTGCTGTGGTGGTTTGTTACGTACCAAAAGAATAAGGGTATTTTACATAGAATTAATATAACAGAATCAAGCCTGGGGCCTACAAGAACATTGCAGAACACAATCCATACAGGCCAAGGAAACCATCCTACCTAAACTACAAATTCCATAATCACATCCCAAGTTTGAAGGGGAACATAGGAGTGGGGGCCTGATTTTATCCAAAAAAAATCTGCATTAGAAAGCTGTGGAACTTAGTGGGAATTTGGAGGCTTCTGCAAATGCCAATAGAGCTTGACCCTACAGAATTTAATTTTTCTACCTTCCACCCTACATAATTATGTGCAGTGCATGAAAGGAGAAATTAAAATGCAGAGCTAAGTAATATTTGTGATTATGAATTCTCTCAGAGGAGAAAAGATGGGCCCCCTCATGAAGTCTGTTTCACATCCACACTCCTCTTCCAGCTGTGCTCCATACCGTGTTTGCAATTGTTTGCTTCAGCCTACTACATAGAGAAATTAAAGACAAATGACTGATCTGTGTAGCTTATCTTGGAGAAAACTCATAAGCTTGGGAGGAGAGAACACCAATGTTCAGGCTAGTGATTGTTTATAGGCTCTCCAGGTTAAAGAGAACAGTTATAAAGATTCACTGGGGAAGCGCTGATCCACACAGATATTTCCCAACCTATGGGATGTATAACTGTATAAAGAAGTAGGTAGCTTATGGAAAGCCACCAACCCATTTACCTTTCCAGAATTGTAAGGGGTCGTGTCAAATACATTCACATTATGACTCATTAAATTTCCATTGCAATGAACGATGGGACAAGATTTACTGAGACCATAATGAAAGACAGAAATTGACATAAATGGCTCTTTTCAGGGCCTTAGCCAAAAGATGGCCCTGAAAATCATCAGTTTCAGTGTGGAGGGATTCTCTGCAGGCTGATATTCTATCTGGCATGAAAGTTGGTATCATGCATCTGTTGAACTCTACCAAATAGCAGTTCTGGAACCAACAGTCAAATGGTTTTCAAGGCCAACTGATTGCCACTACCAGAAAAACCTGTCATAGGCAGCTTCAACAGTCAATGCCATCTGGGGATACTCAAATGATGAGACTGAGGAAGAAGTAGCGATGTAAGCAGCAAACAATTTGACCTCACTCTGACACCAAGAATGAACGTGCCTTCCAAAATACATAATAGAATAAGGGGAATTCAACTTTGGAAAGTCTGAATGAGAAAGCTTTACTTCTGAATTGGTTGGATCTATCTGTAATATTATTCTGACAAAAGCACTGTGGAAAACGTCTCCCTAGTACGGAAGGCTGCCCAAAAGTACATTTCTGGGGGAAGAAAGGAGGTGTCAGACATTATATGTATCTGGGCTTTAAGAACAAGCCAACAATATAAAAGATATTCAGAACTGCTTCACTCAGATCCCTTTGGTGAAGAAACCATTGGGCTTGGGAAAATGCCTAATCCACCATTTTTGAATCTCTCTCATAAGCATTTCCCCGAACCCAATGGTTTCTTCAAAAGGATCTGAGTCAAAGGGTGCTAATGTAACTCTATTATCAATGTTTTGAAGCCACTTTCCTTGCAAAGAGCACATATACTAGTGTAAACTGGATTCTCCAAGGACCAACAGACAAAAAGGATGTTGGATAAATAGCCTAGATTTAAACAGGTTTAAGGCCTTCTTCCTGATCCCGTAAATGGAGAGGATATCTAATCCGTAAAGGGCCCCAATCCTTTGGGAAGGGTTGGAAGGACTGGAACTACCAAGGGCCCCCTAAGTCTGGGTGCTTGTTCTGAGCTGAAGCTGTGATAAATTTGAAACCACAAGGAAACTCCTTGGGTGGGTTTTGGAAGGACTGCTCCATCCACAGCTCATGTTACGGTTGTGGTGATCTCAATTAAGTTTATTAGCATGTGTGTAGGCCCTTTTCTTGTTTTTCGTATGTTTTCTCTATAACATTTCTACTTTAAGAATAAAAAAGGCTTGCATAAAAATAACTGAATTTATAATACTGTGGGCAGTCATACTTAACTGATTTGGAAAAGAAAGAAAGCAGCTCTGATGAGAAAGATTACCTTTTGCTGGGGGTAATAAATTCAAGGCAGGGAACCGTTCAGCTTGGAGATACTCTGGTCATCATCCCTCTTCTGACTAGAGGTGCTGGAAGTTTGTGACTGGGTGCCCATGCCAGACCCATAGAGGGTGAATACAGGTGCAGTTGCCCTGAACAGTGACAGTCACCTCCTCTAGTGACTAGTCAGCTATGAAGTTTGAGTCTGCTGTTGATTCCAACTGAGTTCAAGTTATGTAGGAACAGAGTTCAATTCCTACACATGGGCCCAGGGTAGAAGCATTGGTTATTTTTAGTTGTTAACCATAAAGAAAATTACAAAAATCATGAATTTAACACAACATAGAAAAAAAACCATTCTAAGGCCCCCAAACTTGTGAAAAGAAACTGATGAACAAACTCTGGCAGTCACCCACTGAAGATAATGAGGGACAAGGTCTTGTCGCCATTGTTACTCCCTCGGGATCAGAGCCTTGGTTGATTTTAATTTCTTATGTTCTTAATACTATACAAGAGCATCTAAGATGGGTTCCAGACTAATGGCTCTAAACCACCAGGTAAAATCTCTCTGGCCGGAAATGTTCTAAATTCCACATATAATAAAAACAAAATAGCAGGACTCTTTAAAAATGAGGACACACTCACATTTAACAAACTGAAGAAAACTTGTTAACAATATTGTTCAAAACCTCACAGCAGAGCTACAAGGGCAATCATGGCTATTGTAGATTTTCTTCTAAAGGGTCGTTGTGCCATTGTTTATGAGCTCTTATAAGAGGGAATGCAACTCTTTAATTATGTGCTTCCCTAATGCTAGCTAAATTTTAGGATCTCTTCAGACTTGTGGGAGGGATAGGAACGTTGCAATACAACCACAGTGTGCCTCACCCCTCACTACTCAAAACTCATGGGTCAATCCTCAGAAAACTGAGTTTTAACCAAAAATAAACAGGGCTTGTTTTACTTGTCTGCTGATTCATGAGCCTTTATGTTGCACTTAGGTATACCTTCAAGCTTTTCTTCACAACCACATAGGCTAGAAACCTATTTTCTTAACAATCACTGCACTGCAGTAGGTGGGGCCTTAAGAACATCAAACTTCACAAGATCATGAGAGGTGGCAACACTAACCTTTCTAATCTAAAGTGAACTAGGAAGCAACTGAGGAAAAGCCTTGGCGTTCTTAGGAGTTACTTTACCTACATGAAAGGCAATGTACCGTAGTGCCCAAGAAACTCTGTCAGCTCCACCACTCTGTTAGGAGAGCTGATTGCAATTAATTATTCCTTTAAGGAACAAGCACTCAAGGGGCTCAAGAGAACACAAGCCAACTTGAGCACTGGGGAAGTTCCAGAAAACTGGAAGAAAGCAAATGTTATGCCAAATTTTTAAAAAGGGTAAATGGGATGATCTACGTAATTAAAGGCCTGTCAACCTGATATCAACCCTGGAAAAGATAATGCAGTGACTGATATGGGATTCAAAAAAGAACTAATGGAGGATAATGTAATTAATGCAAGTCAATTAATCTAATGGGCTCATGGAAAAATAGATCCTGTAAAACTAATTTGGTTTTTTTTTGGATGTGATTACAAATTTGATTGATACAGGTAATTGACACAATATACTTAAGACTTCTCTAAGGGGCTTAACTTGGTATCAACATGACATTTTGATTAAAAACTAGAATATAAAATTAACATGGCATATGTTAAATGGATTAAAAACTGGTGGATAGTCTCAAATTGGTGGAGTGGTAAATAATGAAGAAAAGTCGCTTATTAAAGCGATCTCAATCACTTGATAATCTGGACTCAAGCAAATATGTATTTTAATACAGCTAAATGTACACATCTAGAAACAACTAATGTGGGCCATTTTTACAGGATGGGGACTCTATCCTCCATGACCCCCAAACCTTTTTCAGAGTCACCGCTTCCCAGGATAGTCAGCTCAACATAGGCTCCTAGGGTGATGCAGTGGCCCAAAGAGCTCATGCGATCCTGGGGTACATGAACAGAGGAATCTCAAGTAGGATTAGTAAGGTTATTTTACCTCTATATTTAGTACTGGTACAACCACTGCTTAAATACTATGTCGAATTCCAGTGCCCACAATCCAAGAAGGCTGTTGATAAATTGGAGAGGGTTTAGAGAAGAGCAATGAAAATGATTAAAGGATTAGACAACATGCCTTTTAGAGATTGAGCTCTTTTAGTCTATTTGTTTAGACTAACAAAGAGAAAGTTAAGACTGGCAATTAAATCTACAAGTACCTACATGTAGTGAACAAATATTTAACAATGGGCTCTTCACTCTAGCAGAGAAAGACAAATCCAATGGCTGGAAGTTGAAGCTAATCAAAGTCAGACCGGAAAGAAGGCATAAATATTTAACAGTGAAACTAACCAAGCAATGGAACAATTCATCAAAAGTTGTGGTGATTCTCCATCCTTAACAATTTTTAAAAACAAAACTTTGGTGTTTTCCTAGAAAGTATATTTTAGGAATTGTTTTGGGAAACGTTCCATTGTCTATGCTATACAGAGGCTAGACTAGTGTTTTCAAACACTTTTTTAAAAAAACCAAGATGTTTTCTTTTTGTACAAAGCTAAATCAAATAAACATTTTTGACTAGCTTGATTCAGTTAATTAGGTTGTCAAATTGTTCCTGGGAAGTCAGAGATTTGCACAAATTTGCAGAACTAGTAACTAATATTTTAAGTTTTATAAATATACAAAAATCAAATTTAAGAATAAAAAAACCAAACATTTATTGATCTTTGGTTTTAAAAAGTTGCCTTATTTCTAATTTGGGCAGCACTGTATAAAATGGAAGTTGTATTGCAGTCAAGGGTATGTATTATAAACAGTTTAAATGGTCAGGTTATAGTGCACAGTAAACATAAGAACACTAAGCAACTTCTGTTACACTAAGCAAATGCTAAAATACCAGCATTGCTAGAAACATTAAATCCCTCATTTGAATTAATGCTTTAAAAAGGCACGCAGATTAAGAACGTAACAGCCACACTGGCTCAAACTAATGGTCCCTCTAGCCCAGCATCCCATCTTCTAACTGTGGCTGGTGCCAGAATCTTCATAGAGAATGAACTGAACAGAGTAATTTATTGAATGATCATCCCCCTATTGTCCAGTCCCAGCTTCTGGCAGTCACTCACCCAGAACATGGGATTGTGACCCTGACCATCTTGGCTAATAGCCATTGCTAGGCCTATCTTCCATGAATTTAACCAATTCTTTTTTGAACTCAGCTACACTTTTGGCCTTCACAATAACCCTGGTATAATGACAATTCAAATAAGATTGATTGAAGAAAATTTATGTATATAAGTTTGTCAACAGCTTTTTCTGCAGTTACTGTGTTAACTCCACTAGTACTTAGCCAGTACACATTCTGTTTTAGTACATAATTTTATTTTATGTATAATCAACCACAAAGGTAAATAATAAATTTTTCCACCGAACAATGACAGGGGAGTTCAAAAAACCATGTTTGTATTTCTCAATATTTTATTAAATTAACATCAAAAAATTTTAAAGATATTACAGCAAGCTATTTATTTACATGAACATTATGAAACTGCTGCCTGACACATTCTAACACTTTTCAAACAAGACAAAATTCTTTAATTCTCCAGCAAACCATTAGCAGCACTAAGCAACATGATCTCTTACACACAGTGTAAAAACTAATGTATAGTAGCTTATTGGAACAAGTTTTCCCCAAACCATGTACTATATACATTACATATTATACTAATTGCAAAAGCCACTTTTTAGAGCTAAAAGCTCAAGACACTATAAGGCTTCCTTTAAGGAATGCTTCCTTTGGTAGAGACTTAATTCAATACAAATAGATCAATTTACAAGCACTTTACATGTAACATGCAGACTAATTACCTCAAGACTAAGTATCTAACAACGTTTATTTTGTCATTTTTTTCTGCTGACTCCGACTAATATTTGATAGATTTTTTTTAATCTTAAAATTTAGAGCATGCTAATTCTTCTAAAATAAATAAAAAAATTAAACTAGCAGCCCACTGTCCTAACAAAAGCATTCTGTAGCACATAAGGTTGCTGTTAAAATACAAAATTTAAAACTGCACAACAATTAACATTGGTTTCCTGTTTTGGATCCACTATATTGAGCCCCATACATCCATATTACTGCTCTTTTGTACCCTAGGTTTGATCTCATTAATGCTCCAGTCCTGCAAAAGCTTATACACTTGCTAAAAACTTTAAGCACATGAATAGTCCCAATGAGATCAAGTTAAAAATATAAGTCTTTGGAAGGGCTGGAGCTTAAGCTACAAACTTGTAGCAAAGCAGTTACTACATACTTCTTTCAAAGTCAACTTTTCCATTGCAGTAGACAGTTCCAATATTGTAGAATTGTAATTTCTTTCATCTCAAGTATGGAAAAAGTGTGAAAGTGTTGGAGGAACTGAGGTGTTCTTACAAATACAGTAAAAGGAGGGCAAAATTCTTAGAATATTTATATGATAAAAGCAAAATAAACTTATTAGAAATACAGTGTATATATATACACAAAATCATATTGGCCATGAGAATTTATTTTTCCACATTTCTCACCTATACATATATAAAGGAGTTAAAAAATTCCCATGGGAAGTTTTTTAAGGACTAGCTCATAGTCTGCATTTTCTTAAATGAGATCTTGTAGGTACATATATCTACCATGAAAAGCACAAGGCATATGCACAACTTTAAAAAATATGTCTATTTGAAGGGTCATTTCTAGTATCTGCTCTAGAATGTCCATATTCAGGCACTTCAGTAACATTTCGCATGCACAGAGGAAGGAGTTTGTTCTTTGTTTAGATATTGTTGGTAATACTTTACCCTTACAAGCTCTGTTTTATTTTTTTTTAAAATGATGCAGCTTTTGCCAACACCAGCTGGGTACCAGTGTTAGCAACTTTTGGGAGCTCTCTCCAATAGAGTGTAGGTATGCCTAGTTTTAAAGTACCAAGTCACGTAACTTTGCTCACAGCAATCTAATCAATACGGTGCTTTAAAACGGTGATGATAGCTGGTAGACAATCAAAATGAAGGCGCTCAATCTTGCAAAGACTGATGGAACTCAAAGAGGAAAATTTTTGAAAACCTACTCTAGAGACCAGGCTTGGAAATTTCCTGAAAGGTTTGACCTTTTCCATTGGCAAATACTGATTTTTATCTCATGTTCACCATCAGTTACAGTTAATTTGCTTTCTAAGCATCGATGCTGTCAATGCCAACATAGTTCTACAAACAGGATGTCTTCATTTATGTACCTTTTGTTAACAAAAGTTCTCAGTAGCAACAGTTGTAAGGTTAAAATTAATATTTCATGTATAACGTTCCCAGTAACAATAGATTTTAAAAACATTTACAGTCGAGACCTATACAGTAATTTACAGTTTGTACAGTTTACAACCATTTTAATTTTAGTGAAATTCTGGGCCTAAACAATGTAATAGCATTAAATAAAAATATTTGCTTATACATAAAGGAAAATGATACACTAGAATAAAAGGGTTGCCTCCCTTCCCTACTATTACTGCCAAAGATAAGCGTTCTCCCACTTATCTTGTTCTTGAAAATGTTTATCTACCCAAATTATGCAAGATAGTTAATGTAAGGTAATTAAAAATGGAACATAGGCAGGAGTTAAGACAGGAAAACCAGAAACAGGAGAAAAATTATTCGTTGGCATACTACGTTTACACATGTAAGAACCAGATTTACAAAATGGAATTTTGGTGCACTTTTCTTCATTCTACCTTTTACAAAAAATATCGTGAATCCTCATCTGCTTTCGACATATGTAAGACTATAGCATGTAAGAGGTAAACAAAGTTACAGAGAATACTGAAAATTAGGGCAATACCTGATTTTATAAGCACAACACATTATAAGTCAAGTTTAAACAATATAACAGAACTGTCATATAAAGTAACTGAAAACGGCCAACCAATAAGGCTTTTGAAAAAGTTGCTTCTTTAAATGCTACAGAGGTTTAATACTAGCAAAGTCATGAACATACTGTGTTTTTAAGCGAGATCGCAGATCTCAACTTCTTCCCTTCCCTGATTTTGAATAATGGGAGTCTGAACCTAAAGAACTGTTTGGTATTTACAGACTGGCAGCAAGCTTTTCTTAAATATAAAATTGCATACTTTTTATAAATTCATCAGTTTGGACTTCAGGTTTAAAAAACAAATCAACATGTAGAAACATTTGATCTCATTGGAGGCAGTGTCCTTATTTTTATCATGATCTATGGCATCAGGATTACAAATAAATTATTTAATTTGCATTAAAAACACTTACAACAAAGGTATAAAAATATATATATATACATACACACACACACACACACGCTTTTAAAAAATTGTTCTTGTGACAACAAATAATGGGAGATTTCAAAAAGGATTTGGACTGTGATTTACTTTTCTCTGGGCTTCAGCAAATAGCCTCAAAAGTCACACACTTTGTGAAAAAATGAAATTTAAGCTTCCTTGTAAAAGGAAGCCTTAGAGCAAAATCCTGTTTGGTGCAATGTTGGTAGGCTTGTAAGAACCTAGGGAGGCTTCTTCCATTCACTCATCCACTCCCAACCCGCACAACAACCGGATGGCATTCCAACCTAGCACTGGAAGTGACAACTAAGTGCTGCACCACAGACTCCCAGCAGTATGTTGCCACTACCAGGGAGCATGCTGCTCCTTTTCAAAGCAGAAGCAACACCCCTGCCACTATGTAGCACAACTGAGAGCCCTGAGCCATTTTGCCCAACAACAGAGCAGCTAATACTTCTGTAGCATTTGTACTCTCCAAAGTAAGTGTCAGAGAGGCCAAGATTTTGCCCTTAATTTCTTTTTTGAGGATTTAAGATTCTTAAGATGTAGATTATTAAAATAACAGTCTTACCTCTGTTATATTATAGTAAATGTTCATCTTAAAATTTAGAACTTTAGTCTTTTATTAAGATCCCGCTCTGACTTAGGAACATTTTGTTAAGATAAAACACTTCCTTTCCTTTGGCCTAAATATTTTCATTCATTATTTCTACGTTTACTGTGCACTTTGTTCTTCAGGCTTGAATAAAACGTTTAGCAGCTGAAGGGAAAAAAAGCAATGGCAATTGACTATGTGCTGGGCTAAATTCAGGGGCTATTTGGCTGACATAACATGAAGTTTAGTGAGCTAATGCTTAAAAAGGAAAAAAGTGTAACACTAAGGTCTTTGTTTGAGAATAAAAAAGTGTAAAGGCTTCCATTTTATGGCATCACTATGCTATATCTATAAGAATAAACAATTTCCATAGTGACAAGTTTATTTTTTAAAATATTGAACCTAAGACATCAATTAGCAATGCTGAATTTTGTACCCATAGGTGGCTGACTTAAAGACACAGCTGTTTGGATGAGGTTAGCTGGGATTTCTGTATTCAATAACCAGACTATATACTCAGAAGTTGAGTGCTGTGGTTTTGACAGCTAACATGTATCGTGACAGCACAGTGCCTGCTTACAGGTGGGTTTGACTTCATAATTAGGGAATAAATGGCTCCTTGTTCACAAGTTCTCCATCTCCTTTGACTAAAGGATATTATGGATTTGAGCAATGATTCTCCTAAGGCAGCTCCTCTTTCATAAAATGCTGTTCATCCTCTTACTGATACCACATGACCTTTTCTTTGTTGTACCTGTTGATTCTTAGGAAAGAGGTAAAAAGAGGATACAGAATTTGTGGCTGCAAATCCTTAAGACCTCTACAGTTGTAGATATTTCAACATTATGACAGCACAGCCCTAAAGGCATTCCAAAGGGCCTTGAAAAGTGAAAAATATGGGTTTATGACATTTTCTGTTTTCCTAAGATGTATAAAAAATTTCTAATCTTAAAATTTCCCATCAGAAATGTCATATCTGGTCTTCCCTACTTTCTGATGAGAAGTCCGAGGTCTCAAGCCTGGACAAGACACAGACACCCATCAAGTTAATTAAAGATGTTAGTTTAAACTACTAGTTGAACTGGGGCAAGTTTGTAGTTTGCTATCGTTATTCCAGTTCAGTTTAATCTCGTTAAAAATAAACAGATCAAGCTAAACCAAAATAAGCCATGAACTTCCACCAGTTTAACTAAATTGGTTTAAAAAAACCATACCTTTAGTCAAGTCCTCAAGTTCACAAGCCACATCCTCTTAAATGAATGACAGGGCTGTTGAATCTTTACCTATTTCTGAGAAAAAGAACTGGGAAATAAGAGGTCTTTGGTATTCATGAAAAGAGTCACACAACCTTTTAAGTAGTTTGACTAAAATCGGCTTTTCCTCTGTCAGGTTTCAATTGCTTTATATTTTTGAAACCTATTAGTTCTCTCCAGTGTCCACAGAATCCTCCAAGAGAAAACTAAGAAAACCTTTCTTACATTTAAAAAAAAAATAAGGTTAACTCCTGCCAATGTACGTACTCCATAAGCCTTCTGTCTACATAATAAAAATGTAACAGCTAAAAAGAGTACAAGCTTTTTCCTTTGCAGGTCGCTGCTGAGCAAGGTAGACAAATACACAAGGCAAAAACTATAAATGATTTAAGATGAAACATAAGACACATTATGCATTTGCTCATGAAGGTGCCATTCAGCTACAGGTGAATAGATAACATATGTTTTACATCATACTCATCACCATAGTACTGTCCTTTTTCCCCTTCTTTGCCCAGCTCCCAATATCAGAAAGGTTTTCTGATCTACATAGTTTTTGTACAAAAAAAATCCCCTGGATTGTGCAGCATCTAAGTGAATGAAAGTTACTGAAGGGAGACCATCTTCCACCCACAGCCAAACACAGAACTGGATGCAACATTGAAGAGTCAATGGCTAGAAAAGATAATCAGCGCACAGATAGAAAAATGTATGAATGTCAGTTCTCCAGATTCATCAGTTTGGTCGTGTAATTTCTGAAGAGCAAGACAGCTAACACTTGTTAACAGCTCTATAAAACCCAACCACATTAAAAATCATGTAGTTCTCTTTTAGAATTCTTAAATCATTTATATAAAAATATTATAATTGCCGTTAATTTTCAATTCTAAACAGTGACAACAAAAATTTATGAAGATGGAAATTTTATTAATTAATAAAAATGCAGGTCTTCCCATGGATATAAGTATCCCTCAGAATCTAAATTTCATTGCTACTCTTCAGATTGCAATGATAAGCTTCTTGATATAGATCGATACAACGTCTCATGCTGAGTTTGCAGTCAGAATGAAACAATGCTACTAAGAGCTGTTTAGAAAAAAATCACATAGCATTAACTTTGGCAATCTAATTATGACGACATTTAAAGGCCACTTTTATCTTTCCATTGCTAATCATATACAACACACAAATAGGTCCAGCAGTACTGGACAGGCCTATCAGTCACATTTTCTTAACCTTAATGGGCATTTCTCATAGGAATGTTTCAAGTTTTGAATCTATGAAGTCAAATATTCTTTATGTCAGTCAGATAGGGGACACCCTGTCAATTATTAAAAATTAGGTTATAAATGAAGTTCACAGCTCTGTTACCTATAAAGTACTATACCCCCACTGTAACTGGCAGTTTTTCCTAACAGTTTTTTAAACCTAAGAGGTTTTTCAGGATATTTAATAAGGTGTATGTGTGTACAGACTTACAAAATTCAAATTAAGCATTTGTAACAGTCTTTCCATTTCTAAATACTTACTATAGTCCAAGTTTTACACAAATAATCCAAAGACACCCAAAAGAGTTACCCAGATTTTTATGTATAACTAATACTAATTTCTCATAAAGGTATCTTTCTGCAGTGCACTTTTTTAGTAAAATTTTAAAGATAGCTGCCCCACATTAATTCCCAATCCTGCATTTTTTACTGCAGTATACACAAAGCAAAAGAAAAATCTTGTCATTATAGTTTGTTTCTAAACATATTCCATTTAGGATTTTTTTTTTCAAATTGAAGAAAAACCTGTCAAATTAACACTTTACTCCTCTTTGCTACATCTGTTTTAAAATTAGTGTACAGAAACTATATTTCTGAGACTAAAAATGTTCAATATTTCTACATCAGCATGGTAACTCATCAGACTAACAAACAAAGATCACAGAGCAGCAGGAAAGATAAGAGTAACAACTTCTGGTTGAATCTCTTTCAACAAAATAGCAAAGATTCTTTAATAAAGTTAAGTACCTTTGTAGAGGCAGCAAAAATGAATAGCCCTTTCCGCTGAACTTTCAAAAAAAATTTAATTTTCATTCAAAAGAGGAACTTGAACTTATTAGATACATATATGTCCCTATCCCACTGCCCTGGAACATACATTCAGTAACTGATTCAATATTTCTTTGTATAGACTCCATATATATTATATATCTAATATATAATATATATTTTTATATATACTTACACAGATACATACACACAGTCAGCAGGATTATAGCTATACTTTTTAAACAGTTATCAGTGTCGATAATCTACTCCAATCATTTTGTGAATTCAATGGAATTTATTACCTGGAAAAATGAAATTTAAAAGACCCAAATGGAATTTGTGGATCAATAGTAGCACCAATATTGTACTTGGAAGGGTTTATATGGCCATTCATTACTTTAAAATGACAGCAGGGATTGAGACTATATATATTTTTATAATATTCCTCTTACAGCATGAGCATTCCTGCATTTCTTAGGCAGCAACACTTGCTGAGTCCACGCATTTGTTCCTAACCTAAATTCAATTATACCACTTCCTTTACTGTAATATACAGTATTTCTTCTGTCCTGTTGAATTGTTTTGCTTTTCACACAGAAAAGTGATCAATATAGTTCCAACAGAAATTATTCTCTCCCCCCAACGTATGGCTCAGTTTCAAGACTGTTTAACTGGGCAACCACCATTAGTGTTTTCTGTACCTCAATACCACTAAGTCATCAGTCAACGATGAAGTAATATACAAAGTTTTGAGGGCAGCTCAGTGTTAATGGAAAGAAAGGTACTCACAGGCACCTTAACTAGCCCTCCAATATCAGCCACACCAAAAGATTAGTCACAATTCCAATACCATAATTCAGCAGTTAGTTACCTACCATTTGGTAACAAAAGATAAACCCACTTGTGATTTTCAACATAACAATATTCACCCTGAGAATACAGAGGAAGCATTTAAGAATAAAATTCGATATGTATTTGTTCTTCACATATGCATTCTTCAATTTTTTCTTCAGTTACTCTGGAGTACATGGGTTTGAGCCTGAAGTTCAACTTCAAAGATGTGCTTTATGAGCTGATTAGTTCATGCCACAGTCAGATACTGGTGATAGAAAAGCCCAAAAAGGCTTGTGGAAAAGAGGCAAGCAGCAATCCACCAGGTGAGAAAAGACAGGAGCCCTCTGAATAGGAGAGGAGTGAAAATGTTCTTTAGGCTGCCCAATGCCATTGTTATTTGTACTACAGTTACCTTCATCTTTCCATCAGCAGATGGAGACTCAGAATAAACTGAATTGGGGAGTGGACTGTTCTCCATTGGAAAGTCAGAGCTAGATTCTGGATAGATGCCCCAAGAATAATTACCTGTTAAAAGTAAGGTAATAAATGAAGCAACTAGATTCCAATTCCTTTTACTTTGGTCAAGTCTATAAACAACAGCAATAGACTCGACATACTAGAAAGAGAAACTTCTTACTGTAAACCTTCTAAATATAAAATTGCAACGTGCCTGAGGACGACTCCCTAATATCACCACAGTAGATCTGGTAAGACTGGGAAAGATATCCTTCCTGAGAAGGAGGTCTGGTGTTGCTCTATTCTTTTATTAATACAAAAACAAAATTATAGTAGTTGCTCTACCTTTACATCAGCCATATGAAGATGACTAGAACAAAACAAGCCTCGACTTTACAAATTGTGTTCAAGAATGTAGTTTTAAGGACATTTTAAGACAAATTATTTTTAGATTGTTATCAATTTCCATAAAATGGTATCTGTAAAAAGAATAAACTGATTGTTTATAAAATGTGAAAAGCTAACAAAAACATCCATGCTTCATTAAAACACCTTAAGTGGTCTGTTATACTAAACATCATGGAATATCAATCAAAAATAGACATTAACATCTGGTTAACAAGTGTCTTAAAATCAGAAATAAGAAAGAGCAGGTCTTAAAGTTACTGTTTTAAATAACAAGAGAGTGGCTCTATATATTATTGGTTGCACATGTTTTCTAGTTCTCTTTATTGGACATATATAAATGATAAAAGCTTTTCATAATAGGACTAGAAATGAAAATGGTTTCCTAAATTTATTTATCAAATTTTGCTTACCTAGTGTTTTCAAAAGCAGAGTTGTATGAAGCAGCATTACCAGAGGTGCCACATACTGCAATGCAATTACACAAAGGTAATAAAATACTCGGGCCACCTGAAACCAACAAAATCCTCATAAGTGACTTAGTGTGCAAAAAAATCTTAATACAGCTGACGTTATGAATGATCATAGCAAATATTTAAATACAATTGTCAGTAAAACTGAGTAGCTCAAATAAATGCGATCCTTATGGGAGAAGCTACATTCTGAAGATTTTCCCATCAGATTTTTAGTGTCTAAAGTGCTGCTGTCAAAAGACTTTTCATGAAGAATTTCCAACTTAATAAAAGTTTCGGAATACTTAGTTAGTAAAGTAATGAGCTCCTTATTTCCTTACAAAAGGCAGAGTAAATGAAAAAATATTCACCTTACTTTTTTTAAACAAAATAGTCTCATTCAATGATCCGTATTTCAATGTACTCCAAGTTTGTCTTAAAGTAGTCTTAAGAAAGTAGTCTTAAAGCTAATGTACTTTCGATAAACATTTTTTAAAAAGTGTCTGAGTAACAGAAGCCTGCTTGCCTAAGTCCCATTGTCTTTCAATAAGACTTTGGCTCCTAAATTTCTAAGTAATTTTTGGACAATGGGATTTAGGTGTTTTTGTTTAACAATATGAGATATTACTAAATGAAAATGGGTAGAAAAATAAGCAATACAAGTAGAAGCTCCCTGGTTAACTTAGCTTGTTAGTAAAGTTCACTTAAAGAATCTTCACTTCAGATTTAGATTATATTGGAATCAAATTTTAAATTTTATTTTTTCACAGGGAGCAGGACCGCCTATCCCAATCAGTACTTTTACATTACATATTTATATAAACAGTTGACTCAAAGGGCTGCGGAAACAAGAGGACAAAGTTAAAAAACAGAAGTCAGCAACGAAAAAGTCAACTATACATCTTAAAATGAGAATAAAACATTCGTCTTGCATAGAGGATGAAAAGGCATGGAATTCTTAAAAGTAGCACTAAAAGAGGGAAGGGTTTTGAGATGGAATAATGTCAAAGACAGTATGGGGATGAGAGTTCCAAAATACTGGGTACAGAAGAGAAAGTATGACGACCATGAAACCAAAGCAAATAAGATGATTGACAGAATACGAACAAAAGGAACAAACAGAAAAGTAGCAACCAATAAAGAAAAAGGATTAGAAAGATGGTTTTGTGGTTACAGCAACAGAAGACCAACAACAGTGGACATGATACACAAACATAAAATAAAACAAAAATTGGATTTGTTTGGTGGCTTTAGGCTGACTGAAAAGGAGGATTTTTGAAGTCTGAATTGGAGGGCATTGTAGTGAACAGGCTTCTCCCGTATGACAATTACAAAACGTATTAACTGAGATATTTAGAAGGTGTTAACATGAGAAATATGCGCAGAGAAAGAAGCTGATTAAAGAGAACACATCGAGGTTCCTAGCAGGGACAACTGGAATGATTCTAGTATTGATCACTGTGAGAAGAACCCTGTGAATAAATCCACTTCCATCCTGAAGACCCATATTAGTCACCATGTTTCTGACTAAAAATATGGGCCAGGAATACATTCTAAGCCTGCTTATGATCACTGCTTAACATTTTGCTGATGGCTAGATACTACACTAATAGTCACAGTCTTCGGTACAATTATTTAAACACCTGAAACAGGGGTGTTTTTGTGCTACATGGCACTTTCCATACCACACCTCCCATGGCACTGACTAACATGCTGCACCACAGAGCACTGAGTACTTCTCTCCAAAATGAGCCTACATGTCCCAAATTGCAGCACAATGGCCTTACAAATTTCTATACTCCCATTTACCCATAGTAATTTGACAGCTAAAAAAAGAAGTTATTCACTGTTAACATGGTAACAAGTTGGACAAGTAGTTGTGTGTCCAGGCTAACATGTGACACTTACAAAACTGCCCTATCATTGAGCTCTTTTTTTTTTCCTTCAATTTTAAAAACACCACACAAAAAAGCCTATTCTATTTTATACTATATATTTGTATGCAATTCCTTTCATAGTTCAAGGATCTCTGCAGATTTAGCACACTATACAGCCATACAACCTTACCTTTGTCCCTGTGGAAGTGGGATTCTAACAACACCTGCTTCTCCTAACCAAGCCCCCCATTTTCTCTGTGCCCACCACAACTCCAAATCACCACTCATTCATGCAAGTCACAGACTTCACAAAAGTCAGTGTAGCACCACTCATCTGAGAAATATAGCAGCTGATTGCCAGAAATGATGATAGATAAAATGGTTGAGATAGGTACAGTACAGTGATTGCCTGTAGGGATTCCTTAGGATATGGCACAAAGGCAGCAGAGTTAAGCTTGTGTGGCTGTGCTGTGTAGGAAATATCAGCTCAACTTTTTTCCTGGGTTTGAGGGGATTTTCCCCTTGCAATGGTAGCCTTTTCTCCTTATACTCAGGAAACCACAGTTCATGATTTTTGGATTTGAATTCTGAGCCTGCACAAGGGTACAAGGACTGGGAAATGTGTTGTGCCCAACAAGCCATGTTAAAATTTGTGTGTGAATTGCTTCATACATTTGCCATTTTACTTACCATTTTCTGCAGATCAACTGTACTTATTCTGCCAGCCTCCTTTTTCATCTGATCCACACATTTCTGTGCTAAGTTAAGGTAAGCTTGAAGGTGATTGCGCATCATGGCCAACCGTAAGACGCACAATAGGATAATTATCCACAGTCGTACCGTATCAAATGTTGCTTCTGACATTCTGTGGATCAAAACAGTATTGTAATATTCTCCAAAAGGCACCCTATACTTAGTGCAATGTATCTGTTTACATTATATTATCAGTAAAAAAATCCTGACATCTCTTGAAAGAAATACCTAACAATTAATTATATAGCTCATATAAAAGCAATATACAAGTTTTCCTTCCCCCTTAGTTGCTTACACTTCCCATTCATGCCATACCATTAGGCTTATATAAATATCTAATTGGCAGCAACAGGAAAAACTGGGAAGTTCTGTCAGTATTGAAGATTTCACGCAATCTAGAATACTAAACAAACAATTATGCATTCTAAACACTTTAAGATTTGGAAACTTCATTACATAGCTACAAAATATCAACAGGAGTACAGCCTAATTATCTCTTTGACCCTCTAGCCATGTTAAGTGCCAAGTTACTGCCATAATTTATTTCTAATTTAAAAAGACACTAAAACATAAAGTAAAAAACCCCTCAAATTGTAAATTCAGGGCTGTCATATGATCAAAAAATAATCGCAATTAATTGAGAGATTAAAAAAAGTTGCAATTAATTGCAGTTTTAATAATAGAATACCAATTTAAATTATAAATATTCTGGATGTTTTTCTACATTTTAAAATATACTGATTTCAATTACAACACAGAATACAAAATGAACAGTGCTCACTTTATATTTTTTATTACAAATACCTGCACTGTAAAAGACAAAACAAAACATTTGTAAATTGCACTTTCACATTAGTGATTTTACTGAAGTACTTGTATGAGGTGAATTGAAAAATACTATTTTTTCCCCCATAACTGCACTCAAAAACAAAACCATGTAAAACTTTAGAGCCTACAAGTTGACACATACTTCAATGAAGGGGCATACCAAATGTTTAGCATATCTGGCATGCAAATACCTTGCAATGCCAGCTACAACAGTGCCATGCAAAGTCTTGTTCTCACTTTCAAGTGACATTGCAAATAGGAAGTAGGCAGCATTATCTCCTGTAAACGTGAACCAACTTGCTTCTCTTTGCCACTGGCTGAACAACGACTTGTATGAGGTGAAGTGAAAAATACTAACTATAATAAATTTAAATTGTTATTTTATTATTGTTTAACAGTGCAATTAAGATTGCGATTTATTGGGACTATTTTTAAATACAGTTAATCTGTTTTGCATTAATTGCATGCATTAACTGCAAATGATAGCCCTAATTAAATTACTGAGTTCACTCCCAAACTTTCTTTGGCATATAAAGTGGTCACAGTTAAACAGCTTTTATTTCTAGAAACAAAACCATTTCACGCCCCTGAACAACAGAAGTTTTGCCAACATAAGCGCAGAGTGTAGACAAGCCTAGCTCCCATTGTCAACAGCACTTGAGCTTCACCTCATAGCCCCTATGGCCCAGCTTGCTCAAACTTAAAGCACAACTTAGAATTCAAGCTAGAGATTTTTGTATGCCCACAGAATTGGGGCAACATTAGTTATAGCTCAGGCTAACACTGCAGTGAAAAACAAGTCCTGTCTATGCTATGGCAGCTTCCCAAGGTTTTGCTGGAATCTCTGCATCAGAGCCTGTATCAGAGATTTAGGACCAGGATTTTAAGGCCCCCTTTTATGCCACTCTAGCCCTTTACAGGGCATAAATGGAACAGAGTGGGGGTGAGGAGTCTCATCCTAAGACTTCAGAACAAATGTTAAAAAGGAACCTTACAAAGGCACGCTCTCTTTGCCCAGAGGTGGGTTCATAATGTAGTCCTTGGTGATCGGCTTTACCCACAACAGGACCATAAGCAAAGGTGCCAAGAAGTTTATATGCAGCAATGTTCTGAAAGGAAAGAAAAAAAATATATTGAATACTTTAATTATTACACTGGTGAAACTTGAATGAGGTACAGAGCCAATTATGGCAATCCAGGTGTTCCTAGCTCCAAGTTGTTAAAAATACTGAGACTTGGCAGAATTTGATTTTTTTTAAAATATTTTTGACTGCTTAAAACCAAACATTTATCTTATCATTCTTCTCAATTTTTATTGATTTACATTTTCAGTTGTAGGTAATCATGGGAAGGGTCAAACAATTATTTAATTCCAACAGACACTGAGATTCAAATTAAAGCTTTATAGCAGTAAAATACAAGTTTATCAATATCATGCCAAAATTTACAAAGTAAATATCCTTATACCAAACTCTAATAAACTCTCAAGATACACTTTTCTGACTTTGCCTATCTGTACATTTCAATCACTGATGGAAATAATCTTTTCATCAGTTTGTGTGTAGGCTGAAATAAATGTTTACTGACATGCCAATAAAAAAAAATAAAATCGTTCCAAGCTTAAAAATGATGTGGATGTGTAACTGTGAGAAAGTGATGGAAACAGGAAAATCATTTCTTTGTTTAGCATGCTTAAGGGATTCTAATAACAAAATAATTAGCCAGTGCAATTTCATGGTGAAAGGTGTAGAACTTTGAGTAAACCCCTATTTCAGTGTATTCTAATGGACTGGCAAGGAATCACGTGTTACACAGCAACATGGTGTCAGCTGATATAAACAGCCACATTGGTATAATGTAAGCCATTGTATTTTTAATCTAGGAACTCAGTATCTCAAACTGATAATTATGGAAAATATTCAATTCCAATAGTGGAAAGTATGATAAGTAATGTACATGAATATTGTGTACTATTAAAAATGTACCCAAGATTAGTTCTCGTTATCTACACTCAATCAGGAAACATAACCTTGACTTAACTCTAAATGAAGTTTGGTACTTACATCCTATTATAAAAGTTGAGAGAATAAACATTACATAAAAGATAGTACATCTTTTCTAGAATAGTTACTTTTAAAGGTACTGGATTCACTGCAAATTAAACTGAATGGTTAAAATAAAAGCCAAGTTGTCGGAGTGCAAAAGAGAATGAACTCTTTTTTTTGTTTTTTTAAATTGAAGCTGTGGCCTGTGAAACTAAAGCACATTCTCGGTTCTGCCCATAAAGCTAATCTCAGTAAAAACCTCTAACGGCTCGATTGTGCACCCATTAAAGTAAATGGAAATGTTTCCATTGTCTTCGGTGGGTATAGCATTAAGTGTTGGTGCCAGAGCACCATTGCAATATTAGCTGAGCCAGTCTACACCCACTCCCATCTTTAGACAATGTGCTCCAATACTATAGGGGAGATAATCAGGTGAACAAAAATTTATCTTAAAAGTATCAGATGTCACTCAATTAAAACTGCTACTAAGACTCTTAAAACCATGAAAATATTTGTATTTTCAGAAGCATCTCAGTCTGAGTAAGCCACTGGCTCAGAAATAAAGAAGCAATGCTAGCTATGCAGTGTTGCTAAGGAACACTGCAGCATCAAGGAGCAACTCAAAGCAGTTCAGTAGCTGGTGAACTGCTTTTACCTGCTCTTCTACTTATTTAACTCACACCATTAGGTTAGTGGACGAAGGTATAAAGGGGTGTCAAGAATCCATTTTTATCCATTGGAGTAGTGCGAGAAAGGCTGAAAGCAACCTAAGGAAAAGGAGTGGATTGATAGGGGTAGGAAAGGAGTAAGAGGTACTCCTAACTGCAGAAAATTCAGCGGCACCATTTGTGTGTGTGTAAGAAAGTTAAATGGACCATCAAAATTAAACATTAAAAACAGCCACACCAACAAGATTTTTTATTCTATACAACACAATGCCACCAAAAACAAGTATAATTAAATATTAGGATATTACAGTCCAGGATTGTCACTGGGGATTACGTACTCAGAGAACCCTGACAGGAGAGTTAAATGTATTAAGTAAAACATTTCTGAATGTGGGCCTCTAACTAGGTAAGAAGCTGGACTTGCAAGTGTGGCTTTAACTGTCTGTCAGCTACCTCTCCCAAATTAAATGCCTTCAATTATATGAGTAGCATCATAAGTAAGTCATTTACCAATGCAACCTTATTGAAAATGACAATTGTATTTTATTCTTTTATCCTTTTTAAAAACGCTACCTGCTGCAGTTTCAACGTGTTCTTCTATGATTCCCTAACTGCAATGTGTTTAATATGTAGCAAATATAAAATGAAGTTGCCAAGTTCCAGCTAGATGTTAGAAGGAGACTAAAAGAAAAATAGAGGGTAGTTTCTTCTGCTTCGCTTTGTTTTGCTTTCTTTATTGCCCTCCTGAAAATATTTCTCCCCACACTATTCTCTCTCTATAGTCTGCTCCATACCTTGCTAGCAGTGAGGGAGTGATGCACAGCAGAAATTGGCAGCTGTACCACTTTCCTTCATCACCATTTCTTAATTTACTTAAAAACCATGACCAAAATGAAGAGCTGAGACCCAATCATGTGAAGCTCATATATTAGGAGGGGAGAAGAACACTTCATCATTGACCCTCTGGTCATGCAGTGAAGGACAATAGAGCTTGAGGAAGTAGGTATGTGTGGTGCAAAAGAAGCTGGCAGGCCTGTTGGAAAACTAGAGAAAGCAGGTGGGAAATGAGAAGAAGTCCTAGTGAATCACTACTTTCTCATTGGAATGAATCGTATTACTTTTGTACAGGAAAAAAAGATATTCAAAATACTGAGTGGCATGTATATTTGTTTATATATTTTCTCTTACTGTGTTATTTTTTCTGTTGCTAAATTCAGAGCATCCAGATGCATCTGAGCCAGTCGCAAGCCAGGGAATGTCAAAAAAGCACCAATAAGCGAACAAAATACAGCCAGGAACAATTTGAAGGTTAGTTTAGACACTGGACCCCTAAAATAAAAAAAAAAAAAGAGGAATAATGTTCTGAATTTTTTTAAGGATTTGTTCTCTACACTTCATCCTACCTCCCCAACAATTAACTATTACAAAAAGGCAAACAAAAGGCATTCATTCAAGTTTTTGAAGAAAGCAATTTAATTTCAACTTGCTAGGATGCCAAGACTGGTTGAACCTAGAATTACTAGCAGTAGATTCAGCAAGTTAGAATAAAAACTGAATAAGCCCAGACTACATTTTTTGAAGTGTCAGAAAAAACTTCTATGCAGAATAGAAACAATTTTCCAAGAAATATAATTTTGTAAGTTTGGCACTATGCAGAAAATACCCTGTAACAAAGAGACAATTAACTGTAGAGCACACATAAAATAATCTTGCATACTGAAGGTCAAGGCATAAAAACAGCATAAAAATCTGACATTGTCAAGAGAGGAACAGATATAGCTGTAAGATCTGATTTTAAATTAGCCAAGGTTTTAAATTATGCTATTGTACTTGCATTCAACCTTTTCCCACTAGGTAGCACTCAAATATCTTAAATTACTGTTACTCTAGTTACCTATAACCAACATTAGATAAATGGATAATTCTAATTAACTTCTCCCCCAAGATGATGCCTGTTATTGAACCATGCAATGCTTTTCATAAAATGTATAATGGACTTCAACAAAAAACTAGAATCAAGTATTTGAACTTTTTGCACCCTTCTTCAGGATTTTGCAAAAATCAAAGACCCAAATGATGCAACACAAATAAAGATGACTATTAATAGGGGGGCAACAAAAAGTCTAGGGACCCAGAGAAGAGTTTCAGTAGATGCATTCATAATCCATCTCACACAACTCCCAAGAGATGCCATGACCATGCAATCAGTGCCTGTAAATTGCCAAAGCACTGCAGTGAAGTTCAAAATTAAGGATAGGCAGGCATTGAATGGAAAAATTAATTAAAAAGTTAGCAAAGTACAAATAGAAGAGAATAATTTACAAGAAGGATGGATTGCAGGTTAGGAAATACAAAAAACATTCAGTTGAGGTTATTTTAAAGATGGATTTACTTGAGAGCCAGAGTCCTCAAATACCCCTTCCCAAAAACATAATATGGTGGTTGACATATTAACACCCAAAAAGAAAATCAAAGTTACATTCCCACAGCCACCACAATTCACTTCATATGGGTATATGCATTACTGACATTCTCTAAATATTTTAAAGCCTAGACTACCAAAACAGGTGTATTTAAAATATTAGATGAAAAAGGGCCTATTTACAGTTATTGTGATTGTGTATAGGCAACATCACTTGGATTCTAGGATATGCCTTTGTCAGTCACATAAAGTTAGGTGTCCTGAGGCAAGTAGATCATATTTGGGCAAGAGGTAGTACACTATTACAGCCTGAACACAAAAGTAGGAACCAAAATTGACTTCTAATCCCAACTCTGCTACAGGCTCCATCTGTAACTTTTCAAAAAGCATTTCATCTCTCAGTCCCTTTACTCTTATACTGAGGACATTATTTATCCTCAGAGGTTTGTCGAGGTTAAAGAACTTTTGTAAAGGATTAGGAAGATGAAGTGGTTGTATAAGTAGTAGCATGAGAGAAAGATGCTTACAATTTTAAACTGTATTTAATAGTTTAATTTAACACTGATTTGAATGTAGAAAAAACACAGAAAAATGTTAGACCAAGACATGTCAAGTAATTTGAAAGTAGAGCAGTATTCTCATTGATCTGGCTCTTTCACATTAATAAATACACACAGTACAAAAGCAAAGCACACAAGTGAATAATCAAGAGGCAAATGTTCACTACCAAGAAACATGTGGTTTGGTAATTTTTTATATTAATGTAAAGCACACTGGTATTTTCCCAAAAACAAACAAAAAACCCACACTTACTGGGATTCCAAACCTTGCTTTTCAAGAAACTGCACAGCACTTTCTGAAAAATTTGAAAACCCTGCAGAGACACAGACATATATATATTTTTATCATGGTGCAATCATGGAATATCTCTTGAAAGAAGATACTAGAAAACAGAACATCTTTTAAACAAATTTTCATATGTCTGGTTTAGCTCTTTCATGTGTTAATTAGTATGCCACAATGCAATAAAACTTGGTTATTAGCAGGAGCAGTCTTTGAAAACATCCCTTTGATATTTGTGCATTTCATGAACATGAATAAAATCTACATTAATTCTTTAAGAATAAGTAATTTTTCAGCATCCAAGATCACTTAACTGTGTGAGGAAAAGGGGTTAAAAATAAAAACGATAAACCAATAGTTAAAAAACAACCCTAAACAGAAAAATACTCTAAAATAAAGACAATTACACAAAATATACTTTTAATAAGAGATATTTGGGAATATAGATTAAAAATGCTTCTAAAAAAGAAGTTGTTTTAAAACAGGTACTCAAAAAAAGACATGTGAAGTAGAATATTGATTACATGACATTAAAGTAAACTAAGCTCATTAATATGGTAATAAAATTACCTGATTCAAGTCCAAATTCTAAATAATTTTCAGTTACAATAAGGATTGCCATGGCTTTGACAAAGAAAAAAAAGCCAAAGGTGACACAGACAGATCTTTCACCTCCATCCTCTACTTTGAAGTAGTGAGTGGTCAATGAGAACAATATCTTGCTACATAAGAAAAGTCAAGAAAAAGTAATTTTTGCAGAAAAAGAATTATAGCTTGGGTTGGCTAATAAGTTATTACATAAATTCTGGGAACCCCCCCGTGGCTTTGTTCTAGATGTGCAAATTGCAAATAATACAGTACTTGTTATTAGACCAAATACAGACAGAATTATGCTTCGTAATGCTGGAAAATTCAGTATTCAACTGACATTCAGTGACAAAAAATGGGATACTGGAAAGATGCCATTTTAGAACTTTTTTGTTTTGATTTATGGACCATGAATATCCAAATATTCAATATTTTTAAAAATTAGATTTTTCTAAATTAAAGAACTTGTTACCAAGTCAATACTTCTAGGAAAAATGGAAGCTTACAAGCCAATACATGTTTTACTAAAAAAAAATTGCAGAATATTTATCAAATGCTGTTAAGTCAAGATTTAATATATTTAATGCTAATATTCAAAATAGCCAAGATTTTATCTACAGAGCAGCAAAGGCATACATGCAATTCTAACTCCCAGTGGGAGTTGAACATCCCAGTCTCTGGCTTAAAGGTTCTTATAGCTATGAAAATCTTAAATGGCAAAATCCTGAATACTGAAGTCAACACCGAACTAGATTTCACACAAAATCTTATTAGCTAATCATCTGTGAGAAGGAAATTGGTTTGTGTCCACTTTTTGCTTCATGTAAGGAAAAAAACCTCAAAGATTTTCCTCATTCCTTGCTTGTTTTATTATTTCCGAGAAATCAAGATGTCTAGTTTTTCCTCTTTTCCTGGAGATCTTTTAAAGAGGCCTCAGAGGTATAGATTGGGAGCTCTCTCTGTTCTTAACTGAAAAGAGGATTGTTGAATATTTAGCACAAAAGATTTTCTGCAGATATTTGTTAAGCATTGGCGTTACACGAGTATTAAAAAAAGTTTCAGTAGCCTTAGTAAAAAACAAAAAACAATGAAAAAAAGAACCTTGTGCCCTTTCAATCAGTCTTCACTTTCTTGGTATTTATGAGGACAATTTAATTCCAATAACTCATTGCATAAAAATGGAAATTCTATAAGAATACAGTGATCAATAAACAGTCTTCGTGAAAAAAATCAGTGTATACAAGACAAATTTCTTAAGAACTTTTTGGAATTTTAAAAAATGCTGAGCACCTGGACAGTACAGTACAACATTCAAATAATAACTTTGTACATAAGGAGTAAGCATTTTTATTACTAAGCAGTTTACCATCATATGTTTGGGAGTTATCAACTATAAAAGCTAATTATTGGCAAACTCAAAATAAAGTCAGTAATACCCAGAAGTTAATATTTTTCAAAAGGGAGAGGTAGAAATTCTAGGTATTTTATGCACGCTGGTAAAGTTCTTACCTATAACCAACCTGCCACAAATAGGAACATCTGAGAGGTCTTCTGATCTTTTATGAAGCAGTTCTCAAATTTTCATTGACTATTCCTCCTTTTAAATGCATTTCTAAATATAATTAGGTCCATAACTGCAAGGCTGATTAAGATCAATTTTTCATAATATACCTTCAGCTCTTATTACTACAAGCTGAAGTCCACTATAATTGAATTTATTCTTAAACTGCAGGAGATATCAAAACCATATTCAAATAAAAGAGTTGTCTCAATGACTTCACACTACCCATTTAGAACAGAAAACGCCAAAGACAAAACATGAAATAAATGTAAGTCATAACCCATTTTTCCATTATACAACACCATAACCATTTACATTAGGTATTTTTAAGACTGTGAAAGTATTTTAAGAACAATCTATTTTATTGTATTTGTTTTAGTAAAATCTTTTGAATCTTTATTAGATAGCATGTGTTTCAGAATGAAGAGACACTTTTATGATAGATTACAGATGATTCAGTGAGGTGTTGCACTTTACTATTCTTATTTCAATGTATGTTTCACTGTATTTCACTTACATGTATATAACTAGAATACACACACATACCCCAAATTTTAATTTGTGTATACACACACACACACACAATATACATATATATAAGAAAGATTATATATATGTATATAGTGTGTGTGTGTGTGTGTATAAGATTATTGGGTGTGCGCGCACACAAATACCCTACATGAGGACAAAAAAATTATCTTGAAATTTCAAATGTAAAAGTTACACCTACTAGATAATATAACGTGTAATACCTACATGGTATACCTACATATTTTAAAGTGCTTTATGTAGACAGGGAAGTGTTGACATTTTGTATACTGGAAAACAGGCATAGAATAATGAAGTAGTAAAAGGTAGACTCATGAACCAAGTCCAGACTTCCTGACTCCCACTCTTATACTCCAGTCAAATGAATGACAAGTTGTGATATCCAACAATGAATCAATCATTTGCCAAGTAAGTGTTGTGTTTGTTTTGTGCTATTTTGATAAGCTTTTAATTATTTAGTTTAGGTCACTTGGGGCATTTAAAAATTTGTAAAATCCGTGCAATACACTCGAACAACATAGGCCTGTAGGGGCTTAAGTAAATAGCAATTCTGGAGTTCCTGACACTAACATACTACACTGCTATGATACCAAGGTTAATCAATATCTAAATAGAACACAAAAATACATTTATTTTGCTGAAATAGCTGCAAATGTTTTCTATGAATGAAAAGTAGAAGAAAAACTAGTCACTGCATCCTATTTCTATTCTGAAATAGCTTCTTGCTGAAAGAGTAAATTTGATGGCAGTGACCTCTCATAGACCTAAATTATGTCTTTACTGAAGTTCACCCATTCCACCACCAAGCCAAATTAAGGAGACAATGGAAGAGAAAAAACCATCTGTAAAGTAACGAGTCACCGTCTCTTTCCTGAGCGCTCACAGCATGATAGGCTGCACCTAGCCCCCCTGCCCCCCCAAATTTTTTTTGGAAGGGAAATTATTTTTCTTAGTAGGATTAGGAAACAAGTTACTTAAAAGGCCATCTTTTCACAGACGAAAAGCAGCGGCTTCCAAAATGCAAAACATTTTTTTCTATATAGCTCACCACAATTGCCTTTGCAAGAGTTAGAATCATATGTGGGACCCCATTAAAAGCAGATCCCCCAAGGATGGAGGGAGGAACCATGATAAAATAACTTGTATTGTAAAAAACCTTTTGTCTTAAGATGTCCAATCAGCTCTTCCCTGATCATTAATTTTGTGTGTGTGTAATTTTCCCCCTTATTTATTTTAAATTGAGACACATTCACTGTACCAACAGATGCTAGTGCTAAAAGATCATTTCCCCAATTTTCTCCCTCTCTTCTGCCACCCAAACCCATTTATAGGGATTTAGTTTTAAGTTTGGAGGATCTGTAAGTATCTTGGCTATATATTGCTACATCTAGATCATCATACACTCAGACTCTCAAGTCAGAAGGGACCGTTATGATCACCTAGTCTGACCTCCTATGCAATGCAGGCCACAAAACCTCACTCACTCCTGTAATAGACCGCTAGCCTATAACTGAGCTTTGAAGTCCTCAACAACAGTTTAAAGACTTCAAGGTACAGAGAATCCACCAGCACGTGACCCGTGTTGCAGAGGAAGTAAAAAAACTACTACATGCTTGTTGCAGCGAATCAAGAACTCCTAAAACAAATAACTGGAAACCTCTCAGATCAGTCACCACTTCCAATTTCCACAGGATTCTGTTGACATCTTTGATCTGCCTAATTCATAGTAAAATCCATCTTTAACATTCAACATCAAAACAGGCAAAAAGCATCTACCATCAAAATACAATAAGCTGTTCTGGAATTAACTCTTTATTGGACATTTTGCTTTGTTCTAATTTCAAGCACTTCAAAATATCATGTGGGCGTATTTATAAAACCTTACAATGTAACTCTTTCAGCCAGATCAGTTTGAGCTATTGATGATGCACTTCTTGGTCGAACCTGGAATGGGATTGTATTATATTTTGGCTGCCAGAGGCTCCCATGGGCCTTGCTGGCACGCAGGGACCACTGGCGCAATCTAGCCATGCACTCTCCAGACCCAAGAAGCAGTGGTGCTGCGGATGTGGGAACCTACAGTCCCACCTCATTTAGTGAGCACCCTGTACGCATGGGGAATCCTTTGGCCTCAATTAAATCAGAATTAAATTTTCTTTGTGCTACAGTAGACTTAAGGGGAGGTAAAGGATTTTTGGGGTGTCTAAGGAAGTTTGACTGCTCATTTCCTTTGTGTATAAACTATACCATAAATAAATTAATGCTCCATCACCCACTCTAGGTTCCCAGTATGGTTTATTCATTATTTCTTGCCACAAGACATCAAACTTCAACCAATAAATCAATCTATGGGATTTTTTAAAAATTACTATTCATTTTAATAAAACCAGAATCAATCAAGAATTTGACAATTCATTCAAAACAAGAAGTCTGGCTAACTGTAAAGGTTTCAATATTTGCTATTATTGGGAACTACGGAATTTAACAACTTCAATTTCATTTGTGGAGCATTGGTTGAACATGAAAGGGCACAGAGTCAGGGTCCTCATGTAAAAATCAGAGCTCCTTTTTTTTCCTCTTCTGTGTTATTAATTTCACTAGCCTTATTCTGCAAATTACACTCTAATGAAGATCTTAATAGATTTTCATAAATGAATGTACAGAAAAGTACTGATACAAACAAATAATTTTTTTCCTCCTCTAACGGGTCCCTCCATCTCTTAATCTTCAGTACCAGGCAATGCAGACCTCCTGCCATAAGTGCTAATTCATTTGGTCTTGCAATGCAAAATTCCAAAACACTCAGAAAATCAAAAATATGAGGTCTTTTAAAAATCCTTTCTGGGGCAGGATGTGTTATTCCAATTCACTATTGCTATTTTTGGCAATGAACTCCCATATAGAAATCTGCTAATTACAAGAAAAGAAACCTAAATGCCTATTAAAATTTGACTATCTGTACAAGTATTTTTGAAGAAATCTTAGTTATTTATCTATATGAATAAACCTTTTCACTTAGTAGTTGGAATTTACACGTAACACTGTCCGAGGTGGGGTGGGAGACCAGCTCTGGAGTTAATGACCTATACCTGCTGTATACCTTACAATATACTCCAATTTCATTTAATATAGCAGCAGGAAGGTCCAATAACAATTTTTGGGTAAGAATAGGTAGTTAATTTAAGTTATTCAATCCATTTGTGGTGAATCTCTGAGAGCTCTACAGTCTCTCATACACACCAATTTATATAAAAGGTTGCATGCTTGTATTACAAAGCTTGAACACTTTCACATCAGAACTCTGGTAGAAAATAAAAGGATAAATAAGATAGAATACTGACAGAGGTATTACTCAAGGACACTAAAATCCTAAAGTCCTTTATGGGAAGGGATTCTGTGGTTTAGAGTCAGAGTTAAACGCAGAAGGGATGATCAAATCATCTAGTCTGACCTCCTGTATATCACAGGCCATTACCCAGCACCTGCATCCTAAAACCAAACAACTGAATATCACATTAATATTTCACAACTATAGAAGCAAATACATTCCATCTTATGAAATGAATAATGTACAGACTGACTATCAGAGGAATTCTTTAACTTCTGGAAATTTATTTAAATATAGGGAAATCTCAAGACAAAAAATGCTGTAAGCCAGGACTAAGGCTGTAATTACACAACAGCAACTTAAAGAAAAAATCCTAGAAAGAAGTTGGTGTTTTTTCCAATGATAAAACAGGAAATTTTTAAGATAACAGATAAATCTCTCGTTCCCTCATGAAAATGAAGCGTTAAGATAAAACCAGTTTTTTAACCCGCATCATCCATTCACTGGCCACCCAAAGTTGAGACAGCATTACTCTTGAACACTGTACATCTTCAGCAATGACATTGAGCCCTCACTAGTAAATATGTCTACCCACAAGGTGTATGGTCATGTAAGATTTATACTTTTTAGAACTTCCTGACTTTTTTCTTCTTAAACGACATTAAGATTTTTTTTTTAAACACATTACCTGAAACCAGAAAATTCATAAAATTCCTGATATAAGCAACTAATGAACACACAAACCCATACACAAAATGTTGATGTGTGCAACTATCCAAAGCTGAGCAACTCTATCTGCTCACATTTTGTTAACTTCAGAGTATAGCTTTATGAATATCTACTTTCATGCTATTGTATCTGGTCTCACTCCTTCAGAGTTTATGCATTCTTTTTACTTTATAGCCAACACACATCACTAGAAAGAAATGAGCAAATGATAATGTAGGACCATCTATACAATTGCAACAGATAGCAATCATCTATTTTACATTTTTTCCATCCACTAGTCCAAATAAAGAGACTTTTCCAGGTTCTCTTTCTGAAAGCAAACTCCGCAGATAAGCAGAGCCATGCACATGCTAAGATCTTTTTAAAATGAAGAGAAGAGGCAGAGTTCTGTATAGAGTCTACTCCACTGCAATGGTTGACTGCAGATGTGCAATTTTAATAGTGCACACAAGAGCTCTGTTTAATGGACTTGTGTCCTATCAATACCTTTATGTGTTGCTTGCTACACTACATTAGAATATGTAGAGACTTTTTATTGCAATCAAAAATAAGAATTATGTGCAATAAATATGTATTAAAACTCTTGTTCCTTATCGTGTGTATTGCAGTATGTTAAGAAGATGAACTCTATCGCATGTTGGTGTGTAGTATACAGAAAACCTAGATTAAGGGGTAAAGTGTAAGTAAACAAAAAAGCTTCAACAACATACCCACTATAAACTATAGCCCATAATCAGCAGTTTTACAATTTACCATCTTCCTAAAGCACAGCTTGTTTGTATAATGGCAGGCGCCCAGCTTGGTTTAACAAAGAAATCTTCAGTGAGCTTAAACACAAAACAGAAGCTTGCAAGAAGTGGAAGCTTGGTCAGATCATCAGGCAGGAGTATAAAATATTGCTCGAGCATGCAGGAGTGAAATGAGGAAGGCCAAATCACAACTGGAGTTGCAGCTAGCAAGAGATGTGAAGGGTAACAAGAAGGATTTCTACAGCTATGTTAGCAACAAGAAGGTGGTCAGGGAAAGTGTGGGCCCCTCACAGAATGGGGGAGGCAACCTACTGACAGATGATGTGGAAAAAGCTGAAGTACTCAATGCTTTTTTTGCCTGTGTCTTCAGAGGTCAGCTCCCAGACGACAGCACTGGGTAGCACAGAATGGGGAGGTGTGGTGAGCAGCCCTCAGTGCTGAAAGAACAGGTTCAGGACCGTTTAGAAAGGAGGACATGCACAAGTTCACCGGCCATTATCTTTGAAACCTGTGGCGACTGGGGGAGGTACTGGGTGATTGGAAAAAGGCAAACAGTGCCCATTTTCAAAAAAGGAAAGGAGAAGGAACCAGAGGCTACATTCTGATCAGCCTCACTCTAGTCCCCCCAAAAATCATAGAGTGGCTCCTCAAGGAATCATTTTGAGGCACTTGGAAGAGATGAAAGTAATCAGAAACAGTCAGCGTGGATTGACCAAGGGCAAGTTATGTCTGAAGAACCTGATTGCCTTATATGATGAGATGACTGGCTCTGTGGATATGGGGAAAGTGATGGACGTAATTACCTTGACTTTAGAAAAGTCTGAGACAGTCTCCCACAGTATTCTTATCAGCAAGTTAAAAATGTATGGGTTGGATAAATGGACTATAAGATGGATAGAAAGCTGGCTAACTCATTGGCTCAATGGGTTGTGATCTACAGCTCAGTGTCTAAGCTAGTGGGAGTGGCAGATACCCTGGAGGGTAGGATACTCTGGAATAGGATACAGAATGACAGACAAATTGGTGGATTGGGCCAAAAGAAATCTGATGAGGTTCAACAAGGACAAGTGCAGAGTCCTGCACTTAGAACGGAAGAATCCCATGCACTGCTATAGACTGGGAACCAACTGGCTAGGCAACAGTTCTGCAGAAAAGGACCTGGGGGTTACAGTGGACAAGAAGCTGAGTCTACAGTGTGCTCTTGTTGCCCAGAAGGCTAATGGAATACTGGGCTGCATTAGTAGGAGCATTGCCAGCAGATCAAAAGTAGTGATTATTCTCCATTATTCAACACTAGTGAAGCCACATTTGGAATAGCATGTCCAGTTTTGGGTCCCCCACCACAAAAAGGATACGGGCAAGTTGGAGAGAGTCCAGCAGCAGGCAATAAAAATGATTAGGGGCTGGAGCACATGACTTATGAGGAGAAGCTGAGGGAACTAGGGCTGTTTAGTCTACAGAAGAAAAGACTGAAAGGGGGATTTGATAGCAGCCTTTAACTACCTGATGGGGGCTCCAAAAAGAATGGAGCTAGGTTATTCAGTGGTAGTAGATGATAGAACAAGGAGCAATGGTCTCAAGTTGCAATGGGGGAGATTTAGGTTGGATATTAGGAACAAGTTTTTCACTAGGAGAGTGGTGAAGCACTGGAACGGTTTACCTAGGGAGATGATGGAATCTCCATCCTTATAGGTTTTAAAGGTGCAGTTTGACAAAGCCCTGGCCAGGATGATTTAGGTGGGGATGGTCCTGCTTTGAGCAGTGGGTTGGACTAGATGACTTCCTGAGTCCCTTCCAAATCTCATCTGGAACGGAAGTTGCAACAAGATCTGTGTTCTATCACCTACATCTAAACAGAAGATTGCAACCATTTCTCTCAGATGCCATCATAATCCACACCTCTGTCACTTACGACTTCTCCAATATACATACCCTTTAAAACTATTTGGAAAATGAAGCTAGTGCAGAATGTGTCTACCTACATGTTAAAGGTGGTATCCTGGCCCAAGCATCTGAATTTTTCACTAACTACATCAGATAAACTATCTGGAAGCTAAAAGGTAAGATTTTGATTTTGACCTATTAGGCCCTAAACGGGGAAGGCAGGAGGGGAGAGGCAGGCCATACAATACTTCCACAATTAAGATCAGCAGAAAAATATGAGCTGGTGCTCCCTTTGAAAGAAGGGGGACTTGGGATAGAACATTCACTGCAAAAGCTCTTCAAATTTTGGAATTCACTCCTCCCTTTGACTTACAAGAGCTCAAATAGAAAGAGCCTTTGGAGTCACTGTAAAACTTGTGTTTTTAGTTGAAGTACTAGGAAGGAGGATCTTGAAGAGTTACGGACATGAAAAGTTTTGTTACCTTTTAACAACACTAAAGCTCTGAGACAGCAGCTTTCACCAGTGCAGTGAAAAAAAAAAACTTTCAAAAAATCTGGATTAATTTCACACCTTGTACTAATTGATGATCTACAGTACAGTACCATTCAGCTGGGGAAGGTTATATCAGACAAAGGTTGTCAGGTAGTAAACTGACCAAATGCTGCTTCCTTTAATCGTTTTCATGCCTTTTCTCCTTGATTGCACAGTTCAGCAAAATAAAAGGTAGTTCAGAAATACAACAATATTGAGAGGAGACTGATACTGCAGTATTACAAACAGCATTAACATTTCCCTGTTATAGAAAAAAAACGAAGTAAAATTAGTGTACTCATGAACACAATCCAGTATTAAGATTCACAAACTAATGATAATGACAGATATCCAGGATCCTTTTCCAAGTGTTAATTTTTTTATTCAGCACTAAATCTATAGTTACCATCTGCAAAGTACAGGGGGATGTAAATCAGCATTTGAAAAGTAACAAGTACAACGATTTAGGAACACAGCAAAGGATACATGGCAAAAGCCAAAACAAGCAGACACCAGACTATGCTGATATTCATTTCCTGCGAAGGCTTCATCAAACTGTAGTAGGCTTCAGTTACCAAGTACACCACTGTAGCTGCAAATGTGAAATCCACCAACCACTGATATTCAGGAAAATAATGCAATGCTGAAAAATAAAGGTTTTCAGGAACCAAAAGCATAAGTGAACTTTAAAACTAGCAATGACAAAATGATAGAGGGATCACAATTAAAAGAAAAATACTTCAAGTCTTTACAAACTGCTGCTTCTTGATGTCCAGGCAGATCCAAGATTTCCAAGTAGCAGCGGCAAAATAGTGCTTTTGCTTTTCTGCACTTCATAATTTATGCATGCCTTTTTCACTTCTGGGCTGGATTACTGTAACCCGAAATACACAGGGCTAATACAATGATTCCATTCAGAGACCTCATCTAATGCAGAAGGCTGTAGTATTACAGTCAGATATTATTTAGTATTAAGGTTTTTGAAGGGAGTCCTGCACCTAAATTCCAAAATATGAAATGACTTCCCTTTTATTTTCAGCTGCAATTCAAATCAAAGCACCAAACAGTTTGGATTCTACCTACCTTACATTTTATCATCTGAGTGCTTAACAATTTAACCTGTAATGTTTGCTTAACATTTTAATCGAATTGCTTCCCCACCCTTCTAAAAAAAAAAAAAATTTTTTTTTAATTTCAGATTTGATAGTCTCTGCGGGCTTGCAAAAAACATGGAAATTCTATAATCTGAAATTATTTGGCTAGAAACCCCTGGTATGCCATGTCTCCTGCATATTAGGAGGTTTGCAAGGAAAGCTTCTCTTCTGCTAACTTTAGCAACTGCAAAGCGCAGTTGCAAACTCTAACATGTACAAATTGCATACCACTCTTCCATAGCCCCCTTCACAAATGATAAATTCAGAGACTAAGTGAAAGGCTCCTGCAAAGCACTTGTCTGAGGCCTTGTCTACAAGTTAACAAACTAAAACAACTAAATTGGTTGTATATTACTTATTTCAATGCAAACCTGTGTGGGGACACTTACTTCTAAATAAGAGTGACCTATTTCATTGTAACAAGATTTTTTTTTAAAAAAATTACACAGTATAGGGTCTGCAGATGTGCTAATCATCTTTTTCTAGCACACTTGCTTTACTGTCAGGAAAGCTCCTTAGAATAATAGTCATCTTATTTTGTACTTATTGACATTTGTAAATTCTCTCTTTGGTCACACACTAGTTTCAAACGTTGTGTCTTTCTGTTTTGGATTAAACATTTTAATCTCTGTGATGTCCAATTTAAGCTCTGTAAAGGGTCTCCTCAGCACAACATATGCCTATTTATAGCTATCTGTCATGGTCCTGATATTGGGACACAACCTCATCCCAGGAACTTAAGTTCTTTGTATCTGCTTGTTTCTCTTGTGATTTCTAAATATTGTACTTCAGAATTTCAGATATCTGGCGGAGATATTCAGTTTTCCCCCACCCTCCAAACCCCCATGTACTTCTAGTAGTTTTATCTATACAGAAGGTTTATTTTCCATATCCACCAGTCTCATCTTCCTACACTAACATAGGACCATATTTTGTCACGTTTTCAAGTACCTTATGTATGATCTGATCCTTTCCAGTGTTCTCTTACATTTCTAGAGATGACTATTGTAACAATATAGCTCCCTTATGCTGAATTTCACTCACCTATTCTTCTCTTTAAGGCAGATACTGAGATGTCACCCCAGGAACAAGAGAAGAGTTCTAATTCTTAGTTTTCAGCCAATTTCTTTCTTTATAATGAGTTGTGTTTTTAGTTTCTCATTAGCCATAAAAATTTTCTAGCATATATAACAAATAAAATGCACTTGATGGAAAAGAACATATTGTAATCACAGAATATATCTGGGATAACATGCAACCGATTACAATAATTTATCCTTACCTAAAGTGTCCACTTCAGTAACAGATTTTGTTTCCAGATGAAGATCAATATCCTTCGGAATGGTTAGTGGTTTATTTTCAATATGACCATTATATTTTCTGAAAAAGCCATAGACACAACTAATCAAAAATCCATCCACTGTTATAACATTACCTAGAGTTCCATGCTAAGCTCTTTTGAAAGTTGTTGTATGGAGAACTTTTTCATATTTGAAGTTTTCGATATATAAAAAATGTAATTTGAGTTGAAGTCTACACACATCAAGATAATAATTGAGATGAGCATGTTTATTAGCTTTACCATGTCAAAGTTTGAAATACCATTCTGATTGTACATGTGGATCGAAATTATCCAGCAATGCCAAGCTGAGGCTTTGAAGGTGAGGCTCAGACATCTAAGCTGGAGACTGACAGAAAGCAGTGTTAAAGTCATGCTAAAGAATGCCAACTGTCATCAGATGGGGTTTGTAAATTGAGAAATATTTACTGGAATTAATGATCAGTTACCCAGTTTTGAAGGTAACTGGTGGTCTTGGGGGAGAGTGTAGATCAGCAGCACAGAACAGAAAAGCTCTAGTTGAATAAGAAAAGAGGAAACATTTGGTTGCAACAGTCTATTAATATCTGAACAATATACATACAAGCACTGACTGGGACCAGAGCCTCTAAGCAGTCTTGAAGCCTAATAGGGTATGTCTAACATGCAAGAAAGCCCCCTTCCCTCCCTCTCCCCCACACACCACCCATTGTGGCAGCAAATCGCAGAGCCTGGGTCTACAGACTCGGGCTTGTGGCGCTTGCACTACAGCACTAAAAACAGCAGCGTAGACATTCCTGCTTCATCAGCTTTGATATCTGGCAAGGAGGCTAGGTCTCAGAACCCGAGTGGGAACATCTACACTGCTATTTTTAGCGCCCAACACAAGCTGAAGTCTGTAGACCTGGGATCCGACACTTGCTGCCACAGATTTTATTTTTCCCAATGAAAACATACCCTTAGAGTTACAAAGCCTGTTATGCTGGGATGTTTGGCAAGCTCTGGCACATCAATTCTCTTGTTAAATCATCAAATAAAAACAAATTTAAGACATTTTTCTACTCCGCAAAGAAACTGTTCTACAATCGGAGTCATACCTGCTTAATGTAGTAAAACCTTATTCTACTCATTCTCCTAACTGCAGCCACAGCACAGCTGTGAGAGTGAATTGGATTCTTTCCTGGCTTGTGTATCAGCAGCAAGATTAACTAACTTCCCATTGCAGGGTCAACTGTCTTCAAGTTCTGCCCTCATTCAAAATTCTGCCTTCCTGAACAATAATGTGTCTTGTACAAACTGAATGCACAGGCCAGACTTTCAGATATTAGATTGAATTTGCAGACCAGGCTGTTAGAAAATATTTTTTTACTTTAAGTTGATAAAATGTACACATGGTCACTTTTCAGAGTAGAACTACACTTAAAAGTCCAGGAGAAAGGATTTGTAAGATGAAGACAGCCCCAACTGGAAGACCAGTTGGCTAAGGCACAGAGCTATACAGAAGATGGCTCAGAGGATTCAACTGGGGGGCGGAGGGTCCAGTGAAGGGAAAAGTTGTTACTCCGTTAACCTCTTTCCTGGACTCCCACCAGCTGATGCCATTCCCTCTTGTTCCTACAAAGGAAGCCTCTAACTAGCTGTAACAGAAAGAAACAAAGTGATGCGCAATACAGTTTGCTGGTGGGGACATACTGGCCAGGAAAACTGTTTTCTTATCCCTTGCAAGATTTTCAAATCATGCCAGCATAAGAGCATTTTGTTTTTCAAAAAGAGATAGTTTGGGTAACAGCTACTAAACACTATAGGACCAAGAATTGGGAAATTCTGAAATACTGTGTGTGTGTTTTGTTTTTTAAGAAAAAAACTATTAAACATGAGAATGCAGGAAAAAAATTAAAATTAATGCATTATAAGAAGGTATAAGCACTAAAGACTTCTTAAAACACTAATAAAAAGGAAAACCTTTCATTATGCAATATATTACAAAACTATATTGAAATCAACAGATTTCATTTGAACAGAAAAATAGTTCCTTCAAAAGCATTTCCTATTCATGTCTCTTCAGTTATTCTTCTGGTTTTTTGGGTTTCTCAAGTGGAAAGAGTCAGTTAGCTCTATATTCACTATACTCGAGTATTTTAGTATAAAATAACTATTCAGAAACAAAAGCATGATCTAGAAGTATTGCTATAATCTAGAGCATTAGATACTAAAATGTAGCATAAATAGACAAATGGTCAGGTAAAAAAAATTGATTTCAAATCTGTTTTCAAGGAACATTCCCTCAAGACAAAGTCTTGGACCCCTCCTTGCAATGCTACTTTTAAACATCTTCCTGAATTTGCCATACAATATTTGAATATGCAGTTGATACATTTTGCAAGATTCTGGATTCTGCAGAGCAGATTCTTTACTTTCAAGAGACTTTGGAAAGGCTCAATAGGTTTAGCTTCTTTTCAACTGGTCACCACCAATTCCACATTTCATTTATGCAAACAGGGAAATGCCCTCTAGCATGAGTAACCCTAGCAATCACATTAAAATATATATTATCCTTAAGCTCTAATTTGAATGTGGGTTTTTTGCTTTTAAAGATTAAAGGAATTATAGCATCTCTGGAGAAATTACTGGTATATTTCAACTTTGAAAGACTTAGTTTTGAAAAAAGGTTGCTAAATCACAGATCCCACCAACAGAAACCATAAAAAGCAAAGAAGCAGTTAAGTCATTCAAAGCCCTTTTACACTACTATCAGTTTCTCTTAAATTCTACCACCCACAGCTCACATCACTCCCCATATCCTAGAGAGGATATGCAGCCATACTTATTGGTTATATAGCCGTATTCTCTGATTATTATAAAGGTTGATGTGATTTTCATAAGTTATATAGTATGTCAATTTTTATTAAGTGTGTAAATAAGATAGGCATAGTGTCGGATTTCAAATGGTAGCTGCAAGAAATTTTTTCCATAATGGTTCAAAAAAGTTTTGTGAATTGGTGACCTAGGTTACTGATTGCTATTAAATTTGTTAATCTTTATGTAACAAAACTGGAGTTTGTATGTATGTGTATTATATCTTCAGCCGCGGTAGGTTGCCGACCCCTGAGCTAAGCAATCTAATCACATCTGGTTAATAGACCACAGATGTAGTTTGTGGATGAATAAGATAATAGCACTGGTAACAAAATATTAAAATCAGTTTCCTTTTAGCTACTAGAGAAAATCTCAATCTCCTAATTCAATGTGCAGTTGCTGCATACAAAACAAAACAGGATGCTGAAATGCAACCGGAAATTTTGTAGGAATAGAGTTGTAACCCTGTAGATTCATTAATATCTTTGTTCATTCATACCCTTGTGTCAATCTCTATATGGTTTTAATTAGTTAAAAATTTTATTTGTGTCACTCTTCATTTATATATAAATAGTTAAGATAGTCATTCCTAGAATTGTGCCTTTAGATATAGATTTGATAATTGATTCATTCCTGGAGGGGTTTGTCCATCTCTGTTTTCATTTGTGGCTTTATTGGCAAATCTGCTGCTTTTTGCAACTTTGTTGCTAATTGAGGCAGTCCCCCTCTGTTCTTTGGTTAGGTATCGGAGAGCACTAGGCTCCAACTGCTGTCCTTTTGTTTCTCATGGTTGGCTAGAAAGGCCATGTCTTTTCCTCTGAGCCTCTCACTCCCAGCCTGCTTTGCTGTATAAGTTTATACCTATCTGTCCTTAGGTAATAAGTGTGTCTTTTATTATTATCATCATCAAAGTTGTTTTCAACCCCTCTTACCCAGAATGTATAATCACCATCTCAAAATTTTAGCTGTAATATTTGAACTCCTCAGCCATACTCCATATTGTAAATGTAAAACCCCATTTTGACCAAATGCATTCCATCTTGTACAAAACCCTTTCTAAACTTTTAGATGAATAGGTAAACTTATTTGAACAAGGTATGAATGGATGGTGTATGTATGTACGTGTGAATCAGACCCAAACGGCCAGCTTGTCCTGATGAAGAGTGGAGTCCACCCTAACGGCTGAAGAGTGAGAACACGTCCCTAAAAAGAAAAAGAAGAATCCACCCCAGAAAACAAAAGAACAAACTTAATCAAGACACCAGGAAGGAGCTGAAAGTCATGTCTGCTGGTGTCCAGCAATCAACGGTCACAGAGAAGGGACAACTCAGCCAAAAGCTCATAAGTTTGCACTGAAGCAAAACACCTATAAGAGACTGGGTGAGATTGCAAGGCTCTGAGGGGAGAAACGTTCTGCAGACCATCAAAGAAGAGCATCAGTGCGCGCCCGACAAAGACCCCACTCTCCTTGTGCCCAGCTTCCCCAGCCAGGTAGCTGCCACGAGCCATGAACTCCAGCAATGGACGCAACGATAAGGACTGGTAGCTATACAACTACAGAACGTTTCCGTGTGTGTGCGCGTGCGCTGCCCTTTCCCCTTTAAGGGTCCTAAGTGCTCTTTTTGCACAACGATTTGAAACTTATAGTATGAGGGAAGGCTTTGGTAAGATAATTCCTTTAAAAAAAGCTTGAATTTGAACTAAAGACTGAACCAAATACTTTCAAAAAGGATATTAAAAGAAATTTTAAAGTAGGTTAAAAATAGAAGTAGAGAACAAATGGCAGCACACATTGCACTAGGGCAAAAATACAAGATTATAGTGTGGCACTGAAAAGGATGTCTTAGCAAAATCAAATGGCAAATAAGACACTGCATGCAATATGTTAAAGTGCTTAAGATTACAACATAAAATATTTACCTATCTTTTTTGCTTTTTCCCCTTTGTTGCTTCTTTGCAAGAATTCGTAGTTCTTCTTCAGTGGGATGTTGATACCATCGTAAACTAAAATAAATATTAAGTAAAAACACAAACAAAAGCAATTGAACTCATATACAAGTTTGACTTATAAGTTACATATTAAAGCATTTGCTACCTGTGGCTTCTCAAGGAAATACTTTACTTCAGTGTGCAAGAGAGGGAGAGTGGGAGGAAACTGAACCCTCAAAACAGTTAAGGCTAAACCTTCATTTCTTCTCTGAGGTGAACAGAAAAATACTTGTGTTTGTTTGGGAAGCTTAAGTTGCTCAGATCCTAAGTTAGTACGAGAATGTATTGACAGTCTTAAATTTTACAAGAAAAGCTCTTTTACTCATTAAAGACTAAACTCGTTTAAGTTAACATTACAAATACTGCAATTATGGCCTTGGCTAAATGGAGGAAATTGACTGGCAAAGCTATTCCATTATTCTGCAATAACTCCCCTGCATGTATATATTATTTTGGAATGATTATACCTTTAAGAAAATGAGAAATTATTCCAGAATGAAGTCACTTTTATTCCAGACTAACCTGTCCACATGTGGAAGTTATATTCTGGAACAACTATTGCAGAAAATATATAGAAGATGGAGCAGGCCAATTCCTCATGTAGCACACTTAGCTCTATTTTCTATGCCAGATAGTTCGCAACTGACCAGAACCCTGGTCCTTCAATTCCAAAAACCAGAGTTTACACAAACAAACAAAAAGTTCCTTCTCCTTCAGCTGGTGAGCTGATATATCAGGCACATTTTCATTCTGGAATGTTGAAGCTGGGGGGCAGGAGAGCTTAAGTATTAAAGAAACCACCGCAATGGGAAAACGTATCTGCAATTACCTCAGAGGTTCCTTTCTTAAAAGAAGGTCCACAGATATGTTTCAACAAGTTCTTCCGACTGCTTGTAACTTGGGGCCAGAATCAGACCTGTTGGTCATTGAGCAGGGGACTGGCCTGTGCCCACTGAAGTTCCCCCTAGTTGAGGAAACTTCCACAGTCAGAATAATTGAAGTCTACTTTCGTAAATTATGGATTGCGTTAAATATACTTGGATGAAAAGGCACAATTTCTCCTACAACTGAGCCTGGGAAATTCCCCAAATGGAAACAGTCCCAAATCACAGGATATCAGTTTCCTCCTCCATTTCGGATGATTCAATTTGTCTACAGGGTAGGCCAGATCTGTGGACCTCATTACTTGGAGGGCACGGGGGTGCGGGGGAGGGTGGGGGGGGGGCGGAGGAATTTCAGCTAAGCACAGTTTTTCCTTTCTTTATTGTGCTCAGGTCTGCAGATCCATTACAATGGGATTTTCATAGCCATGTGCCTCCAGGGTGGGAAGCAGAAGCATCCTTTAAATATGGACATCTAAAACAAGGTACTGTACATAACCTCCATCCTTCCTGGGGCACAACGGCAATGACTTCTGCCAAAAAATAGCAATAGCTAAAATACCAGACTGATCAAAATGTAAAATATGGGAGAATTTATGTAGCAATGACCACGCAGCTGCCTGGCAAAACTGAATACAAGAAATATGACTTCTCTTCCTTAAGATTGTCAGTGCTCATAAAGATGGGACTTTGCTGTTTGACAAAAGGGAGAAACTCTCTTGAATTAACTTTGGTAATGAATACTATTGTTGGGGGTTGGGGCACTGCACTAGGTAATTCAGGTTAATGGAAGGCCACAAGTGCTGATGAAGTTTTCCTGTGCTAGGCTCTACGCCCCCGTCTTCCTCCCTTCTCTCATCTTCTGGGTCACGCTGACACTGTTTCGCTACCGTAAGCTAACTCAAATTGGCTTGTACTGGAATTATTTGGGTTTGCTTATCAGTGTAAGATACAGTGCGGGTGCTATATGCTGTTTGCAGCTTTAGTGCGTGCTTGCCGCATGATCAAAGTATCCATTGGCTACCTCTACCCCTGCTAGCCAATCACGGGGCTGGTTGCAAGGCGTCAGAAGCATGTAACAGCTGTAGCTGCTTGAAGGGAGGAAAGGGGGGCAGGGGGGTGAAGAGCCCCCTGTTGAAATTAAGTAAGGTATAAATAAAGTTGTGGCTTGCTGCTTTGGCACGCTTGATTTGAGACAGTCTCCCTGCGCCATTTGGGATCCTGAATAAACTCTCTCTATAAGGATTTCTCTGTCTCGGTGTCTGACTGGGCTAATTGCGCACCGGGCTCGAACCCAAACTGCTGGGGCCTCGGCTAAGGGTCCTCCAGGACCACCAACACTATGACAATTGTTTGCAGTGTTGTTGTAGTCATGTTGTTCCCAGGATATTAGAGAGGCAAGGTAGGTGAGGTAATATCTTCTATTGGACGAATTTCTGTTGATGAAAGCGAAACTTTCGAGCTCTACAGAACTCTTCTTCGGGTTTGGGAAAGGTACTCTTTGTCACAGCTAAATACAAGGTGGAACAGATTGTTTAGCATAAGGAGTTACCGTATTATATAAGATCATTCAAGGAGAAATGGGTAGTTAACACTCACGTAGTATAGGAGAAAGGAGGGAAAGTGGGTTCTGGATTGTTGTAAAGAGCGAGAAGAACAGTGAGTCTATTAAGCACATGATTTTTGGTATCTAGCACAGTTATGAATTTAAGTTCCAAGGCTCATCTTTTGAAGGTTTCCTTTAAGGATGAGGATTAAGACATCAGATATGGAATGATCATTTTTTGAAAAGTATTTGCCTATAGGTGGTGAGGTGTTTGTCTTTTATTTTTTGTAGAAATTAATTCAAGAGCATAGTGATTGTCTGGTTTCACACATAGTTATTGGGGCATTTAATGTACTGGATGAGGTACACACACTTACTCAAAGCAGCATCAGACTCTGTCATAACAGATCCAAAAACTGCACGTACCTCTCCACTACGACAATGATCATCAATTACCCTCCCCCAAACACACTTTTCAAGATCCATGGGTCCTATACATGCCTATCACAGCATGTGGTGGGAGCTGGGCTTCATACAACCCAAATATTGTATCAGTAACGAGCTAACAAAGCTGCAAAAAAATCAATTCCTGTTCAAATATAAAATATACTTGCAGATCTAATTTATTTATGTATGCAGTTAAGCTTAACTATCTTTTAGTCAGAAAGTCTGTCCTGATACGAACCTAAAGCACACTTACTGCAAACTAAGTTAATTACTTCATGACCTACTTGGTGTGCTGTGTTCAGTCTCCTCTAGACTAAGTGTATCCAATTTTTTCAACCTTTCCTCACAGATCAGGTTCCCAAAACCTCTTTTTTTTTTTTTTTTTGCTTTCCTCCGAACACACTAATTTTTCCGTATCTTTCTTACAGTTTGATACGTAAAACTGGACGCAGACACCATCACAAGCCTCCCAGCATCGAGTAGAGAATAACAGTTACCTCGCAGTTAATATACTGTAGGAATAACATTTGCTTTTCTTACAACATAAACCATATTGACAACTCATTCGCTTTGTGAGCCACTATAAATGTCGATACTTTTCTGCATTACCACAGCCTAGCCAGCTATTCCCCATTTTGTACTTGTGCATCTGATTTTTCCTTTATTAACTGTAGAACTTTGCAATTGTCACTGAATTTCATATTTATTTCAGACCAATTCTCCAACTTATTATCAAGATCATTTTGCATTCTAACCCTGTCCCCCAAAGTGCTTTTAGCCCATCATCATGTCATCCACATATTTTAAATGTACTCTCTACTCCATCATTCAAGTTATTAACAAAAATACTGACTAGTACCAGACAAAGGGCAGTTTTCTGTAGGATCCCCACTTAAAATGCCCTCCTAGTTTGAAGGTGAATCACTGATGCCATTCTCACAGAATGTCTTTTCAGTAACTGTAAACCCACCTTACAGTAATATCATCTAGACCACATTTCCCTACTTTGCTTATGAGAATGTCATGTGGGACTACATCAGAAGCCTTACTAAAAAGGAATTAATTATCTATACCTATACCTATACCAAATATCCCACAGTTTCCCCCTTACATAGTAGGCCAGTAACCCTATCAAAGAAGAAAATTAGGTTGGTTTGGCATGATTTTTTCCTTGACAATTCCGTGCAGGTTGTTAATTATCACCAAATTATCTTCTAGGTACTTACAAGTTGATTGTTTAATAACTGTAAAGATAGCTGAACAAATCATCAGGTTGACTGGTCTATAATTTCCAAGGTCCTCCTCTTTCGCCTTTTTAAAGACAAGTACTACGTTTGCCCTTCTCCAGTCCTCTGGAACCTCAAGCATCCTACATGAGTCTTAAAAATCATTGCTAGTGCTTCTTCGATTGCTTCAGCTAGATCCTTAAGTACTCTAGGGTAAATTTCATCAGGTGCTGCAAACCTGAATACATTCATTTATTGAAATATTCTTTAACCTGTTCTTTCCCTATTCTGGCCTATGTTCCTTCCCCCAGTTAATATTGTGTTAAGCATCTGGTCACAGTGAAGACTGACTTATAATAGGCATTACAACACTTCACTCTTCTTTGCTTCATCCGTTATTAGCCTCTTTCCTCATTAATTAAAATGGGCCTACACCAACCTTTGTCTTTCCCTTGCTTCTAATGTATTTATAGGAGCTTCTTCGTAATGCCTTTTATGTCCCTTACTAGTTGAACTCTGTGCCTTGGCCTTTCTTATTCTGTCCCTATATGCTAGTGCTATTCTTTCATTCTCATCCTTAGCAATTTGTCCTTGTTTTCACTTTTTTTTCTGGTCATGAAAAAGCCCCAGATAAAAACATATTGGTCTCTTACTAGTCTTCCTGTCTTTCCTCTGCACTAGATAGTTTGCTATTGTACCTTTAATATGGTCTCTTAGAAACTGCCCTCTCCCCCAAACTCCCTTTTCCCTGAGATTTCCTTTCTATGGGGCCCATGTCCAAGTCCGCTTTTCTGAAGTCTATTGTTCTTATTCCGCTGCTCTGACTTCTTCCTTTACTTAGGATCATGAACTATTATTTTGATATCACTTTCATCCAAGTAGCCTTCCATCCTTGGCTTCTCAACCAATTCCTTCACATTAGTCAGAATCCAATCTCATATAGCTGACCTCCTGTTACTTCTTCCACCTTCTTAAACAAAATGTTGACCCAAACACATCCCAAGAACTTGTTGGACAGTGTGTTCTGCCACATTAATGACACACACATCAGCTGGAAAGTAAAGATCCCCCATTAGTGCCAGGTCTCGTGTTTTGGATACTTAGGTGTTCTAAAAATACCTCTCATCTCCTGTTTCTGTGTTTGTTATGTTTTTTTAAGGGGATATGGGAAAGGGGAAGAGAAGAACGCTATTTGAAAGTGACTAAACTTAAAAAACTCCATGTACACCTGTTTCAAGATAAAGGGAGCTAGCAATTTCATCTTTACTTAAAATAGGAAGGAGTTCACTAATTATTTTTAGTGCAAAGACTTTGCTGCTGTGGTGCTTAATATCCTGCAGATAATGCCCAACAGTAAGACCTCTTGCACAGACAAAAGAAGTTTAGCAGTTCCACTCAAATTTAGGTAATCTACCTGCCAATTACCATCACTCCCTTCTCTTCCTTGAAACCCACAAGCTCCCAATATACATACCTGCTAAATAGCAACTTTAAAAATATCAGTATATAAATATGCATCCTTAGGGGACTCAAGTTATTTTTCAAGAACAGGGGTTGGCACCAGCTTGTGCTCAAACAACAATTACCCTAATCCATTACCACAATTCCACCTTGTAATAAGATGGAATGAGTAGGTTTTTGTGTTTGCCTGCCCCCCCCCAAATAAAAAGTAACCCTAAACTGCAGAAGAAAATGGTAGTGGAAAATCATGTAGAAATACCAGTAAAGTGCCTGGACAATGTATGCATAATCCACAGATTCTTCAGAGATCACTGAAAAAAGTGATGATTCAGGACTATTCACTAAATTTAGACTGTTATTGCTAAAATCTGGAGAATACCAGATATGAGAACAGTAGTGCATTTTCTAATGATATAGAGTTTCTAAGGAAGAATAAACCAACTACAGTTTTCTAAAATTTAAGATGAAGATTCACATTCACAGCAGCTGCTGTTTTTAGTTATTATGGAAACAATCATACTGGGAATGCTCCCTTTGCAACCCATTACGTCTGTTTGATCTATTGTTGCAAGGGAGCAGTATATTGAAATTTACACAAATCTTGCCCTATGAAATAATCAGAAAATAGAATTTTTGGTAAATTTGTAACGACTACTTATATGCAAGAGAGAGATCATTAGGTACAGAGTCATTGCAGAGAGAAGTTGAGCACTGTGGGACAGCAAGAACTAAGCTGTACCTTAATATTAAAAAGTGTTGTATAGGTCATCTAAAAAAATGTCAGCCAACTAATAGAATGCTTTACTATAGAACCTTAACACTGTTCCTTTACAATGAGAATTTCATTATATTTTCAGTGTATGGTCTGATGTCATAATATTATAAACTTCTACACCAGGTGCAGACGATGCAGGGGGTTGCATTTAATGGAAATGGTTTAAACCTTTCCTGATTAGTTTCATTTTCTGATTTCTAGACTCTATAACCAGTGTCAACACATAAATGTATACAGTAGCAATTAGCTGTTTGCTATCTTACCTGCCATTACAGAGAAGCCAACGAGCTAGAGAATAGTGAGGTATGATCTTCTGTATGATACTAGCCATCACCATGGTAACCACGAGCTGTACACCTATCACACCCTGTGGAGGAATAAGTTAAGTCAGTATATGTAAAAATGCTGAAGTACACATTTTTTATATTTTAAAAGCAACCTTTTATAGGAAGTCTAATGAAGTTGTTTTTAAAAAAAAAACAAATGAGGCGCATACAACATGAGTTTCATTAAGTAGTCTGAGACTTGCTACAATCAGTCCTAGACCTTTTCTAAAAAAGGACCTGTTCTGAAAAAGGCAACTGCTAGACCATGGGACCAGTAATAAGTGGCCTGTCTGACAGCTCATGAATCCTTAGTGCTAGAAACGTGTCCAAGAAAGCAAGGATTTCTCTGCTCTCCAGTGGTACAAACCATTTATTTTTGGATATGGCATTTCACAAGATATCAGACCTTAAAAATTACATCACTGATTACCATCTTGCTTTTTGTTCTCACTTCAATTCTTACCTGATTTTAACAGCATATACTTCATAAACTTGAGTTAACAACGTATAACAATTATAAGACAGTGGAATTCCAACTTTCAAGCAATATAAAGCAGTTGTTTCCAACTTTAACAATTCAAGGGATAAATTAAAATCATGTTGGAATTTTGATAATTGAGGGTGTAGGTGGAAGAAGGAAAGAAAAGCAAGACGGTAATCGGGGTGGCATAACTTTAAGGTCCGATACTCTGACCACACAGTCTCTAACTCTTTAGAAAGACTAATAATGTCCTCATCACTTGTCCAAGTTTTGATCCCTTGCTTTTTGAACAAAAACTCAAATACTACCAAAAAAGCTGTTTTTTTTTAAATTTCATGCTATACAACTCTTCCTTAAAGATCATCTAGACTAAAAATGTAAATGCTTTAAAAATTCTAATTCCAGTTCTGTTCTTGAACATGCAGCAGCACACCCCAAAGCTTGTAAAACCAAATGTTAAGGAGTTCAATATTATAGTATGAGTATATCAACATATTTATTTAGCATTTGCATATTTGCCAAGCCAAGCAATTTGGTTAGTAAACACTTCTCAACGATGTGTCTCATTGTTTGATCTGTGCTGCACCTGCAACTCGGATTGTCTCGAAGATCCCAGTGATGCTGGTTGGGTTGCACAGAGGCCTTGTCCAGTCTGGAATAAATTAAGAATGGTCCACTGATGATGTGGCAGGTCAAAGCCTGGCAGGCGAGCAATAGGGTCTGTATCTAGGAACTGATTGATGGTTGATGTTAAGCATCAGTCTTCCCACAACAGGGACTTCACTGTCACATCCTGGCATGGCAGCCTTGACCACAGTGGGTATCGTAATGAAAGACATGTTCAACGACCTTTTTAGTCCAGCAGCTACATGGGTTGACATGTACCTTTTCAAGCACCTGGCCAGCTGCAATCTCCCTCCTGAAGTAAGGGGAAAGTGGAGTGGCTCAGAACAGGAAGCCATAGAAGATGAGTCAGTCAGTCAGAGAGTTCCTATGATAAGCATTGTTGAGCTCCATGTCAACAAGTTTGGTGTGTGCAACTGACTCCATACCAGCACACAGTACTCTGCTATTGAGTATAACAGGGCAACAGCTAAGGTCCTTGGGTTTGGAGTATGCGCACCAAATGAACCACCTGCCATTTTGTTAAGATGGTTGTTGCATATCTTGACATTCTCACTGCTCTCTTGCTTGGGTGGCTTTTGACAGTGTTCAGTCAAGGGTCACACTTAAGTAAACTGGGTATGCTTCATGCTTCAGTCTTTAGTCATTCGTTATGATGTTTAGTTCCCCCTTAGTGTTGGCATGATGGAGGGGAAATGTGCTAGAGACTGTCTTGCTGGTGCTAGGCTGATGGCACCATGTCTTGCAGTAGTCGGTCAGCTCTGCAGCATCGTCACTCAGCTTCCCCAGCTCAGAGAAAACTGGAGCCTGTGGCCAGCAGCAGATGTCATCTGCATAGATGAACTTCCATGAATGGGTTTGTGGCAAGTCACTGATGTATAGATTTAACAAGGTTGGGACCAGAACAGACAACTAGCATAACCTGTTAATCTGTTTTTTCCAAACACTTGTTTTCTCATCCACATGCACCATGAACCATCTCTCTCAGAGGACCAGTAACCCATGATGGGAGGACTCTTGATATTTTAAGAAGTAGACCTGTATGCCTCACCGTATCATACACTAGTGAGGTTAAGGAAATTAACGCCTGTTTTCAGGTTTCTTTGGAAACAGTTTTTGATTAATATGGTTAGCGCAAGTACTTGATTGCATGTACTTCAAACTTGTTGAAAGCCTGCTTGCTCAATATTCAAGATGTTCTCCTCCGCTGGTGTTCACTGTTGTTATTCCCCTGTGTTATTCACTGTGGAACCTTCACACACAGAAAGCAGCAATCTCATGCAGTAGCTTGATGCCTGGTTTGGGTCTTTACCAGGTTGTGTGATGCAATAACTTCTGACAGTCTTCCTTCACTGGTGACCCTTGTGAAGAATTGAGCCAACCAAGAGCAGGTGCATGGACCAACATGCTACAGGAACTCCGGAAAGATGTTATATAGCTCTCTGTCCAGCTCTGGAACTGTGAACAGTTAGGTCAAAGCAAGTGACTGGCTACTCTCAGATGATCAGCTTGGTGTTGATGGGTTGCTGGGCAACTCCAAGGTGATGAACTAAACTCCAGCATTTCCAGCTGGAACAAGCGAAGTCTCAGTTCTTGGTCTTTTCCTCCCATCTGGCTTGGCAAGCACAATTCAAAGCTTCACTTAAGTGGTAAGCCATGTCCGGGTCACTGGCTGACTCAACTACTTGAGCAGAGCAGCAGTGGATCAGTGTTCTTGTAGCACCACTTGTCAGTACCCAGCACAGTCCAGGGAAGGTAACGATCCTCCTAGCAACCTGAATTCTGCAGGCTCATTCTTGAAGAATCCTGGAATTGCCACTTCCGCTAACCCTAAGAATGTGTAATCCCATGGATTCCATACCATCAGGTCCACACCCCCAAGTCTTACAACTCAATGCTTTTATCGATAGCCGAGTGGCATTTAACCAGTGCTCTAGCTCAGTGTATCAATTGATCTATGTTAGGAGTCAGTATACATTATTCTTACTATGATGATTTAAACACATAAAACCAAGTAAGTTAATATAAAAATGTTAAGTGATATGAAAGGAAGACATGAGTTTCTTTAATAAGCAAGGAACTAAGATTCTACTAACAAAGAAAGGACTGAATAACATACTTCATCTGAATGTTCAGTGACTGGGGCTTTCTTTAGTTTAGTTGCAAATAAAACACACGCTGGCATCAAGTCCCTGACCATCCCCACAGCCTACCCCTCACCGGTTCTACTTACTAAATTCCCCATCCTCTGAATTTGTTACTATCTTGAGGTGGACTTCCATCAACATTTCTGCAAAGGAGTGTTTTATCATAGCATCATTTGGAGCAGGTGCCAGTTTTTACCCCTCCACTGCCTCTGAGGCCTTGTCCTCACTAGGGGAAAAAGGCAGGTTTTTAACCAAAGTTAGCTAACCCAAGTTAACTAACAAAGGTAAAATCCTCATGAAAACAAGATAGTTTGTAGTTTTCACATGGCATACCAAGTCCAAGTACTAATGAGCTATCAATATATTTGGGTGTAGGTTCTCATATCCACATAACTTGACTAAGGAGATGAGTTTATTTTTGTGAGATGTCACCAACCTACTAAAGCCATTTGAGTCAGTTATGCACATGATCAGGAATTATTGTCACTGACTGTCCAAATGACCTCCTCTTTCCCCATAACTCACCAAGGCACCCTCCATGCATTAGTGTTTTATTTCTGAAAAATCTAAAAAGACTACCAAGAAACATCCTATCGAATCACACCATTGCTTGGTGCGCTTTAAAAGTAACTATATGGCTCATATACTGCAATTTTAAAATTTCTTGTGTATTCAGAATATTCTTCTGGATTATCTTTGTGATATACAGCCAGGCGAAGGCTTGTATAATGCCCTAGCCACACAACATGGCTAGTTCCTGTGTTTGCGCATTGCTATTCACTATGATGCAGCATGACTGTCTTGCTCTAATATGGGGACAGGTTCACCTAGATATCTTATACAGTCCCCCTGTTGTGGTCTGACTACTTCCCAAAATTATGTGTATGCACAAAGATATATATCTGTCTCTCTATTCCTGATATTTCTAGAGAAAGAAACAGTTTATTTTGAAAAAAGCTGTGCAGGCAACCTTTATACATAAAATCAAAACAGATACACACCCTTTACCAGTCACCTTTGAAAGTTTATAACCTTATTTTTAAAAAGATTGAGAGCATAGTCATGGGTTATGGCCTTTCTAGTTGCACTTTTGCCAGTTTAGGGTAAAATAATATAAACTATAGCTTGTTCTGTATAAGTTATTCTCCATTCACATTGTTGTATTTGAGCTATGCTTTTTCACAATTGCAATCTTGGTAAAGATCTGTAACGTAGACAGGCTTTTGGCAATCAGAAAGTGACTTTCAATCTTGGGCACCATTATCATGCCAGACATTTTTCTATGATTTATGATGGATAAGATATTACTTCCAACCATTTTTTAATCTTAAGATTTCACTCTGCACTACCCCAAAATAGTAAGTTTGTGACTTTAATGTCATGCTGTCAAACAGATTGCAGTTTACTTCTCACCACTTCAGAACACCAATACTAGTGCCACTGCATTCGGTAGTTTTGAGTTAAAGGATCATGTTTCACCACGTTGGAAAAAAATCCTGATATTTCAATAAAGAAGCCATGAGTCATCAGACCTTTGACAATGACTTGAAAAACATTTCCCCTTCTCCCCCCCCAACTCTGAAATTGTGAAAAAGCATAACACAAGCACATCAGTGGAGAACTTACATAGAAATATTATATCTGGCAAAAGTGGAATGGTAAGACTAGAACACTATTAACTGGTAATTGAAAGTGTTAAAGCAAGCACGGTGAAATAATCTGACTAAAAATCATTTCCTCTCAATTGTTCCTTTTACTGGATTTCAGATGTCATTTTACTAGCTCTCCAGTCATCACAGGACTTATCTAAAGCAACAACATTTGCAGGTCTCTTTACATGTAAAAGCTATACTGCAATCGGGATGCAAGCATTTTTAAGTGCTGATACAGGAAAAAAAAAAAAAAAAGAGTGCACATTCACCCAAAAAAGATGTTCCCCTGAAGTCTCCCAGGGCAGACAAGATCTTAATTTCTAATATAAAAAAAAGCCAGGAAAAACCAATTTCCACGTCTCATTTACAGATAAAGAAACACAGGACATAAGCGCCAATATTTTTTTCCTTTAAGTCCAATATGAAAGCTAGCATAGCCATTATTTAGCACTTCACTTTAATTTGTGATGTTTTTGCAATATAATTGTGGTATATTTTACATACTAGCTCCTCACTAAATAGCTGAAAGACAAGGTATGTAATTGATGTTTACATTTTATTCCATAAATATATACCACCAACCATCCTCCCCCAAATAAACTGCCTCAGTGCCATAAAAGCAAACAAATACAACAAACATGTATCCAGAAAATAGAATCGACATCACAAAACAGTCACCATAACTGAAAGTCAGCAGTGAGACCAAGGACTGCACAGGAATAGAAACTGAACTACACATTTAACCATAGTAATGGTCCTTTCAAAATCAGATTTAAAGCACCGTGGCATGACAGAATGGGAAAGTTTACAATCCCATTATGAGTGCTATACCTGTTCTCTAGATCAATCAAGTTTGAGATATTTGGACTATTTCTCACAGAAATCATACACCGCTTACCTTACTAAGTTTTTATTGCTTCCTATTCCCTACTTAAAGCCAAAATTAAAAAATTAAACTTTGATGATTGTGAGCCATGTATCTAGCAACAATAGTCTCTTATGCTTGTACAGGATATAGCACACCAATCATTAACAGGCCCTTTAATGGAACTTTACTGGGAAAACGTTTACATGTTTTTCAGTACTAGCGCTGTTTTCTATGTTAAGTTGCAGGGTAGACAGGGTATGGGCATTTTTACTATGTCATCTTACCCAAGACTAGACAATGAAAGTTAAAACCCTAGCAGCTGCCAGTGCATTATTTACCCAAGTGCTCTGAACAATGAAGCTGAACCCATGTGGGCAATAGCAGGGGACAATCCTAAAACACAATCCTAGCATAGACAAGTGCTTCAGGGTTCCTGATGCAGTCTCCTGGTCTTAAAATCTTGAAGGTTCTCTAAAGGTAGGGGAAAAAAATGAAAAGGGAAGGTATAATGACGTATATTCCAGAGACCATGACTATCACACCCTTACTACTGTGAAAAGTTTAGCTTTGATAACAGTTACAAAGTGAACAGAAGGAAAGAATAATAATTCAGATAAAGTTGCAAAATACCTGTATCACTTATCTCAGACAGGTAATTGTGCTACGTATACAAATGAAATAAAGTAAAATGTTATAGATAAGTACTTTATTAACACAAGTTCTCCAAGTACTCCTCCCAAAAGGCCATTTCTATATCCTTACTAGAGTGTAGTTTGATTAAATAAGTATTAGATACGAATAAAATCCAAGTGTACAAAGTAAAGAGCACCAAGGTTCTTAGTTTTATGCCAAAGCTCCATTTCAACATCTCTATATTGACTTTTATCCAAGGTTATTTTCAGACACACGTAAGAACAATCTTGGGTTTTTTCCCTTTTGATCTCATTGACATACACATTGGCTTTGTACCTAAAGACCAGATCCTGTAAACTCTTAAGTACACACCTAACTTTAACATAGGCAATTTGACTGAAGTCAGTGAACTTTTTATATGCTTAAAATTAAGCACAGACAAATTGTTTGCAAAAATCAGGGCCTTGATTGAAAATTAACATGGATATCCACAGAATGCGAAACAATAAGACAGCTATATTCCTGAGAAAGTGGCTAGTGGGATCCTAGCAAACTTACATTATCCCCAGAAATATAACTCCCACCAGAAACTCTGTAAATCCACAAATCTAAGAAATAAAACATTCTGAATCAAAGAACACTGATGTGCATTGCAATTTAACTCAGAACATACATTTACTTTATACTTAAAAACCTACAAAAAATGCTGAAAAGCTTTCAAGTGAGTAGTAAAACACAAGTATTTGTAATGCATTTTCATAGCCAGCAAGGCTCTTAAGCAGAATGTAGCACAATACCCAAGATCAGTGGTTCTCAACCTGTGGCCCAATCATTACACCACTGCAACCCATGAGACATCCTCAGGGCCATACAGGTAGTATTGAATGCAGCCCACAATGGTAAATGGGTTGAGAACCACAGTCCTAGATCTTCTCCAGCCCCTATGATGCAACAATATTTATAGAGGCCAGAAGTTAGAAGTGGGAGGCGGAAGTCTCTGAAATGCCATCTGATCATGGACAGCACATGTCCAAATTAAAAATTACTTTTCTGTTCAGTTCAGGTGGGAAGGAAACTGTGGCAGTATACAGTCATATGTAACACTAATTCAAAAGCCTAACATTTTGTGTTGAGTAAGATTTCTTAGTACTTAACATTTATATTACATAGTACCCAAAAGCCAACGAGGTTGGGATCCTAGTGTGCTCGTATACTACAAACACAGGAAGATGACAGACCCTTTTGCAAAGAACTTAAAAAGAATATATTCGATGGATGAGATAAAAATATGGGCTGGTCTACACTATCTTACATCAGTATAGATACTTCTCTCAGGGCTGTGAATTCTTCTGTTGACCTAGCTACTGCCTCTCAGGGAGGTGGAGTCTTTATGCTAATAAGAGAACCCTTACCACCAGCATAGGTAGCATCTGTACTGTAGCATTTTAAGTGTAGACACAGCTTAAGAGTTGTGTGATTCTTGGCCAACTTAGCACAGTGATCACAGTAGCCATCTACCTAATATTATGAAATTGCACTTTTCTGTATGCACAGTATAATACTCATATGTACACTTGTAGGATGGAGCTCACATCTTTGAAAAGCTCAGAGGGTCTTGTCTTATATTAAAGTATAACTCAAATATTACTCAGTGTATAATAGCAACCCATGCACTCATTAATTTTGGGTTGTTGAGACATGATGTAGGAAGAATGAGAAGGACAAAGAAAGCCTTAGAGGACTCATTAAATGCAGATATTTTATGATGATCATGTCTATAGTCAAAGTCACATTTATATCTGACAATGGTCCACAGAGATTCCAAATGATATTAAGTCATCTTTGCAAGCATCCCAAAATCTGTGGAGTGGTCTGCCTCTCTGTCTAGACCCTTTGTAAGTGTCAGAGTACAGCACACTCTTTGGGATCCTGTAATCCAGCATTTCCTTGACATGTTCAAGCCATGAGTCTTTTCTTTTCTTACTAATCTACATTCCCATGAATGACACACCAGCACGGTTTAACACAGGGGTCCTCAAACTGGGGGGGGCGCGCAAGCTGTCAGCCCCCATGTATGTCAGTGCTCCAGCTGTCACCCATGCATGGGGCTGACAGCCTGAGCCCATTAGAGCTGTTGGCCAGGCATCTAGCTCTGAAGGCAGCACCACCACCAGCAACAGTGCAAAAGAGTGGCATGGCATGGCCAGGGTCATCACTTTTTGGAGGGGATTGTCACAGCCTGAAATATTTCTAAAAGGGAGTCCCAGCAAAATGCTTGAGAACCCTTGGCTTTGAAAATTCCACATTTGTCACCCTGTCTTCCCATCTTACAGGAAGTATTTTACACAAGCCTCTGATATGAAAATTGTTAAGTCTTTTGGTATGTCTTGTGTATGTTTCTGAGCCATATAAAAGAGTATATAAAACACATCTCATAAATATGGATTTTTACTTTAGTTGACAATTTATCATTATTCCAGGCTTTATCTTGCAGAAGACCAAAGTTCCTGGCTGGTTTGCCAATTCTACTAGTAAGTTCAACATCAAGAGCTACATTGCTGGTAACAGTAGAACTGAGGTAACAAAACTGGTCATCATCCAAATGAATACCATCTAAGAGGATATCTGGTATTGGTTCTGAAGAGCCTCGGTGCATAACAACAGTCTTCTTAAAGCTACCTGCTAGCCCAAAGATTTTACATGAATCAGAGAACTTGGTAATAAAACGTTATAAGGCTTCAACACCAAGAGCCACACCATCTGCAAACAGGTTCCCTTATAATGATCTCCTTAATCTTCGTCTTAGCTCTGAATCTTACAATGTTAAGCAAACCTCCATCTTGTCTAGTAGTAAGACAATCACCCTCTTAAGTATCATGACTCGCATGTTGAAGCAGCAGTGAGAAGTGAATAACATTAAACAATAAGAGCCAGTACTCAATCCTGCTTCACTCCATTGTTGAAGCAGTCAGGCTTTTGGTTTTCAGACATTACTGTTGCCCATTCTATCGTGTAAGGATTTCACAAGGTTTAGCAATATAGATGGACAACAACACTTCCTCAGACCAGAGTAAAGCCCTGACTGCCTAACCATGTATATTTAAAGGCAATTTAAGTTTTGTAAATATTAAATGCTAATAAAGTTAATTTTGAGAAAGGTACCTGCCTTTGAGGCCCCTTTAAAATTCTCTTTTAACCAGCAAGTTTTCCTGATTTTTGTTGCTTTCTTGCCTCTACTATTGAGAAAGACAAAGAACAGGGGAGCATGAGTAATTCAGTAAAGGATATTATGGCATATGCAAGCCCAGAGTTCCATGCTGCACATGCATACACCAACAGGCTTACAGAGGCATGCAAAAATGATTGCAGCCCCTCCCTATCTGAAGGCTGCTGCTCCTCTAGAGACCAAAAGAAAAGCATTCCCTGCTTTCCACAGATATCACCACCACCACCTACTCTGCACACCACTGTGGACGTGCTCTGGAGAGGTTTGCAGAAGAAAGGGATTCTGCTGTCCTTTTACACCTCATGCTAACACCTTGGTAAACTATTTAACAATAGGATTTATCACCAAGAGTAAAAGCATTTATCCAGGGTGGATAAAAATAAGAATTTTTAAAAATTTAATACATTTAAAATATACCCATTTTGTATTTGAAATTATGGCAACTTAAATTATTGTAAGTTTAGGCCTCAATGTATTAAAATATTTTAAGTTAAATTTTAAAAACTGATATTAAGCAGTATATTTGCTGTCAAAGTTTCCTATAAAATTAAAACTACTGAACTGGTGAAAGTCACTGGCTAAGGACTTGGAACCAGAATCTGGTGAAGTGCTAAATCAGCGTTTACAGCAGTAGTCTCTTCTGCACATTTTCTTTATTTCAATGTATTCAATTAGTTCAGCTCAACGATGAGTCCATTCAAAGTCAAGAAACCAACTGGAAGCTGAAAAAAGCAGAAAAGCTTGTTTTCTTCCAATCTATGATAAAAAGTAGGGGTGATAATGAGATCTACTAGTTCTAAGATCCTGAAGGACATGACCACCAGAAACAATCAAATCAATTCACTAACTATAGTTAACGCTTCCTTCATTTAATAAACTAGTTTTAAAGGAAGACTATGTTTTGATAAACTTTGTTTTTCTAATGTAACCAGCACACAAGAATTTTTATTTAACTAATAAAGCAATCTTAAATTGATATTTTTGTACATTTTTAATGGAATTCTGTTTCCAAGCCAAATAAGCCTGACGAAAATCACAAGAATTAATCACCCAGTAAATTAAAAAAATGCATCATCCACTATTTTTAACACAATAAAATGCAAAATTTAAGTGTGTGTGTATATGCATATACAAGTTAAACTACATAATTGCTTAAATAAATTTATATAAACACAGTACATGCACCTGGGTAGCAAAAAGAAGCCACAGATTTAATATAAAAGCTAAACAAAGTTGCAAATCAACATGTTTTAATGGTTAACAACCAATGAAAGTCAAATGCATCAAAAATGGTACCAGCTTTTTCCAAGTCACTGATAACTTGGAAGAAAATAATCTTGAATGCTTATGGATCAATGTCCTACCAGATAAAGCAAAGATGAGAATTTATATGGTGTCTGTTATAGACCACCAAATCACAATAAGGAACGCGATGACCAACTCCTTACAAAACTATCTATAATATGTAGAGAAAAGACTATGTGATCATGGGGGACTTCAACTGCAGGAAGTCTCATGCTGCCAGTACTAAAAGATCTTTGGAATTTGTAAACATTGAGGATAATTTCTTAACTCAATAAGTGTTGTACCCAACAGTAAAATCCTTTATTAGACTTTGTCCTAACAGAGAAAGAAGAACTGATCACAGAACTAAGTTAATGGTAACATACGTACAAGTGATCATGAATTGATCACATTTATAATGTGCAAGCACAATGAAGTCCAGATCAATAATATGTATGCTTGGTGTTTTAAAGAGGGCCTATTTCACAAAGCTGAAAACAACTATGAGTCAAATGAGCTGGGAGGAAGATTATCAGAAAAATGTGACTGATGACTGGGAATAATTCTGGTGCCCAAAGAGTCACAATCCTACATTTGAGAAAGGCCATGCTGGTTAAAAAAACCAATACCCTGAACTGGTGTAGAGAGGCAGTGAAGGCAGATTTAAAAAATAAAAATATATAACAAATGAAAAAAGGGAAGTTGATAGTAATGATTATAAATAAAAAATTAGGAAATTGTAGAAAACTGAGAAAGGAAGCACAAGGACACAAGAAATCTACAGCCAACAATTAAAGACAAAGGTTTTTTAAATCTATTAAGTACAAAAAGAATCCTGACAATGATACTGATTCGTTAGCAGATTAAAGCATAGAATTATCAATAATAACAAAGACTGCAATAAATATTTCAGTTCTGTATTTGGGGAAAAACAAATTAACATACGATAGTCTCACCATATCATGAGAACACACTTTCCATTCCCCTAGTATCTCTGAAGTATATTAAACAAAAATTACTGAAGTTAGACATTTTTAAATAAGCAAGTCTGATAATTTGCATCCAAGAGTTTTTAAAAAGGGGCTGAGGAGCTCTCTGGACCACTAATGTTGATTTTCAGTAAGCTCTGGGGTACAGGGGAGGTTCCAAATGACAGAAGAAAGTTAATGTGCCAATTTTAAAAAGAGTAAACAGGATGACCCGTGTTATAGCCTGTCAGCCTGACTTCAAACCCAGGCAACATAATGGAGCAGCTAAGCTGCGACTCAACTGACAAAAAATTAAAGGAGGGAAATATTATATATGCCAATCAACATGAATTTATTGAAAACAGATCCTCTCAAACTAATTAGATATCTTTATTTGATGAGATTACAAGTTTGATTGTTAAAGGTAACAGTGCTGATGTAATATACTTAGATTTCTGGAAGGTATTTGACTTGGTACCATGCAACATTTATTTAAGAAACTAAAATTTAAAATTAACATGGCAAACATTAAATAGATTAAAAACTGGCTAACTATATGAAATATAGCAAAACAAACAATGGTCATCAAGCGAGTGTGTTTCCAAAAGGGTCCCATAGGGATCAGTTCTTGACCCTATGCTATTTAACATTTTTATCCATGACCTGGAAGAAAACATAATACCTTCACTGAAGACTGGTCTATACCAAGTTGTTACCAAAAGTCAGGTTTTGGCAACAACACAGTGGTGGTGTACACACTACAAAGCTTCCCTCACTGACAAAACTCCCCTGCTTTGGCAACAAAATAAAACTACCTTGACAAGAGGTGTAGAGCTTTTTGCAGCAAAGTTAGAGCAACAAAGCTTCAGTGTTGACGCTGTGTGTCATAACTGGGTTCCAGTAGCTCTCCCACAATGCCCACATTGACTGCTCTGCTCACTGTTTTGAGCTTTATTTACTACACTGCCTTGTATTCCAGCTACAGGCATGCACCCCTACTCTTTCAAAGCCCCAGGAAGTTTTGAAATTGCTCAGCATGAAGAGCTCACACAGCTACTGCCCAGCTGAGTAGCTGGCTCCCGGCAACAAATGGGAGCCTGTCTGGACTACAAGGAAGGAGAGGATCATTCTTCTGCGCTTGTGGAAAAAGAGGCTATGAGGGAACCAGTCCAGCTCTCCTATGGCAGGTATGCAAGCAGCATAGGCTGCTGCTGAGGGAGAAGGGAAGAGAGACTCCTGATGTGCTATGCACAGCCAGGGAAGGAGGCTAGGCTTGATGTCAGAGTGTTCCCTCCCCTTGCTGGTGTACAGGTCTCCAGCGAGCAGTATGCGACCCAGATGGATGACTTGCAGCAGGGAGTTGTGTGCCACTCAGCTCAGGCAGCTGAAATTGTGGCTGTGCAAGCTGCATTAATGGGTGCTTGGATTAAAGACTGACAGTTGTGGCCTCAGACTCTGACTGGGCCATACAAGCATGTTTGAACTAAATGAAATTGAAAGAAATATAACTAGTTTGGATGCTGAACCCATTGGTCACACTAAAAAGATTGAGGCACTGTGGGAAGCCAAACTTTGACACCCAGCATCAATTCGGATGCCGAAAGTAACCAGCTCACAAAAAAAAAAAAAAAAAAAAAATCAGGTGAAATAAGGCAGATAAAGCAGCCAAGAAGGGACAAACAGGTCGGACATGGCAAACATCATCTGCCCCACTGGCTGCTGCTCAGGGAAACAAAAAAGATCCCTTAACCATTATAGACTTAGCAGCCCTGCAGAAGGATGATGCAAATATACAACAATTGGTACAGGAAGGAAAAGTAAATGGGTGGAAAACTGAACAACTCTCCAATGGTTTACACACAAGTGGGCAAAATATATGTAAGTACACTATACATAAAGCAGTAATACTAATGGGATCAATAGAACCCAACCTCCTGTTTTATTTTTATAGCTACACAGCCATCACACAGATGCATGCCGAGTTAAAAGATGCAACATGAATTTAAAGCATTGTATACTGCTCAGTATTGGGATATATTTGTTAAGAACTATTGATACAATTTGAACACCCTTGTAACAAAAATGGTTCTGGCATTTGGAATTCTCAGTACCTTGTTACCTAACAATTAATTAATTAATTCTGATATTGTGTATTGAATAAGATTGCATTTGTGTACGTATGCAATGTACCCAAATTGCAATCAGTGGAATTTACAAAAAGGATGTCAATCTCGCCCAACATGTTATTGTAATGTTGCTGCACTTAAATTGTGACATGTAATGTATATAGTACCAAAAACTCTATTTAAGTTATTGGCAACAAATATCAATATGGTAAAATAAGTTCAACCTGTGATATTGGGAGTCATCACTGATCTGGTACAGCATACGCTAATACATCTGAAAACAACAATTAACATGTTCAGAAACAATTAAAAATGTAAATTTAATAGTCAAACACAATGGGGTTAAAGTAATGAAAGTCCTACACACTGCTACAAGCCATAGCTAGTGGAAAACCCTATTGGAATGGTCCTCTACTGCAACAGGGATTTTGAATTTGGCATTACATCCCATTATGATTGTGTGTGTGCTCCAAATGGTCTCCATAGCAGCTGCAGTGGAACTCTTCTGGTGGACTAAAGAGTCCCTGGCACAACTCAAGAGCTTGAAAAATCCCAGAGTATGAGTGGCACAACGTTTGTGCTATACCCTGCCGGTGAGAAAACTATAAATGCTCGGGCCTCTGATGGGGTGCCTTCAGCCAAAGCTGGAGGTGTGTGCCAAGAGAGATGTTGTGGTCATCTGTCTTAATAGCATGATGGTCACCAAGAAGGGGATTGTTGAAGGCCTAACTTGGCCTAAGTTTCTTGACCACTGTTTGAGGCCTAGCCTCAGTAGCCTTCTTTTTACAATTGGCAGAGACCAATAGAGTGCTGAGTAACCTTATGGTATCTCATTTTTGTGCATCACAGCAAATAGCATGGGTTTTGTATAACAAAACAAAGTTAAATTATAGTTGCATATAGATAAAGATGAACAAGGACAAGAGTTTATACGTTTACATTAAGGCACATTCTTTCCCACCACCTCTCCCATCAGATGTTGTTTTGCACCAATTAAGGAGAGAACATAAACATGTAGTTAGTATTAACAATAAAGTATAAAGAAAGTGAAGGACATAAGAATGTCACCCAAGATAAGCAAATGAAACGACAATGTGTACAGAAAACTATAAAAAGCCACCAGCCAGGCAAAGGGGCGTGCTTCATCGCCACCTGATTCTGCAGGAAATGCTGTTAGCCTGATCCCCTGGCAAGACTCCAGAAGCAAGCCATTCGTACATACACTCTCTTGAATGAACACAATTCTTTGTCTAGTAAGTATAAATATGTTGTAGTTATTTATTGGGTTTGTATTGAATTACCTACTTCAGAAATTCTTACGCATTAAACCTTACTGATCTGCAAGTCAGGTGTACTGTCTCTCACTGGTAACTTCACATTGACCATAAAGAAAACCCTGCAACACAGTGGGGGGACAGGGCGATACCAGCCAGCTATCTGTGCACTAGCTTGTGTCTCAGGACTGGTTGCTTCCGGCTGTTATCAAACTTAGAGACAACATGCAGACACACTCACAGTCCCTCACACTCACAGTCCCTCAACTCACACACTTCCGTGTTTGTGTTAGCAATGTCAGTTTGGCTGATAGCCACCTTTCAACTGCCCTGTCAATCTAGTAGATGCCCATTGAACAATGGGATTCAGAAACCTTCATCATGTTATGCTGTGCCTGCCCCATGAGGCATTGCAAGCCCTTCCCAAAGCACCCTGCATGCAACTTCACAGTGGGATAGCTACCCACAGTTTACATCCTGTGTTGATGCAAGAGCTGGTAGTGTGAATGCACTCCACTGAACATGGAGCATAGTTTAATTACAGTGGTGGCTGTACACCAGCATAACTTGCATCGACAAAACTCTAGTGTAGATGAGACCTGATAAAGTCTGCAGGTGACACCAAAATTGGAAGTGTGGTAAATGAATTAGGAACGTGTCCCCTCTTCATGAGAGCTATCTGTATTGCTTCATCAACTGGGCACTAAGAAAACAATACACATTTTAATAGGACTAAATGGAAATGTATACATTATGAACAAAAGATGGGGGGCTATCTTGGAAAGCAGTGACTTTGAAGATTTGGGAGTCATGGTGGATAATCAGCTGAACATGAGCTCCCAGTGTGATACTGTGGTCAAGAGAACTTGTGATCCTGGGATACATGAACAGAAGAATTCAGAGTAGGAGCAGAGAGGTTATTTTACCTCTTATGTGGCACTGATGTGACCACGGCTTAAACAGCGTGTCCATTTCTGGTGCCCACACTTCAAGAAAGATGCTTATAACTGGAGACAGTTTAGAGAAGAGCCATGAGAATGATTAAAGGGTCAGAAAACATGCTTTCTAGTAATAGACTAAAAGAGTTCAATCTATCTATCTTAACAAACAACATTATGGCGTGACAATTACAGCTTGTAAATATCTACATGGGGAACACATTTTTAATAATGGGTTCTTCATTTTATCAGAGGAAGCTATAACATGACCCACAGCCTGGGAGTTGAAGCTAGACAATCACACTGGAAACAAGGTGTATATTTTTTTTGTTAGGTGAGGGTAATTAGCCACCAGCACATTATATCAAAGATTGCGGTGGACCCTCAGTCATTGATTCATCAACCTTTAAAGCAAGGTTGGATGTTTTACTAAAAAGGTATGCTCTAGGAATTATTTTGAGGAAGTTCTATGGCCTGAGTTATACGGAAGGTCAGATTAGATGATCACATGGGTCCCTTCTAGACTTTGAATCTATGAAAAAATGTTTTAGGAAAACTACTAAGAAGTACAAATGCAAAACAAGATTAAAATTGTTTATTTATAACAATCCACTCTGATTAGCATCAATTCCATTTTAGCCAACACTGGAGTTTCCCTGGGCTTGATGTACCCCGTGCCTATTTCCCCCAAGTCACCATCTTTGCCAGACACTCAATCACTCTCCATTGATGGCCATGAGCTCTTCTGAATATCTGGGGGGGAAGGAGAACAATTTAGTATTCAACCCCAAGGACTGGTCTGCACTAGAAAATTAAGACAACTTAACTACATCACTCAGGGATGTGAAAAATCCATACCTCTAAGCAAAATAGTTACACTGACCTAGCCCACAGGGCAGACAGCACTGGGGCAATGGAAGAATTCCTCCGTTCACCTAGGTACTGCCTCCCTGGGAAGTAGATTACCAATCCTGAAGGAAGAAACCTTCCCGTTGGTGTAAGTAGTGTCTACAAGGAAGCATACGGCAGTGCCGCTGTAGCATTTGAATGTAGACATGCCTCAAGATCATCATACAAATGGCAAGCAATCCTCTCTCTGCCCTGCTCCCCCACAAGAAAAGTTATTGTTCTGGCCTTTTGTACCAGACATCCAATGCTTTTATATTCTCCCAGACTCCCAGGTGATTCATAAATTCACCAAGCTTTTCCACAACTCCATTTATCGATTGGCTGCTTGTATTATACGAAATAGACTTTTACTCCAGATTTCACCCAAGATCCTGAGCATACAGCCAACCTGATCATTTTTTAAATGAAAGCTCTCTACAAAAGCAGATGCTGGCAATCAAGTGGACTCCATGGTTATCCTGTGGCCAGAACTGAGGTACTTTCGATTATACAAGTAACATAACTAAAGTGACTAACCCAGTGAGCAGTGAAAGGACTCTAATAAGGAACATTAATACAAACTACAATGCATTGCAGAATCACCTGCTAAAGGGAGAACTAATCCAGAAAGCCTAACCCAGCTACAATGGAAAGAAACCAAATTAGACTATTATTAAATGTCAAAACTTGAAATACCCACTTACCCATGAAATGAAAGCAGGAAACCATGCCCAGTGAACATGTGGTTGTGAATGGTTGAAGTTATCAATTTCCAAGGTACTTAAAACTTTCATTTAAAAAAAAAAAAAAAAAAGATTTCTAGTCTTTGTGCTCACAAAGATCTCTTCCAAAACATGAATGGGGCACTATCTTCCCACTTCTGTGGGCAAATCTTTAATGCCTCTGTTACACAGCTCTGAACACTCAGACTGTCTATATCAGGACTTTTGCATAGTTTGTTAAGCACTAATATAGGTGTAGCTGCTCTGCACCTGTGCTTTCACTGTCGCAGCTGCATGGATACTAGACAAACCACAAAGAGTCCTTGGGTGGACATAACCTAGAAGAGTAAAGCAAGCAAAAACCTTTCACTGATGCTATTCGGAGCCTTGAGAGCATTAAAAAAAAATTGCCAAACTATCAAGTAAATTCCACTCTCCACCGAAACATCAAAATTGGAGAAGACAACCCAAAAAACAGAGGAAAAAGTAGCGTAGCTGAGAAACCCAAGTCAGGTGGCTCTGAGGCACAGGAAAAGTGACAGAAAGGTGCTCCAACTTTATTCCAGCAGCTGGGAGAGGACGTGGCTCCCAATCCTCCAAATTACTCAGATATTGACCAGCTGAATGATAATATGAAACACTGAGCTTCCAAGCAGGGTCGAAGGATAGCATCTTGTGAACTATGCATCTGCTAAGTAGGAAAGATAAGCTATACTGGGCTTTTCACCACAACACTGCCATTGAACTTCACAGCCAGACCTCCTTCCCCTGCATCTTCTATATTGGTGTCTGGCTAATAGCTTTAGTTTACTGTTAAGCAGGCATCTGGTAAAAGTTTTCAGACACTGGATTGGATAACAATCATGTTATTATACACTTGATCCTGAGCAGATTGAGAAAAAAAGACTACTATGATTAGAAACCATGTTAAGTGGATACAACCATTATTTCCCTGCCCTAATATTCTACATCAGCCTAGAGGAGTCCTTAAGGGTGGTGCAAGCATTTTACAATCTTCTGAAGCAGTATTCAATTCTCATCCCATTAGAAAAGCAAACCTCAAAAAAAAGGAAAGCATAAGCAAAGAATGATAAGACGTCATTTACTGCTTTAAGTGACAACGTTCATGTTTTCTGCAATCCTACATGACTAAAGCTGCCCAATCATCTCAACTCAGTATTATGTAAATAGACAAGTACTGCAAGTGTCATCTGAAACGGTCAACATATTGCGAGACCTATTCTGAAAATTAACATACAAAGAAAATCATGAAGTTTAATTCTTATAAAATTAACATATGGTTTTAATCTGTCTATATTTGAAAATGTTTGCAAATAAAAATTGCTAAAATTTAAACTGAATTTGACTAAATTTTCTATAGGCAATAGATACCAAGAGTTCTAACTCAGTTTTTAGCATTGCCAAAATTTAGCCCAGTGTCTTGTTTTAAAACAGATTTTAAATTCGTTAAAACATCAATATATTTGAATCCAAGTACTTACCCCACAAATCTCTATAACTGGACAATTTCATATTAAGTTTGTTTTTTTTTTAAACAATCCCAACTAAACTCAAGTCTTAACATATTAAAATATATCTTTTTAACCTACTCGGTTTAAAAATCTCAATTTATTTAAAACCAGTACAACTCTGAAGGCTATCAAAAAGTTTACTGCTTTAACTATAATTACAGCAGCACAATCCTGCCAATGTTGGTACAATTATACAGCTATAAATCTGCTCATATCAGTATCACATTCTCATAAAGGAAGGGGAATAAAATATACAATTATAAGGTGTTGTACATCAGTGTAACAACCATTATACAATACTAGGGATTGTACTACTATAACTATGTTAAAAATAAACACCACACACCTGAAAGTTATACAGGCACAAAAAGTGTGTGTAGACCAGACCTAAATATAGACAAGGCCTCAAGTAAATTTCTCATTGACATGAATTGGTATCAAGAGGCTGAGTTCAACAGATTGCTATCGCAAATGGAATGAGGGAGTGATTTAAAAAAAAATCCACACAACTCTGCTATTGTTTAGCTACAAACTTCAGCAAGTGTAGGTCACTGAGCAGCAATCACACAATTTAAGGCTCACTTCTTCGCTCTGTCCACATGACAAAAATAATTTATTTTTAAAATAGTTATGTAATGTGGGCCACATCTACACTATGAAATTTTACCAAAAATTTCTCTGTAATTAGAACTAGCATAAATCCCAGAGGTTTTTATGCTGCCAAAGCTTTGCCTATACTAGACCTCTCACCAAGACTAACACCAGTGCAACTGAATCAGTAATACTCGTTAGTAATTATTAGTAAAATTCTCTAGACATGGCCAGGATCATAAAACCAAGTCAGTCTTGCCTATATGGACAAAAAAATACAACTATATTAGACTCTCTACCAAGTTTCTCGAACATGACTATGTCTTCACTGCAAAAAAGGTGCATTTTACATCAAGGTAACTAACATTTGTGATGAATTTGGACTAAACAGCTAAAGAAAACACTGATTACAGCACCAAGTGAGTTGACTACACCAGAGGTTTTAATAGCTAGCACCACACAGAAATTCATGCCCAAGTTCTACTGTCCAATATCACAGATACTAGATAAGTTATCTCTAGATGACATTTAATTCTTGCATCTAAAAGACAGCCAGCACTTTCAGCCAATTAATCAAGCATAAGTGGGATTAAAAAAAAAAAGATTGGGTCCTCTACCAAGCATTCATTTTGAGCACTCTGCTGTCTAGTGGAAAGACCTGGACAACCATAGTAGGGGCGAAAGAAGGCTCAACAACTTCCACACCCACTGTCTTTGCTGTGTTCTAAATCTCACATGGGAAACCAAAATTCCTTACACTGAAGTATTTGAGAAACCAAAGTTACAAGTCTCAAATGCGGTCTTCTCCATTGGCTTTGATCATTTGCGCTAGGTGGATGATGGACGCATTCAAAAGGTCTTCTGTATGGAGAACTTGCAGATGTTCCAGTGCCACTGGCCCAATCTAGGCAAACATCCTCGACTTTGAGCAAGAGGCACTTGAATACTTTCAATGTCAACACCGCAAGCTAGAAAGATGCAGCTAAGCAACAGGCTACAATGGAGGTCTGTACTGCACTAGGGAGTCAAATAGGCTGAAGCAAGATAGTTGATAAGAGATGAAAGCAAAGAGAGACATGAGAAGTGTAGCAAGCCTCAAGCACTAGGTACATACCAGCTTCATCTTCTGTCCCCGGGCTTTACGCGTGCATTATCTGTGGCAAACTACTATCGCTTGAGAATTGAACTTTTTAAGTGTATGCGATGCTTACACCATCATCTTTTAAGGTGACACTTGCCATTCCATCATACAGCTAACAATGTAAAATCTTAGTGAAGACAAGACTCTATAGTTTTTATTTCAGTGTAACTAATGAAACATTCTCATTTGGGGCTGATCCTGTCTACATATATCAAGGTAGGAGTGTGGAGCTTTGTCTCAACCAGGATATTACAGCAAGATAGCCAATATTCATTACTCACTGTAACCACAGTGTCAGAAATGAAGACATAGCCATAGCTTTACATTAAGGACCTGTTTTCACCAGACTTTTGACAGACAATTAACATAGAGTACTTATTGTTTGTGAAGGATTGTACAGACACATGCCATACATTTGAGCCTAGTGATCAAATCAAGGCACAAATATCTAGTGTAAACATATCCTATATAGGCCTCTATACAATTGAAAACATTTTTTTTTTAAGTTTACCTTGAAATACCACAGTGGTGGTATGAGTGTCTGTTTTAAATTATACAAACTAAACTACAATATATCACAATAGTGAGAATCAGCCAGGGACTGACTCTCACGACCCATTTGGTGCTCTCTCTCTCTCAGCTACAGTTCTCTTTTTGGGCTATGAAAAATTTTCAACCTATCTGATTTTTGAGCTGCTGCTATAATGTTGAATATGCATAAAATCTATTATAAATTGTTACACATTTCTCGGCAGTATCAAGAATTCTGCTACCAATCTTGTTTCAAAGTTCTCAAAGCAAGTACTCCAGAAGTCTCATATTTAGTAAGTTAACAAATCAATAGGTTTTTATAAATGACTTCTTGTGACCATAGAATAAAAATTGTAATAATAAAGATATTCTGCTGTACATTTGCCAGAATACCTCTACAGCTCACAACTATTTCATAGTAATGCTTGTGCCTGGGCTCTGTAAGCTGAAAGGTTCAAGATATGCTTACATGCCATTGTTCTCCCCTACCTGCCCCATGTTTTACAAATAAAAAAACTTAACATATAAAAGACATGTTGGGCCCCTCTCCCTAAACAAATATCAAAATAGTTACTTGATTCAGTTTCAGTCCTGGTTTTTATGTGAAAAGTTGCACTTATATAACTCAATTGATTTTAAATGTCACTAGTTATATGCTGCAAACACCCAGCAGATGCCTTTAAATGTGTTTTACATTAAATTAAAGCTTACCTCAGGTTTAACTACATATATTTCTGGGATTGTACTATCAGATTAATGTTGAACCAATGCAGTTTGTTTTCAAGCCCCCATGCCCATCTATTCTTTTCCTTCAGCCATGCTGGCTTCTACTTTTGATTAAGTCCAGGAAACAAAACTTAACGCACTAAAAAGCAGTTGATTAAACTTGCGTGCTCCAGTAGTTACTTACACTGGGTGAAAGAAGAGGATGCAGCAAAAACCCTGTCCACTAAAGAATTAACTTGATGCTCCCCCCACACCGCGTCAATGTTGCAAAACGCAGTTGGCGAGGCCACGTCCGGAATAACACCCCCTAAACCGCAGCAGGAAATGCGCAGCGCTGGGAGGAAAATCACTTCTCCTTTGGCTCCGGGTGGGAATACACCGCCGCTACCATTTCAGCCCCACGCCCGAGAACTAGGCTGCGAGGGCCACCCCAAACCCAGAGGGACTCGCAGAGCGAGGAACCTCTCACCCCAGCCCTTCCCACTGGCAGCCGGGGGGATCCCCAGCCGACAGGCCTCCTTCACCGCATAAGCCCCCAACCCCCACACCCGTGGGATCCCCAAGACACACGGACTGAGGCCCCCAAGGGTCTCTCGTCGCGCCAGCCAGGCAGAAGGCAGCCCCCGAGTTCCCTGCACGCCCAATGGGGCACGGCCCCCCCGGGCGCTGCGACCCCAGGCGCCCTCCCATCGCTCACCATGTTGTTGCCGCCGCCGCCGCCTCCTGCCGCTCCAGCCGCCCGGCCTCTCTCCGCTCCCAGCACATAAATCCGCGTGTGGCGCGCACAGGCGGCAGCCCCGGCTTGATGGGGGAGATGATCTCGGCGGACACCACCAACACCGGCTTCTACCCGGCGGCGCTCACTCCTTACAAAGGTCACGCCAGGACCCCACAACCCAAGGACCCCTAGAGCGGCCACGCCGATTGCCTGCACAGACGGGACAGCGCCACGCCACCCTGGCGCCAAATCCGTTGACTCGCTCGCCGCGCCCTCGCGGCGGACACACCACGCAGGCAGGAGCCAGGAGGCAAGGCTCCTTGGCCGGCGCAACAACAGGCGTTTTGCCGGCCTTTTTTCGTCAGGCGCAGCCGAGGCAGCCTGCAGACAGCTCAGGGCGGCGGCGGGAACGGGCTCCCATACACGTGACTTAGGCGGTCAGCTCATCGCCACCACACCAGAGAGAGTGAGAGTGAAACCCCCAGCCGCGCCGCGCCGGGCACGGGACGCATACAGGCTGCCCGACCCGAGTTCCCAACGCGGGGCCGGGGCCGCACCCCCACTACCTCCACCCATCTGTGTCGGGCGGGCTGGGATAGTGAGCGCAGATGGCTTCGAGGAGCCGGCCGGGGCTGGGAGGGGAGGCCGGAGCGGGAGAAGACACGTAGGGGGCTCGGCTCGTGCCCCGCGGGAAGGGTCGTTAGTGAGGCTGAGGCGGCTGAGCCTGACGCACTGGAGTCGCTCCTGGCACAAACCAACCGCCCGCGTCCCAAAATAGAGACCAGAGGGGCCGGGAAGGAAAGTGCCGCTTGTGCGCCTGCTTCCCACCGACTGGCTTCTCCCGAGCATGCGCTGCGAGCGGCGGCCATCTTCTGAAAGTGGTTGCGGCTGAACCCGGAAGTGGCGCGGGTGTTGCTGGGTGACAGGAGCCGCTTCGGGCTTGCGTGAGCCAGCCCGCGTGGGGGCGGGGCGTCACGTGACGCTCCCGGCCGGTGGGCGGCTCCACCCTGCCTCAGCCTGGCCGCCGGGCGGGAAGCTCCCGGCGTGTGGTTGCTGTGGCGCGGGGATCTGAACCCTGCCCCGAGGGCGGGGCTTGCTCGGGCCTCCCTCTGCAGCTGTTCCTAGGGAGCCGGGGACGCGTAGTATCCGCGCCGCCCTGCGCGTGCCTCAGCTCCTGGGGAGCCCTCCCGTGCACGCGCGCCCCGTCCTCTGCCCCCGCGCCGGCCCCGGGGGACCTGCTGCTGCCCACGTCTCAGGACATGCACAGGCCCAGCCGCTCCCGGCTTCCCCTGCACCGCTGTCACGAGCTGCTTCGCCATCGACTGTGCTAACCAGAGCCCCCCGGGCAGTCCCCGCAGCACCAAGTCGTTCTGGCCCTCAGCAGATGCCCTGGGCATCTGTCAAGGTCCAGTTCGCATCGGCTTCCCACCCACCGACCCCGGTGCCCCTCGCCTTCAAGTCTGCTACTCACCGCAAGCGCACAGCCCCGTGAAGATGGGCTCGCTTTACGCACATGGTGTGATCCCCTCAAGCTCCCCAGGATTTGGCAGTCCCCCGCTTGGGAGTTGCAGGTAATGTTACAGAGTCAGGAGTTTTTACACCTGTCAAAGGTGGAATGGTAGAAGAGGTAGTGTTGCAGGCAGAATGTTTTGGGATGGTTGGAAATTGGAGTTAGTATTTAGTACCTTGCCCTACCCAACCAAACTCTGAGAGCTATAGCTTCTCACACCCATTCAGGCTGGACACAGGCCCACCACACACACAAGAGAACATGCACCACCTGCCATCCAGCCTGGAAGCAGTTTTATCAGGCACTGGAGAGAATGAGCTCACCCACCACCTTCCAGTCTGGAAACAACCCTAGCACACAGATACAAGAGTGCATGAGGTGCCTACTAGATGGTCTAGAACTGCTGCCCCTCCCCCACACACAAGGCAACATGTGCCCACCACCATCTGGCCTGGAAATGTCACCCTAACAAGGCAGCTCATTCCTACTTCGCCTGGAAGTAGCTCCCCCACCCCCCATGCTCCCAATACAGAGAGTGCATGGCCACCACCATCTGGTCTGGAAATAGTTACACCAAGATGGCATTCAGCCACCACCACCCAGCCTGGAAGCTTCACAGACATACCGGAGAAAGAAAACCTGTCCATTGTATTGTGTCCCGGAGCTTTCTCATCCCATCCCTACACACACAAGAGAATACATACACTCTGCTATCTGCCGTGAATGCAGCCTACATTCACCAACCGCACTTCTATCTTGAACCAGCCCTAGAAGACAGCATGGGTTCACTGTGTTCTTATTTAGGCAGGGTAGCCCAAATTAGAGTGTGCTCCCTTTGCTCCCATGGCATCATAGCCTCATTCCAAACAGAACATGCCTTCACATCAACACCTGCCCCCAAGAAACCCTTCCCAGGAGAGCACACCCACACTGACAAACTAATTGAGCTAGTGGGGGGGGGGACATATTTACCTGTAATCCTGCTTCTTTGAGACCATCACACAGGATTCCTACTCTTGAACCTGAGAATCAAGAATAAGAATTCTGCATGTATGGTGTCTTTAAAGAAAATATTTTCTATTTATATATGTCTGTCTGTATCATGACTAATGTTAGCAGCCTGCAGAAAATCCCAAAAGAACAGGAGCAAAATATTTCAAAAACTCAAATTCACAGACACAAATCAGAAAATTTAGTGCCATCCTAACAATCATGGAGACTCAAACAGACAATTTGGAATGTTTTGAAATATGCAGCAATCAAAAAAAAAAATCCCAAACTTAATGTGAAAAAAAGATTTCAGTGGAACCTCATTCAGATGTAAAGGTTAAAATGTAGGATCAGGGACTAAGACAAGATAATTATGGCATATTTAAATTTTATGTTAGTAACTTGGATAACAAATTTGTTATCAGTAACTTAAATTATGTGGTGAAACAGACTTAAAAAGGTAAAACAGTACTACAGTACTACAGTACATTTTAAAATAATTTAACTAAAAACATTAATCAAAATGTGGAGGAAATGAAAGGAGGAAAATGACCTCAATTTTGCCAAAAATATAAAAGGCATTACTAACTGCAACAATATTAATCACAAAAAAAATTGAAAAGCAACCAATTTAAAACTGCTATAATGTTTTTTAACAAAATGCATAATTAATCTGTGGAACTCTCTCCAACAAGTTATTGCTGGTAAAAGCTTGTTACGATTTAAGAAAGGATTAGGCATTGATAATGAGACCATTCATAGTTATATTAGACAGAATGAACAGTAATATCTTAGAGGTTGGCTTATACTCTAAAAGATGAGGCTGTATACCCCTTCTACAAATATTTTTATTCCAACTAATAGTGATTAAAGGATGTAGAATAACAGGCAATACATAGACACACAATTCAACTATATTCAGTGTAAGCATCATGCAGAGGTGGGTCTTAAAGAACTTAAATATGGACTGAGTAGGGCAAGTGAGCTCAGGGAGTCCCATAGAGTATTAAATGACAGGGAAAAGCACCTGTGTTCTGTCTTTGCTAGTGTTTTCTCAAGACCCTGTAGAGCTGTATCACTGGGAAATTGTAAGAATCATGCTACGGTAGATAAGGCCAAAATGCCTAGGAGTAGGGAATAATATCCTTTATGTTGCACTTTTTTCTGCACTTATCTTGCTCCTTTTTTATTTTATTTTTTTAACACTTGTCTAACACTTTTTTCTGAAGCCTCTGATATCAGTCACTATTGGAAACTAAATACCAAATTAGATTAATCACACCTGATCCTGTATGGGAATTTCTATGTTCCTATTATCCATTTCAAACAATAATGGGTTCTTAATTTTGCAGAGTATGACTCTATCACAAAAAATCCTAAGGTTTTCTGTGGTAACACAGATCCATTCTTTTCAGCCGCATCTTTCACTTCCTTCAGTTTGATTTCCTTCATAGCATTAAACTTCTTCCTCTAGTCATCATTGTTTCTTTTTTTCAGGTCTACACAGGAAAAAACAAACCTTGAATAAGGATGCAACTGTATTCAAACGCAGTTTGTCCAATCTAAAACTAGGGCTCAAGGGAACCTTATCATGTACTATGATTTAATTTGGCCTAGCCTATACCCTGGCAAAACCATGACAGAACATGGTTAGCACATAAATATGTTGTTACTGGTATTCAGACGTGTGTGTAGTGTAGATAAAGCATCTCAATGGTACAGAAAGGAAGGAAATTGTTTATAAGAATATTGTTACACGACCTAACTGCCATGAAGAATAAAATCTCAGCAATATTACAGTATTCTTTCTAGAAACAATTGGTGAATTTTGGCACATTCCAATCCACATTCTTGCCGACAAATTCTATAATCTTGTTTGGAAGATACTGCTTATGTTGCTTCCCAAATAGCATCGAAATGTCCCAGAAATTTTCTAATGGAAAATTAGTGAGATTTTGGGAAGCCTGGAAGGACTGGAAATTTGTATGTTTGACAGTTTGAGAAATCCAAAGACCATACTTTAAGGTTAAAATAAATCAATTAAAGCCATTGGAGTAGTGATAAAGAGAGAAATACACATTCTATGACAAAACCATCTAAGCAGCTTAGAGTATATGATTGATAAAGGATTAGAGGACAGAGCCAGAAAAAGTTAAGGCTATAGTTGAAATGCCACCACCTAAAAATAATGTGGTTTCCTGTTATGATAAAATGTTGAAGAAAATTGATGACATATTGGTAAGAATATAAGAGATCCCAAGGCCTTCAAAATGCTGGGTATGAGCTTGAATGTTGATGTAGTGATCTAGCCAAGACAAGACGTATCACACAATGTGAGATCATGCACATCTTGCAGAATACTCAGAAGGACAACTTAAAGAACCTCTTATGCCTACAGCTATATTCATTATGCCTGTGAAAGGATAGTAGTAGATTTCTGTGAAGAAAAGATACATACCTCTCTAGGAGTTAGTTACAATTTCTACAAATCTAGTCTTTCTATGGTAGTGATATTGCTGCCACTACCATACCATCTCACGATCTTTAATGTATTTATCCTCACAATGCCCATCTGAGGTAAGGCAATATTATCCACATTTTACAAATAGGGAACTGAGACACAGAGAATCTAAGGGCTGATCTACACTACACAGGTTGACATAAGGCAACTTCCGTCGACCTAATTATGTCAGTGTCTAAACTACAGCCTTCCTCCTGTCAATGTGAGTGCCCTGTTATGCCAACTTAATAACTCCAACTCCATGAGGGTGACCCAAGAAATTGACAAGGCTGCTCCACTCCCAGTGAGGGACTAGAAGAGTGAGAAGCTGGGGCAGCTGGAGCCTGCTTTCTGGGACAAGAAGCCCCAGTGGCTTCCCCAATCTCCATGGGAAGCGGGGAGCAGAGGGTGGGGCAGCCCACCAACAGCCTTTGAGGCAGCTGGTCTCCCAGCAGGGAGCTGCCAGTGGAACTGAGAGACCAGGCTTTTAGCACCCTACGCTGCCTCTCTTAGGTCAATGGAAACACTCCTGGTGAGGGCACACTCTCCAAGGAGGGTAGTGTGGACGTGATGGGCTGTAAATTGACCTAACAGGTCAATTTACGTTTCTGCTGTAGACGTACCCTAAGTGACTTGCCCAAGGTCAAACAAGAAGTCTAGTGGAGCAGGGTCTTGAACCTAGAGTTTCCAAATCCTACAGTAGTACCTGAACCAGTAGGTCACCTTTTCCCACCACCCATAATGGAATGGCTGCACAGACCAAACACAGTTTCACAAATGATTTTTTTTTCTATCTGTGCATATATATATATAGAGAGAGAGAGAGAATGAGTTTATTTTTTTCTGTAGAGGTTCATTTAATTTTATGTTTACATATAAAACAATGAAAAACAAGTTTCCAGTTATATTTTTTCTTTGTGCATATTTAAAAGTAAATCTGTACTATTATCCTATTTGTTATATGAAAATATATATTGTTTAGTGCAAGATTAATTATCACCTGTGGAAATATTTCACTTTTGATACCCTAGTCAAACTGAGGAGTTTCTTCTCACTTTTGTTATGTTTCTTTAGTTGTGAGCATCACATATATAGTAATATATCACTAATTCTGGCAATAAATAATTAATAAAGGATACTTATTTGACAGAATCAAAATATTTATGTTGTCCATATATTAGATTTAGCACAAAAACAAATGGAAATATTTCCATATATAGCTCCTTTTTAAATCTTAAATTCTAAAAGTATTTTATATATCTTAGTTGCTAACCCACTTAATAACACGTAGCAAAATGGGACCCAGATTCTTGACTGGCTCTCCTGGAAGCTATTGTAAAATAATGATTTTCTATCCTACCTACTTCCAGAGAAAAACAACCTAGTAATTTTGTTAAATCCACATTGGAATTAAAAATTAATATACTGAATCATCTATGAAAATAGCCCCTTTCATATATTAGTTCCTACACATATGACACACATATAAAAATGAAATTACACACTAAGTATATAAAACACATTCTTTCCACATGAGAAGACAATGGACACATGATCAAATTGTGGACTCCAAGTTTGCTACTTAAAACAAGGCAGGTAACATCCTAACTGTACCTACCGTATGTCCCTTTTCAAATGGTTACTGTTCTTTTGTACAATGAAGCTAACTTGAAATTTACTTCTAATGATGAAAAGGTATTTCCTTTGTGCTCCAAAAAACAAGTTGTTCAGCAGAAAGTGCATTCTTGCTGAGCAGTGTAGGTAGAATTGAAAGACCTGTGGTGTGTTACAATTTGGCTTCACCACTAAATACTAAAATGAATTTTAACAATCTTTTTATGATTGTGTGTCTTTTTAAATAAAAAAGTGGTTCTGATATTTTCTTCAGTTTTCACTTACATTGTTTTAAGATATATTAAGAGTGCTTTAAAATTGGTGCTGAAAGAAGAATTAGAATTTAATTACATTAGCCACAGGCGAGCATAGGCTGCAGTTTTCCAATGTGATATTCCTATGTGAAGATCTTATCATGAATGAGGGTACTACAAATTGACAAAGTGTTCCAGATACATATAGCACAAAATGTAAAGTTCTTTGCTCTTTCAATATTAGAGCTAACAGCATATGGCGAACAATGAACTCATATCTGCAGTGCAAGTGGGGAAAAGAATTTATGTAGGTTTGCAAGAACTGGACCACTGAAGGTCTTATAGGTCAGAAACAGAATTTTAAAATCAATCCACTGCTTCACAGGGAACTAGTGTAATGAACAAAGAAACTACAGTATGTTCTGAGGCTTGGGAGCAAGTTAACAACCTGACAGCAGCATTCTTCAAAAGCTCTGCAAAAGTGCCATAGGCCTAGTCAGTGTTTGCATTCCTGAGGCATCCAAAAATATGTATTCCAAGCACTTGGATATATGACTTACCGTCTGCTGATTTTCTCTGCACAACAAAAAAGCAGCAGCAACAACAAAGCTTTACTGCCCAAGAATATTCTGTGCCTTTATATTTATGAATATGCTTAAGTTCTACAGTAAAGAAATTACACTAAAACCTATTATAATACTAGCAAATAGGTAATCTTCCCATATTTGTAATCCATGCACATGCTTCTGCATTCTACCCAAGAGTGTGGATTTGTGGCACTCATAGGATGAATAACTCTAAGTGGATGGGGATCAGTCAATTGACTTTCCTCTTGTTGCAGTCCAACAATGCCAGAGGGGAAGCCTAGGATCAGAAGAAAAGTTTCCATCCACTCTCAACTCTGTCAGAGGGGGAGATGAAGGTCAGGTGGTGAATTTCCTAAGCCTCTGTCCCATCTGAAGAAGAGATGGGATGGCTCATGAACAACAGCACAGAACTGCAGGGGACACACAAACGTATGGAATCCCAAGCAGTCACTTGTTTTTCTTTTGCCTACATTGCTCCCCATTCCCATTCAATGGCATTATCACACCCCATTACTCATGCATGTAAATCACTATGACCTAGGGACCCTTTGATGCCAGTTGGCAGATGGCACAAGGGTGCATAGAGATTAGATGGGATCCTCTCGGTTTGATGTCTACATAATAGTTAGCCAAAGGCTAGCATGTGAGGACTCTACTGAGAACCCGTAGCCTGCTGGTCATCATCATCATTGCAAAATGTATGTAAGGATATTATTTAAAAAGTTATGTATCTATAATGTAAACTCTGTTCTTAAGGTCTGGAAGTTAAGCCAGCTCCCCAGAAGGTAGTAAACAGACTCTAGTCAGGTAAGGGGTAAAAGACATTTATCTCCTGGGGTGACAGTTGCATACTGTGTATCTTACAATGTATGTCTATTTGTATATGGAGCCAGCAGCTAATCAAAATTGTAATGTCAACAAAAGATAATAAAATCTACAGGAAGGAACACACAGCTGGAAGCTATACTGTTTATGACTAAGATCAAAGAATTAGTCTGGTGTATGAGGAGAATGCAAGAAGTTGCACCATAAGCTTCACCTAGTGGACAAGCAACCAGTATGCTTGTCTTAGGAACAAAGGGTTAAAGCCTGCTTGGTTGTTAAATTCTGGGAGAAAGACTTTGAGTGAGCTAAACTTCATGAGATGGAGAGTGTCTTGCTATTTAAGTCTAGACTCTGGAAGGTGTGTTATGATTTTATTTTACATGTAACCAATTGTTTCCAATATTTCTACCTATTTGCTATTACAAAATCTGTTCTTTGATAAATAAACTTAAGAGCTGTTTTCACTATAAACAAATCTAAGGCCTGGTTTAAACTTACCTTCCAAATTCAGTGGCAGTCAACGGGAGATATGTAAGTGACCTACATCACTTGTGTATCTCCCGTCGACTTCGCTGCATCTGTTCCAGGCGCCATCCACACTGTGCTGCACCACTTACTGGGGTGGCTTTCCTACGTCGATTTCTGGATCGACTGAGAAGGTCTACACAGAATTTGCCGCCGTCAGCATAGACCCAGCCTTAGTGCTGTGAACTGAGTGGAGCATCAGTTCTGAGGTGAAACTGGTAAGCTGTGGTATACTGTTCCTTTGGGAGTGGCAGATATGAGAGTTTTGTGTGGGTCCAGTGGATCAGGAGCTGGGCACTCCAGAGGGATGTTTGGGTAATTTGGGGGTTGGAGTGTGCCTCTTGCTTACCTGAAAGGGGGCAGTGGAGCATAAGTAGGCTGAGAGGGAAGAACTTGTGCTACCTGTGACTGGTGGACTCAGTGAGATTGTCCTGGCAGGCACAGCCAAAGCTTCCTCATGCTAAAGGCTGGTGATAACGAGGTGCTTCACAACCCTGAATGCCCCCGGGAAGCATCACGATGATGTGCAAAATCCTTCCCACAGAAAAATCCCTGTTTGCTTTAGACTCTAAAAAAGTTAACAATTGTAGCAGCTGAAGATACAGTTGCTATCTAATGAGTAAGAGTTAATAAACTGAAGTGGTAAACCAACATGTGAATTATGAAGGTCTTCCCTCACTAATGGGAGTTATTCAGTGTCCCTCAGATGCTCATTATATATTGTTTATACCCAATAGTAAAGTCTGTCATGGCTTCAGTGGCATTAGCTGGAAATGATATTCTGTGATCATAGAATAAAAGCTATTGAGAAGTTTTGTTGTTTGTACTTATTAATCTCTCTGTGTGTGCGCGCGCACATGCTTGCTATTTCTATGGGTAACTATTCACTCTATTTAAAATAGAGAAAAACCTTGAAAACATCTTTATTATGAAGAAATAGGAATGTTGACACAAAGGACCAAGTTTGCCCCTCATGTTAATCCGCTGACTTCAACAGAGTTACATTAGAGATCAATATGGGTCAAAAATGTCTAAAATAAATGTCAAGATACAAGGTTCAAATTAAAAAGTAGAACGTAACAAGGCATGCCCTGGTGTGCCTTATTGTGATGCCAGAATAGCCCTAAGGTAAAAATATGAAGAACTATACTATCCTCATATAATAAGAAGTGTCACAATGGCAGAGTTAGCATTAGTTTTCTGGTATGCAAAGAAGAGAACAATGAATCTGATAATCTGGATTCTGGTAAACGATGCTAAACCAGTGTTTGGCTCTTAACTGGGAATACACAATGCAGAATAACAAGACCCTTGAGTTTTGAATGCTTTCAATCATGTCCTCTTGTCTCATTGAGATTACAAAGGAACACTAATGGAAAATTTAAGGAAATATATTTATCAAATATGTTAAAATATTCCTGTTAGTATATTTTCCACCATACAAACAATTCTTCCAAGCTTATTTTAGCAGGCTTTAATATACAGAGCCTACAAACTGTTAGTATATACTGTGAATAGTGTTTTTTATTCTTAAACATTTTTATCAAGCAAATATATTTTAAGCCTCTTATTAAATAGTACACTGGTAAATTTAATTGTCCTATTTAATATTGTAAGAATAATCATAAATCATTAGACGTTATGTAGCACTTTCCATTGAATAATATTAGTATGCTTTGCAAATGTTAAGGGCTGTGTCTGGTTTTACACAGATTTGCAAGTGCGTTAGAAGGTACAAGGAACTTTCTTGCTCCTCTTCCTGGGCAAGGACTGGGAATGTCCTTGAATGCCTGGCCAATTCTTTAAAAAATGAGCACTTAAAGTTAGGCTTGTATCGTCATACTTAGACATCAATTAATGCAGCTGGGTGCTCAGCACTTTTGAAAATCTAGTCACTTATTTAGGTGCCAAAAGATGAATTTAGTAGCGTGACATTAAGCACCTGTTTTTGTCCCTAAGTAAAAAGATGTGTTGAGCTAGCACCACTACAGACACCAACCTCTCCAAAAGAATCAAATCTTTGACTTGTACCCTGTATAGTACCAGCAAGCTGAACTGGCTCTATGGAGAGGGCAGAAAACATATACCTGTTCAAAAGGTGATACACCAATTGCACTCTAAAGGGCACTGGTTAGGGCAGGTGTTCCTGTATGACAGAGTGTCTTCAGCTATCTATGGTTGTGTCTTAAAGCCACAGGTAAGCTTGTGCATGAGAGTATTATTGTATCCATTGTACAGATTGGACAGCCAAGGAACAAAGTTGTTAACTGACTTGCACAAGGTCACACAGGTAGGCAGCATTAGAGCCAGAATTAGAATCCCGATCTCTAGATTTAACTTCAAGGCAATAATGTTTTCTGTGGCCTGTTCTATACCCACCAGTTGCACTAGTTTAATTAAATTGCTTTAACAGCAGATTTGCTTAATCAGTGTAAATCTGTGTGCTGACATGCACACATTGGTTTACAACTGGCCTATATTAGTTTAGCTTACACCAGTAAATTTACTTGAGGAAGAAGATTAAAGAAACACTAATTCTCTTGGACCCAGAAAATGGAAGTTAATATAATCAATAAGGCCAACATTTTCAGAAGTGATTAGTGATTTAGGTTACTTCCATTTTGGGGCCCCGACTTGAGACATCTTGAAGAGGCTTGATTTTAGAGAGAGGGTGCTCAGTACTTTCTGACAATCTGGCCCCTTTAAGACATCTCAAGTTGGGCTCCCAAAAATGGAGACACCTCAAATCACTAGTCACTTCTGAAAATCTTGGCCTAAATAAGTTTTTCCTTTTTTACCTGTAGTATTAATTTTATAAATAAAGCAAACCTATTGTTCTGAGTTGTTTTAAATAAATGTAGATCTTTGTGGTTTTATGAAACAGCATATGTTCCCTAGAATGATAACAGTTAGAAACTCATTGTCTTGAGGTGCAGTTGTCAGAAATGTGACTGTAAAAATGGCATTGTGAGGTCCCATATTTGTTGTCCCTTAATGATTTCCATATTAATTGTGCAGGGACCATCTTTTTGTTCTGTGTTTATATAGCACCTAATACAATGCAGTCCTAACCCATTAATGGGGATTCTATCTGCTACCATAAATAATTAGTAACTAAATAAAATAATAATACTATCTTTCTATTTTTGTGAACCCTGCATACCTGGGCTCAGAATCAAGTTGGGTTCTTTCCTTCCCCTGTAATCAAGGTTCTGCTGCTCATGCTATGCCCTGAACGATATCTGTGCCAACCCTATCTTCCAGTTATGTCCTCATTGACATCTATTCAGTCCCATTTTCTTAAGTGGGCTTGCACAAGTGTAAACTCATAGTAAACAATTCTATTGCTTTATGAGAAGCAATAGAATCCAGCTCATTCTCCCATAATTGTGTTGGCTCTGCATGCTGCTGTGTTAAAATCTCAACATATTTTAAGATTTCAACAAAAGTTTTCCTGAACCAAAGTGGGTAAAATTAACAAATGTGTTTTAACCTATAAACATAGTGCATTGTGTCCTCTGCTTTTTACACAGCTTACGTTATATGAAGGAACCACAGGGGCACAGGGTGTCCAAATTACCATCCTTAACACACATATACACACTACTGCTCTGGATTCTGGAGGCTTCTGAAACAGAACACAGTGCGGGCTGCTAGATGATGACTCATAGGCTATTTAAAGGGATATTACCCAATTCCTATGCACCGCAATACATAAAATTGTCATTAAAGAAGAACATAACATAAGAACATAAGAATGGCCATATTGAGTCAGGCCAATAGTCCATATAGCCCAGTATCCTGTCTTCCAACAGTGGCCAATGCCAGGTGCTTTAGAGGGAATGAACAGAACAGGTAATCATGAAGTGATCCATCCCATCAGCCATTCCCAGCCTCTGGCAAACAGCAATCCCTGCCTATCCTGGCTAATAGGCATTGATGGACCTATCTTCCATGACCTTATCTAGTTCTTTTTTGAATCCCATTGTAGTCTTGGCCTTCAACTCATTCTTTGGCAAGGAGTTTTACAGGTTGACTATGTATTGTGTGAAGAAATACTTCCTTTTGTTGGTTTTAAACCTGCTACCTATTAATTTCATTTGGTGACCCCTAATTTTTGTGTTATGAAAAGGAATAAATAACACTTCCTTTTTTTATTTTCTCCACACCAGTCACGATTTTATAGATCTCTATCATGTCCCCCCTTAGTTGTTTCTTTTCCAATCTGAAAAGTCCCAGTCTTATTAATCTCTCCTTATATGGAAGCTTTTCCATACCCCTAATCATTTTAGTTGTCCTTTTCTCTAACTTTTCCAACTCAAGTTATTTTTTTTTTTAGATGGGGCAACCCAGATATGCAGCAGTATTCAAGATGTGGGCATACCATGCATGGATTTATAAAGAGGCAATATGATATTTTCTTATTATCTATCCCTTTCCTAATAATTCCCAATGTTCTATTAGCTTTTTTTTTTATTTCCACTGCACACTGAGTGGTTGTTTTCAGAGAACTATTCAGAATGACTCCAAGATCTCTTTCTTGAGTGGTAACAGCTGATTTAGACCCCATCTCAGGTCACCCAGGCTAAGTTGGAGTTAAATGTGTGATTATGTATGTTTAGACTTAGAAATTGTTTTATATGGAAATTTTCTAGGATACTGAAAAAATCGGTAACTGTTATGCAACCCATCTGGAAGGTTCTTAGTAATTCTCATGCAGACATTATCTGCATTTATAGTAGCCACAAATTTACTTTGGTTGGGTATTTTTAACAAGACACTGTTCTTTGGACATTGGGATTTGAGCAGAAAAGCCTCCTTCACTGAAAAGGGATGTCTTTCAGCATTGGAGGAAAAGACTACCCTTTTCCTGACAATGACTCACCATGCGGTAGAAAGGACTAAGGTTAGCCAACCAGTTGTCTCATCGTACCTCATTGATAACACCTGAAAGTTCAATCCCATTCTGCTGTGCATCCCTCTTTCTTTTCTTTTTACCCTTTCTGTCCTATCATATTTATTTCTTCAGGACTTCTGGTCTCATCTACCATTCCAACTGACTAGAGGACTGCCTTCTGGCTGTAAGAAATGAGCTCAGCCCAATCCTGATATATATAGAGGAAAACTGGTGAGGGAAAGGAGAAAAGGCTCTGGTTTCACTGCTGCAACCCCAACAATATGACCAATTATGCTAGATGCTGACCTGGTGTGGAGAGAAAGATAGAACAGCTAAGTCTCAGATTGCAGAATCCTTTGAGCTTTCTGCTATGGAAAGTGACCCACAAAAAGGACTTCTTCCTTCCTACTTTTCTCTCCCCGAGATATACGTATATCTAAATATTCTACTGTTAATTGTAACTGGATCCATTCTTTTGTAAGTGTTTAATAAATATTTCAAATATGGATGGGTTGCTTATAGCAAAAAGCAAAACCAAGTCCCTTGTGCAGACCTAGGTACTCAAGTTAGCTGTCAATTGTGAAATATTAGTTCAATAATGCCTTGAAAATCCCACTACTAGTTAAATACAACAATACTAACAAGAACCAAAAGTAATAAAAACTTATTTTAATCATTGATGGAAGCAGATAGGATTGTGAATACACATAAGCTGTAGTATAATCTACCCACATAAAGGCCAAGAAATTGGGTTATAGGCTGATAAACTTTGAAAGAACTGGGGAAATGAAATCCATTCTCCAGCCCACAACCTGGGAGTGAGATTAATGTGCAGCACTCACAGGTGACTATTCTAGCCTCTGTGTGGGAATAGTAGCCACAGTCCCTTCACATCACATAACCAATGGTTTATGTCCACTGCCCGTTTTCCTGCATGCAACACCTTTTAGAGTCTCATAGGGTGCACAGGGCCTTGCTCTGTCTCTCTTTACTGCAGTGGAGTTTCATCCAGGAAGAAGACCTGTGGTTGCAGTGATGCTATTTTTATACAATGTTGCCACTTTTAAGAGTAGAACTGCACTTTATAAACATTGTAAATCCCTTGATAAACTATATCTAATTTACAAACCTCAGTGTAACAAACATACAGGAGTGAGAAATTATAATGTTTGAAGATGATTGGACACGCACAGCTAAGACTGTTACCACACAGCATTTTTAAATTCTGTTTTCTTCTTTTTGTTCAAATCTCCTGAGTATTTTTTATCTTTACTACATCTGCATGAATGCTTATGTAACACTTATTAATAGCGCCTCACTTAGAAACTCGTGTAAGTTTTTCAGCAACAGCACTTCCCTGATGCTTCCATTATGCTCTAAGATTACAATAGCACTAGACCTCATTTCTTCATTTATCTTTCATTCCAATGTCCTGAAAAAGTGAGAAGAGGTCTAATAACTAAGCACTAATTATTATAACAAATCAAACAGTAGTCCTGGGAATTCAGCCACAATCTCCTGTGGGCACTGAGATCTTAAAACTCTCTCTTTCTCTCTTCCTCTTTCATGTTCAATCATCATTGCAGTATACTTTTTAAAAATTAATTTTCTATAAGAAAATGGACCTAAACAGAGCAAACAATGGTCTTCTTCTGAATGTTAGACTTAGCATAGAAGGAATAAAATGACATGTTGCCTTTTGATATGTCTGATCAATATTTACTGTCAACTTCAACTCACATTTATATAATATGAATATTTTAAAACAAACTCATTACTAGATCTGGGTACTTCCTTGAGTCAATATTCACAACCCTCTCCCCCACCATATTCCTTTAAATGTGGATGATTGCTCTTTAGCCATCTTCCCATATAGTGGATGAGCAGAAAATCAGATAATAATGAGAAACTAAAGTGATTAGATGGCTTTGATTTTGGATATTACTTATTCCATAGCAAGAAAGATTCTTCTGAGTTTACTAGCAGAACATTGGTAAGAGTTGTTATTTTTAAAAATGGAATGATCACCTTTCCATTTTTACATTAACATCGGCCAACATGCCTTTTGCCTTACAATTGGGTTAAATACAAAACAAAAGATGTCTTGTTATAGAAAAAGATAAAAGTCTAGAGAAATGTTGAAACATATAAGGGTCATTTTGGTTCAAAATGAAGTTATAGATGCAAATAAAAGCTACAATTACAAATATTAAAGTAAACCTGATGGTACATACTTAAATTATCTCAAATTTATGTCTCCTCTTGTAGTTGCCTAGGGTTGTGTTATTGAATGTGTCAAAAAGAGACTGGCCTACATGTGCTACTAGGCAGTTTGCCAGTCATGGGCACTGAATTTCACCTCAGATACCATGTGGCTCTCCCTGTCGGCCCTGAAAGGGGAGTTCATGTTAGTTTGTTGTCTTTGGATCAGTACCTTTGAGTAGGGAGAGCAGCATGACACGAGACAGTTCTGTCCTCTGCCTCCCACCTGTAACAAATTGTTGGTATGTCTGCCTTGCAACATCCATGTTCTGGAGTAACCCGCTGGTGTAACACATCCCCTTTTTATCTGAGTCCTTTTGTATGTGAGTCTGTTACAGCCACCAACTAAAGAGCCTGACTTTTTAGTTCAAAGCTGTAAAGAATTTTTTAGCTCTGGAGGTCCCCGGTTCAATTCCCAGTGTATTAGCCAAGATGACTACCACACTGGTGTGGCATATGATTAGCAAGAAATAGTATGTAACATGTCACTGAGTTTGCACCATTTTACCATTATGTTGTCATTTTATATTTATTAATTAGCATATGTTGTTCTTTCTGTTTATTTACCATTGTGTGTTGGATTATTGTTCATCCAGTTTTGGAGCTTAGAATGGGCATGAACCTTCTGTCACAATTTGATTATTTGGGTGTAGAGCAAGTAGCCCATACAGTAGGGCTAATCAGAATTAATTAGGCAAAATTAGAAAGTTGAAACTGGCTTAGATGGTCTCTGTTTCCCATCTGATCATTCCAAAGTTAGAAAATTAGTTCAAACTATGTTTGTGGTGCCTACCAATAGACGTTGCCAAGGATAGTGTGATGGTAGCTCTAATGCCCTCCAGGACGCAAAAATATTATCTGATTTGCAATCTGGGGATGATAGCTAGGCCTGGAAGGCTGTTTGCCAAACAGACCTAAAATCATGCAGGAGACCTTCAGGGTGGAAGGGGAGAGGTGCCATTGGTTCTGCTCTGGTAGGTTCAAGAATTTGCTCTTGGTTAATGACTTTCTATGCTGCAAGGATTATTTGCATATATTATTGTTGCTACACCTGTTTGAATAAAGTTACAGCTTTTGTGCCATATTCCTTAGAACTGTCTCCTAGAGATGTTTGTAGGAACTGACCCTTCATCTTACTATATAAATTATTGAGTTTTATGTTGCAAAATATTTTTAAATTTCACAAATTAGTACATCTGTTTAATATGAGTAAATTCCTCATTTTAGCTCTTTAAAGATTACTAACTGCAACTACCGAAAATGCTTCTAAAAGGAGAGAGGATGAAGCTAAACTGTAGGAATAAAATTGTAAAATAATGTAGGAATAAAATTGTCATAGAATCTATTTGTAATATTTGAACTCCCCTCAGCTATATTCCATACTGTAAATGTAAAACTCCATATTGTACATGTAAAACTCCATTTTAACCAAATGTACTCCATCTTGTAATGTAAAACTCCATTTTAACCAAATGTACTCCATCTTGCACAAAACTCTTTCTAAACTATTAGATGATTAGGTTTAAGCTGAACAAGTGTGAATGGAAGGTGCGTGTATGTGTGAACCAGACCCAAACTGCCAGCTTGTTCTGATGAAGTGTGGTGTCCACCCTAATGGCTGAAGAAGTGTGAACACATCCCTGAAAAGCAAAACAAGAATCCACCTCAGAAAACAAAAGAGCAAACTTAATCACAACACCAGGAACGAGTTGAAAGTCACGTCTGCTATTGTCCAGCAAGCAACGGACAGAGAAGCGACGTGACTCAGCAGAACTCCTAAGTTTAAACTGAAGACAAAAAGATATAAAAGACTGGGTGAGATTCAAAGCTTTGGGGAAGAGAGAAACTGTTCTGCAACCAGCAAAGAAGAGCGTCAGTGCGCGCCCGACAAAGACCCTGCTCTCCTCATGCCCAGCTTCCCTGGCCAGGTAGCTGCCACGAGCCACGAACTCCAGCAACGAACCCAAGCTGCGATCTCAAGCCACGATAAGGACTGGTAGCTATACGAACTCAGAACATTTCCTGGTGTGTTTGGGCGCGTGTGTGTTTGTGTGTGTATGTGCATAGGTTTAAGATAGTTATTGTGTGTGTATGTGCATAGGTTTAAGATAATTATTAATTTAGCATTTGATAATAAATGTGGCATACTGCCTTTTCCCCTTAAAAGGATCCCGAGTGCTCTTTTTAGCACAACAAAACCCTGAACAATGAAGTTTAATTATTAGTATTAGAGCTTGTTGAAATTTTTAAAAGTCAGTATTTTTTCAAATTGACTTAAAAAAAACAGCTCTGATGAGCTTTTAAGAACCTCCTGAAAATGCAAATATCCTGTGATTCATAGTCACATATATATATATATATATATATATATATATATATATATATATGTACAGAACTGTAAAAACAACATTTTAATATGTAGATCCATAGATACAGCTATCCAAAGCAGAATAGGTATAGTCTCCTGGTTCTAGTCTCACAATATGTACATAATGGTAGCAAAATCAAGGCTCAAATTGATGGGAAAAGCTTTGTTCCCATTGTTAAATACAATGAAGGACTTAGTATATAACTTTTCCCCTCCCCCACTCCAAAAACAGACTATTTTTTTTTTTTGCTTCCCTGCTGTCCCACTGCACTGGCTGTACTGGTGAAGAGTGGTCACAAAGCCAGTAGATCTTCCCACAGATAATACATCAACAATAATACCCAGTGAGGCCGGCCTGTGGAACAACCCCCCACTTTCAGCCCCCAGTACAGGATTGACCTGCGGGTGCAGGTAGGGAGGAAGGAGATGGGTTGAGGGAAGCAGGGCACAGACAGAGGCACTGTGCTTTGGCTATTCTGGGATGCTGCCATGGCCCATAGAGGACCTTAGCAACAGAGCTGAATTAGAACAGCCCCTGCGCCAGACCTAGAATCCAAAAGCAGCAAGGGTGGCTTTGTGTCCTAAGCACAGCTTGGCTGGAATGGAGAATCTGGGCTTTAAGGCTGTGCCTGGGTAAGACTTGCAGGATTTAGCCCCACATCTCTATAGAGAGAAAATGTTTCTTTGTTAAATGTTTACCATTCCAGTGCTGAGGATAACACTAATGCCTGATGAAACTCTGATCCAGCTAAGACCCTCTGCTACTGACATAAATTGTTTTCCCAAGAAAACAGGAATGTGGGAGCTCCAGTGGCATAATAGCAATGGCAGTGGAATTCTGAGGTCCATTTACAGTTTGGGTGTTTAATCTTAGATTCATTATCAATGCTTGGAAGATCATTCCCAGGCTCATGGAACCACTGAGGAAGGAGAGTTTCCCATGTCGGTGGATGATGCAGGAGACGAAAGCTTATTGAAACATGAGGGCTAAAATAGGTTTTGGTGGAGGAGTTTTTCTTATTAATGATAATGGCTCTGACTGAGGGAGGGGGGCAGGGAGGAGCTACTGAACCTGAGGAAAGGGCTGTTGAATTTACTACTCAAAAAAAAATCCCGTTGCTGGTATAGGGGAGAGGAGATTACAGAGCACGTGAGGCAGAGGAAGCAGCAGGAGGATTTACTTTGGATGTGACGTACCAAATGGATTACTGAACCTGTGACATAGCAGAAAGCAGATTACAAGGAACATTAAGAAACATTTTCATGGCAGTAATACTGCATACGCATTGCATCATCAGGATCCTGGAGACCTTGGGTCTCTAATGATTTTAGTCTGCTAAGAGGTGTTCTAAAGAAATATAAAGAATTACAGAGAGTGACAGTGCTTTAACAAGACAAATGTTTGCCTCCCAGATGCCCCATATCAGGCAAGATTAAACTGTTTGAAGACGGTGCTGTGTCAGTACCGGAAGAAAGTGGATATTGTGAGCAAATCGACTGTCACAGATGATTTGACAAATTCTGATGTGCTTGTAGGAAAATGTCTGTTAATCCTATTAGGGAGGAAGAGACAGAGTGAGTGAAACTCAGTTACTTGGAGCAGCTATAAAAGCTCGGGTCTGATTTATTTGCACACCTGTATTTTTTGCCCTCCCAATGCTGTTAATAAAAGTTCCTGTACTTCAGGCGTCCCGCCGAAGAATCTGTTCCTCTGAACTTCTCGAGCAGGTGCGGGAGTTGCAGCCAGCCCTTCACTCGAGAGCTGTCTGGTCTAGTCCTCCGCTCTTCGCGTCCTCCGCCCAGAGAAAGTTGGCCTTTCCCTTTAGGCGCTTAGGAAACGTTGGGTTTAACCCTCCTTCCCGGCCGTTTGGCTGTGCCACCGGCAAGGGCTGATTTCGAGCCGTTACTCCGGCCTGAGATGGAGACACATTCATTCCAATGTACGTTTCTTTCTGCGCACACGGGGACGGGGTGCATTTTACACTACTGAAGGCCAGTTTTCAGCATCAAATGTTGTCTACATCAGCCCTTCCGCGGGAAGTCAATACTGCAGGGGTTGCGGGCTGGAGCTCTGTGATGATTTACAATGTGTTGCTGAGGAGGCTAATATTTCCCTTCTATTAGCCTGTGTGGTATTTGTGTGTGTTGATTCTGCTAGAGCAGTGTGGCCTTTAGGTTTGTACATGTCTCCTGCACCCTTAATCGCGTTAGGCAACGCGTCGTTTATCTTCAGGGTTTAGCTGGGAGGTGGCTAAGGACAAGACCCAACGTTGTAGTTGTTGTTTTATTTTAAATACTGGGTTAAATAACAAAAGAAGCAAAACAACCGGATATTGCTTTTTAAACTTTCTGGTTGGGGATCGATGTTAAACGGGCGGGCAACGCCATGCCCCCAGCATGCCATTTAAACGTGTGGCTTACTGTGCAAACTCGGTCCGTTTCAGAAAGAATCCAGACCCGCAGGGCAATGTGGACTCCTCCAGAGTGCAATATACAAGTTAGTGCGCAATTCCGTAGCCTCACACGGCGCGCTCCCGAAGTGGTGCTGCAGCTCATGTATGAGATTAAGGCAACTGGAGAAAAGGAGAGAGGCGTCGGGGGGGGGGGTTCCGTTTCAAATCCAATCCGCTGATCTTTCTGAAAATTGAAGTTAGAAATTAAGGACCAGATCCCCCCCCGGAACCTCACCCGCAATTGTTGGCCGAATTCTTCCCGTGCCCTCAGCGAGGTTCTGTGCAGAGTAAAAAGCTGCTCCGTGCGAGTAAAAGTGGCAGAATCTGGCCCTAGGTTTTCGCACAAGGACGCGTCCTAGTGGTCACTGCTTGTGGGCTGAGTGGCTACTTTGTGCGCCTTTGGGCTTGGGTTGGTTTTCCCCCTTTGGGTCTGCCTGGCATTTTACTTCTTGGGGCCCAGAGGCCTCCTGTAACTTTTAAAGTTGTGCAGTCAGAGTCTAGAGCCGGAGAAATCGCCTGTTCGGTTGCAAACGTTCATTCCGTGCCTTCACTCTGCGCGTCTGTTTAGATCTTCAGCTCTCTGTAGATCTGGGGTCCCGAAGAAATTTCCCTGGTAAAACTGGCAGCGTGTGTGCTGTACCTCAGGTTGTGCTGCCTTTCGCTAAGCATTGAAATATTACGTTACTTATTGCTAATGTCTGTAATGATGTGGACTTCATGAAAGTTCAAGGGATTTTTACCCACCCTCAGCCAACATTCACAGAAAACGTAGCTGCGTTTTGTACACACTCGAACGGATGGATCTCTTTTTTCGTTCTGCTGGGCAAAGGCTGATTTTGAACTGGAGGGGCATTACAGTTGTCTTGTCAGTTGGTATGATTTGAAAGTGAGTCTGTGTAGTGCTTTAGCCTGCCCTCAGCAATCAGGCTTTAGGCTCACGAGGCTTTGATTGTAGGAGTTGCCTCGTTTGCATTGATGAGGATGAGCCAGCTGCTGGAGCATACAGAACTGCACCTGACACAGTCACTGAGTTCAGGATTAGCACAGGGAATCAGGAATCCACTAGGCTCTATGGCAATCTCAGCCCTACATTAGAGTCACTCATGCAAAATGACCCAAATTTGCAATGAACACAATTAGCAATCCAAAAACGCATGTTAATTCAGGGGCTGGCATTTTCTTGCGTTTTATTTATTAAATATAACGATTATATGCAGTTTAGTATGCCAGGCTGAGAAAGAATATCGCGCTTGCCCCCGCCCCGCACCCCAATAAACGCGAACTGTTCGATCCCCCTTTAGATTTGGCAAGGCACCACTTTTTGCATTCTGCAATACAAAGGCTCCTTTTCTGGTATTTGCTCGCAATACTAAAATAAGGAGCAGCCGTTTTTAAAGGATCATTTCGGATTTATAAGATAAAAATCCTTCTGTACAGTTTTCCCTCTTATGTTCAAAACACACACACACCTTTATCACTCGCCACTCATCTTCATAATAGGTCAATCGGAGGACGCTTCATCAAAGTTAAACTGGTTGTGTTAGAATCTAACAAAGTAAGGTTTTCTTCCCCACAAGACTGTTGAGCATATAATATAAAGAAAAACCTGAGGTATACTTCCCCAAGAATTTCGTGTTTATAGGTATTGAAATTCTCACCTAGGCTTTGGAAAAAAAAAAAACATTTTGCAAAAACTGAATAAGTGATAATTCGGAGCAAAAGCTTGCAGTTCAAAAGCTAAAGCTCCCATTGGAGAACAGAAAATTTAATGAGCTTTTAATGGAATGCAATGCTCAGAGTAGTAAATTATTTGTTAGTTGACGATGCAATCAGCATGCTGATTAAGGTAGCTTGGTTTTTTTTACTAAACATTAACTGAATGAAAACGGTTAGTCCTTGTTGTTCTGCTTGGGGGGCTTTGGTGAAGCAAATGGACTTTCAGAACAGAGATTGTCAATAAAGGTGAGTGCACTCCAGGTGTCATTTGAATATGGTGATAAAATACTTCTGATAAATATTTAAAAGCATTTTAAATCCACAATGTTCGCCTAGTGTATTGTGAACTCTGTTTAAAGAAACAGTGGGCCTAGAAAGGCCTCAGGACGGATCCTGTTTCTCGCTCTAGAAATATAGATATACATTCTATTTCATTTGCTATTTTAAAAAAATGGATACCTTCAAAATGCAAGTTGAAACATAAATGTTTGTAAATTATAGATTTTGCAGAAGTGAGCCTGCAATAAAACACAAAAATGACTCGGACACTAAAGAAAGAACGACTGGTCCCTGGCTAGATTAGAAGAAAAAGTATAATTCAGTCATTTTAAATCTACCTGAATTCCGTATGTAAAAAAATAAATTGTAAACATATTTAAAATTTTTGCTGAAGAAAATGTTGTTCTGAAGGAAACCCCATTTTTTTTATTTCAATTGTATGTCTTCTTGTACTGAACTCCGGGGGGGTGGGGGCAGTGGCATTAACACCACAATGGAGAGGCTGTTTATTGTTCTCTTATGTCTGTTGACTGTAAATATTTAGTCCATTGAATCTTTAGACAAGTTGTGAATTGCGTAGATCATTTCATGTATTGACTGTGCTTCTGTTTGAAACAATGTTTATCCTTTTGGTCATATGTTTGCTTTGGTCTATAGATATAGAGACAAAGGGAAATCTTTTAAAAAATGAAGAATTATAGACGAGGGGCTTTCCATTTCATGTTAACGACTACCAAGTTCTTCTTCTATAAATCCCAATTACCTTAATCATCGCGTTGTCCACTAACAATGATCGGATGCCCTTAAAATCCGATAAATAACTATCTATGTGTTTTAACTATTCCTGTTTATGACCCAAGAGGTTAAAAGCCTTTGACTGGCATTTGACTTCTGACCTCATATAAATGTTATCTTATCAGTTCCTGCTTGTTAGCTTGTATTGAGTGCCTGTCCCTGATGGCTTTTAGATAAAGGGGGTTTTATTATATTTCCTATTGATACTGAACCATTTGCTTTGTTCTTAGTATGTAGTTTCAGCCCACACAGCAACCTTGTAACCTAACAGTTTTGCTGAATGAGCAACCCAAACTATTTACAGTTTCTATTCAGACTTATTTTTATCTTAGCTCACTGGGCTGAGTCTAATGATATTGCCATGTGGCTTTTGTTTTGTTTTTATTAATAGCCTTAAAATTTCGATCATATTTACAAACTAAACTCGGAATATCAGAGATGATTTTTTTATATGCAATTTAAAGTAATTGTAGGTTTGCTCAAGGTGAGATGAGTTAATCAGATCATGTCTGGAAATCTTGTCTACCAAAATCTGAGGAGTCTTAATGAAAGAGCCATCCGATAGATTTCTAAATGATCAGATATAGTATTTTAACGTGCTCTTTTTAACGAACATAATCGTGTAACGTTACCCACGGCTTCCCTTGTTGTGCACTGCCTAATAGCGTCAGGATCTCTTTTTCTTTGCGTGTTCTTCTGTTGTACCGTGTGTGTCACACGTACACACGCAGAGGCTCGTATACATCGAGATGACGACTAATATGTACAGAAGGCAGTGCTAGTCATATAGACACATCTGATATGTAACGCACACTTGTATTTATTTATACCTAAATGTATTTAATACATTTTATTATCAGGACTTGCAATTGAGATTTTTTTGAAGGAGGGGAGGGGTGGGAGGAACGGCTCTAGTTCCTCTATCTGATTTGCAAAAGAATAATGTATTGCTAAAGAACATCTTAGATTGATTTTCCTGTAGAAATGAGTCTATAATCATAGGGAAAGAATGAAAAGGCAGCCATCTTGTGGGTATCATCTTGTACTTTTTATCCTTAATTCTTTTCCAGTCAGCCTTTCTTTGACTGCGATATTGCCTTTTCACCTTAATTAGTCCCGACGACAACACATGATATATAAAAATATATTTACATCATTCCTTATGCTAGAGGGAAAGTTGCATTCCCCTTTGGCACTTCAAGCAATCACTGTCTAGTGGTTACAAGCAAACTACGTCTGCCTTGATATTTACTCATACATATGAATGAAACATCATTTTTGCATTGTAAGGATCTGTGTTGAAACGTATTTACAAAAAGCAAATATGTAAGCAAAATGTTAGTCTTAGGAACCAGATTAATTTGTCTGCAAACTAATATGCAGATATTCCATCCGAGAAAGACAGAACAGGAAATCTGCTGGATGCTTCCATTTCCAAATTGACTTTGGGCTGTCTGGTTTTATTACACCTATTGGCGCATTAATTAGTTATTGTCTTAATTATTAATACGGCCTGCGTTGGGAACTGATCAGCGTGAGTGCTGTCAGTATAGATCATATTTTAGTAAAAAGTATACTTAATTCCAGTTCCAACTTTGTTTCAACTGTTTTATTTTTAATTTTGGACACAGGTTAAAGATACCAACAGCAAAAAGAAAAATATTCTAAAAGAATACTGGGTCCTGCGTACATTAAGGATGTGATCAAGTTTTATCTTCTGCGTTCATAAACAAAAATTCTGCAGTGTTAAAGACGAAAACCAGAAATAAACCAGATCTAAGTTACACCAGTAAATATGTGAGAAATACCGGGTGGGGGTATTCATCAATGGGAAAAAATGTAGTCAGTGCTACAGTCATTTAACATGCAGACAAGTTGGTTCAGTATAAATAGCCAAGGAGTTTACTGTTTATGCCATTATTGGCAAATTACAAATAAACTTCAAAGAGTATCTTGAAAAGTATCGGGGGGTTGTTTGGAAACCTGAGAAAATATATTGGAGATTAATTTTTAATTTTTCTTTCGAAAAACCAGCCTTGAAATGCAAAACAAAATAGCAGCACTAATTAGTGTTTGTTTGTTCAGCACTTTGTAAATGCAAAGCTCTGTCGAAGTGCTAAGTGTTATTGATAACTCTGAGAACACAGATAATTCGTGGCTCTGGCGTTTTCAGAAAAATGATATACCCACAAAGTCTACTTTCCATCCTCCGGGAAACATAAACGAAACTTTTATTCCTTCTATTTCGAGGGAAAGTTTTAAAAGGTTTTGCAGACCGCAATTGGTGAGATCTATTTCCAGGAGGAAAAATAAGTGCGGATTAGGAGGGTAACAATGATAGGTCCCCCCAAGAAACCACTTTCTAATGTGTTTTGATAGTGTAATAGACAAAAGATACTTTTACACTCTTTTACTTATCAGGTCGTCCCTTTGAGTCTTCTTTGGTATGGACAGCACCATACTTTAATGACACTTAGCCGTGGGGGAAATGGTTTGTTTAATTTCTAGTGAATGTGGAATTAGACTAAATACGTTTCACATCTATAGTTCATTTTATTTTGTTATGCCACTGAAAAGTCACTCTAGTTCAACCGTGCCACAGACTGAGGAAGTGTGAATCTAGACAGAACTCTTTCATTGCACTTGCTGTGTTCTATTACGTGCCCTAACATAGTCTGGACATACAAAGAGAAATGCTTCTTTTTGTCTCCAAACACTAAACTTATGGTTGGCCTGGAGAATGTTGTACAGTGTTCTTATAACTTTGCAGTACCTTACGCGCTTGCTTTTTATTCATCAGCTATGGTATTAATTCATGTGGCAGGCTTTCCTCCTTTCTTTCTTGAATACGAGCAGATCACACTCTACAACGGATTAATTTCCTTGTATGCATTCTCTTACTCATTAACTCATTCTCTGCCTTTTAATGTTACAAGCATTTAATGTTCGGTAGAATGATGTGCCTGTTTCTCCGAATCTGTTCATATTCCGACTCCAAGCCCAAGATATTCTCGACTATCTAAATTCGGCTCCCTTATTTGATCATCTCACCACTTGCAAAAAAGGACAAACGAAGCTCTGACTCTTCTCAGGTGATGCACCTCCCCGCCAAATAGCCCCCGTTGCAAAGCAGGAAACTAACACAAGAAGTTGTAAGATGATCGTGCTGAATTTTCGAAAGATGGAAAAAGGCCCTTTGGTATCAAGTCCCCCCTAAATCAGACCTAAATCATTTTCCCGACTAAAAGAGAGGAAGGTAACTAGAAAGTCGGGTGAGACACGTAAATCTTGTCCCGGGCTTTGTTGGGGTTAAGGGTGAGGGGTTGATTCTCAGTAACTCCCAGTGTATAGCCTGTTGTTTATGCCCTGGGCTCCCTGCAGCGTGTACCTTGTTGTGTATGAGAGCTGCTGCCACCCTTCCAAAACACCGGGCAGCTCGTGAAAAGTCAAGCACGGAAAAGTCCTGATTTTCATTTAAATAGTCAAAACCATGATGCATTTGGGCCATTATGATAGGACAGCTCCCATGAAAAGATTATTTGAACTACAAAGGCATGCATTTAGGGCTCGCGATGATGCAAAAGGGCCTGCTCGAAATTAGCAGCCTGTCCTGGTATTTGGAGAGCAAGAGTGACAACTTATTGGAAGTTCTCAAGGAATCATTTATATTTCACACTCCACTAGGCAGCTGATTTGAGATTGTCTGTTAGCATAACAAAGGCTCTGAGCCTGTGAACTTCAGAAACCTTTCGACCTCTTAGCTACTGGCATGAATAGCCCCCAGCCCTGCCTATAGAGATCTCCCAAAGCTCCCCTGTTCGTGGCTAAATTGTTAATCAGGGTAATTTAATATAGTTTTCAATATGCCTCATCTCTTATTGGGCAAGGTATTCACACATTTCCCCTCCCCTCCCGAAAAAGTTCTCTTTCATTCAAGTATGAGAGGGGCAGCTGCAGAGAGAACCCACCCCCACTCCCTTCTAGCCCCCCTTGAAGTGCCATGTACAAGAGCAGCCACCACAGTGGAGATCAGAAAGGAAAATTTACAAACAGCAGCAATCCCTGTCCCTGAATTCCAACCTGAACCTGAAATTCCCACTGTTTGTCCTCCCCATCCCTCCCTCCCAAACAGACGCAACAAAAAATTCGGGTCCAGCCATAACTGAAGCAATTACAACGCCACAAATACCCATATGCCACACCTCTCCTCTTCCCCACACAATGAAAACCCATCGCACACAGCAACAGCCATACGGACACACACAGCCACCTTGCACATTTGCCTCTCTTTACACACACACTCCCTCTCTCGCTCTGTCCCTCTCTAAAAGTACCTTTGTTAGCTGACAAGAGACCGATCACAAATTCATTCCTTTTAATACAATTAAAATTAAAACCGGACTGTCTTGGTAGGACTTTATTCAATAGTATGAAAAACGTATACAATTCCGATTTTGCAATACCGATTGATCTCAGGGAAGACAAGAAATGCCTTTCCGTCAGTTTTCACCACTGCCGCTCCGAAGGAAAAAACCCAGCTGCAGATATCTCTGCACACAGACACTTTAATACAGGAGCTTATTGCAAATCATGCTTCTGTTTCACATAAAGCTAAATTAGAAGAGCTGTTTCAGCGGGAAAAAAAATACTAGCATCGCTATTTGCATTTCTCCTACCTCCTCCACAAAATTTAAACAGACTAATCCATGGCTTCCAGCTGGGCTAGTGATTTCAAAATTAAAAATCTACACTTGGTTTTTGTCCTTTCGGATACCTCCCTTTAGCCTATGTGGTTCTTTATGTGTAACTTTTGCCCTTCCCTTTTATTGTCTGAGCTGGGGATCAGTGTATTGGTTGCAGTACATATATTGATATTCTTGGGACAAATCCCTCTTCTCTCCTCACACCCCAACTCTGTTATTTTGGTTTTCATCTGTGTTATTGAGTCACTGTGTCAATAAAGGTTGCTGAGCCCAAAGTTTTCTTGGTTCGAACTTTACAGAGTGTCAGAGGCATTGTGGATCCTCATCCTTGGGTTTCCTGACATACACTGGATTGCTGGTTACAACCGATCAGACGGCTGAAAGGTGTGGGGGACAGTGCTAGATTATTTTTTTACAATATCAGTGAAATGATCATAGGGACACAGGGTCTATTGAAGTCAATAGGAAATTTACTATTGATTTAAACTGCAGCATGTTCACGTCTTAGATATGCAATATTAATAGCTATATTATGTTTTTAATATCACACACTTTTTACACAATTACTCAGTCTATAATATATTTTAAACCCCTAACATCATGCCCATGTCACATTCATATGTAATAAATTAAGGTGGCTTTGAGAAAAGAACAAAAAACAAAGAAAACAGCCTTGAATATAACATTGAAATCTCAAAAAAATATTTTCAGTGTTTTACTTTCCAAAAAATAAAACTTTTGTTTTTCTTTGCTTTTTAGATTTTATATGTTTTTGCATCTAGTATAGTAATAATACAATGTTATTTGAAAATTTTAATTTCTTCATTTGAAGTTTAACTATATGCACAGTCCCCTTGATGTAACCCTACTGTCTACCACTAATTTCCAGATTTTGGCAAAAAATGTGCATAAATGTTTCCAATAGACATAACTGTTACTTTCCATAAAATGTGTCTTGAACAGTTAAAACTGAAATAAATAAGATTGTGTCTTTTTATAGAAATTTGGAGGGGGAGGGAGGAGGGAACCTCTTGTTTCTTTTAACTGTGAGATAGTGAAATGACATCATTTACATTTTTTCCATGCTTTTGGTTGTTATCACTTTTCTTTTTTCATTAGCTTTTTTCCTTCATTAGAATTTATGATCCATAGCCATCATTACACTTTCACATCTCTGAGTTTCTGTTGATTTTTTTTTGAGAGGTTAATAAACATAAAGAAGGAGAAAGAATGTCTTTGCTCTAGAGCATGCAAAGGTACTCTATATTAAAGGTGTTTTTAATTTTTATTCCAAATTATTTCCAGAGCCTTAATCAAAATCATTATAAATTTAGCTGGAAATCAAGTTTATCTGGGATTAAGGAATGATGTGAGTTTCCTCCCAGAAATTAAAGAACTATTTTGCTGCACATAAGGCTATATTTTCTTTTGGTTGTTTCAAAGCTGCTTCCATATAGTGATACAGTTTGGGCCTATTGTATTTGGGGGAAAAAAGGATGTATATTTGGGATGGTGTTTGACAGGGGGAATGAACGCAGACACCAGAACAATTATATTACAATCCCATTGGGAATGCCAGCACCAAATTTAGCCAGACTGATGGGACACTGTCTAGACGGTCCCTTTTGTGTATCAGCTGTTTTTTCCCTGCTTTATTGTCTTCTTTGAATGTATGACTTGAACCTGCATATGGATCCCAAACATAACCATTCTTGCAACCATACTTTGCTATAAAATCCTCTTATCAGCATCAGGATAATAATCAAATGCTTTGTGTATATAATACACCCACATTCACAATTATACTAATAAATAATAGTATTTTATTTATATACACAATTATACTGTTATTTATTAGTATAGTTGTGAGTGTGTGTGTGTGTAAGTGCATATGCAAAAGTGCACTCATACTAATAAGAATATGATATATACACAGTTATTGTACTGTTATTTATATATATATACACACACACACAACTATACCAATAAATTATAGTATTTTATATATGTACACAATTATACTATTATTTATTAGTATAGTTGCGTATGTGAGTATATATGAAAAAGTGTACTCATACTTATAATATATACACAGTTATTGAACTGTTATTTTTACACACACACACACACACACACAAGTCCTATAATTAAAATGTAGTTTGACAGAATTATCAGTTGAGGTCGTAAGGCTGATGAATAAGAAACCTATGTGGTGGCTGTGGTTCTGGTGTATGTGTTTCTTATTAGAGAAATGTAGATTAGGTAGAAATGTTGCTCTCTTTTCATATACTCCATCTCTTTCCAAAAGAAGATAAGAAATAAATAAAACAAGCAGGTTTTGTGAAGAGGCAATTAGGAACTATCTTACATGTAAATTACAACCTTTCATTTTTGAAAAGGGCAAAGGATAAAAAGCAGGAATATTTATTAAATGTTTACACTGTAATTAACTGCACAGACTGCTCAGTTTTTCACTTACTAAACTTAATATAGATCTGGAATTAGGCCTGTTCTAAAAACCTTGCGGACTGGGGCTACTTGCTTGAATTTTTTTTTCCACCCACAAAAATCTGAGGGAAAGTGACTACAAAACTGAATGGTATCAGTTAATGTGCATCATGCCACACAATCATGAAAAGGAAAACATTTCTAATAAACTGAAGTCATCATAGCTAGAAACATCCACTGGAAGAGATCCTTTTTTAAAAGCTCCCAGATAGTGTGAGCAAACTATGGGGCACTATTATACACAGCCTGGAAAAATCCATAGTAGCGGGCCCCAGTATATAGAAATGTCCAACGAACTTTCCAACCCAATATCTTCACCATTTGCAAATAGCACAGTATGCTTAGGTATGACCTGAAACTATTTTCTTTTGACTGAGATGCCATGTCTTGCTTACAGCAAGTTAAGAGCAACATTAATTTAGGATCTGTTTTCTATTATAATCTACTTTGTTTATCAAGGACAGTGATCGTAGTATTTGGGCTTTGCTCTGGCTCCTTGCACCTTTCATTAGACCTCACCCTTTCTGACTTTACCAGTTCTTTACAGGTATGGCAGTGCAATTTATGAAGTAGAATCCGGAGTCAGGTATTGTAGTAGTTAGCTAGGCTCTTCAGCATGCCAGCCATAAGAATATGATTTATGGTTACAAAAATTCTAGAATGTATGCAGCTTCAGTATTTTTTGTGTCACCTATGTGTACCTGGCATCAAGGGAAACCAAAGAGCAGAAATCCCTGCCAAGAGAAGGTCTAATTCATAGACTTGAAGAGTGATAGCTCTGCAGCATGTATCTTTGTCTTCCTGTGCTTGCAAGAGCACTTCATGATACACGTTGTGACAGGTGCTTCACAGGGTTTTGGCGGCCATGTCAGACAATATGGAAGCAGATCTAGGGCAGCGCCATGCTACACAAGTAGACATCCATGAAGAATCATAGAATCCTAGACTATTAGAGTTGGAAGGGACCTCAGGAGGTCATCTAGTCCAACCCCCTGCTCAAAGCAGGACTATCCTCAGCTAAATCAATGTACTAAGAAATGTACTGCTCTTTGCATGCCTCAGTGTTCCAACTGGAAAAATCTTAGGCACCAATGTTGAGCAGCATTAGTTTACAATAAAAACTTAACTGAAATGAACCCAGTAGACTCAGATTAGTTCCTAGTGAGCCACAAACCGTATTCTAGTGAGCATCAGTTTATGACGACCTTCACCCAATTCCACACTTAATCTAACAATAGTTCTACTTGCTGCTTTAAATCATCAAACCATGGTTTAAAGCTTTAAATCATCAGCTCTACTTTCAGATATTTACTTCTTTCAGTCTAAAGAAGATGTCTCTTGTAGGTTGCAGCTGAAATTAGCAGTAGAAAAGAAAACGCTTCAATAGAAAGAAACTTGCATTTTGGCTGTGTGCACTATACTTGACCTGTGGATAAATACAGGACACTATATTTTAAAGTCATGATTCTCCAGCACTCCCTGCTCCCTCAGGGTCTAGCACAAAATCTCCTGCTGTGGACAATTAGGGTCTTATCCATTTTTCCAGGGGGGGGGGAGGGGAGGAAAAGAGAGTTAGTTTCCTGGTTTCAGTGAACAGGGAAGGATACACAAACCTGCTCAGTGATTTACTGTAAAGTCTGGCATGTCGGTGAGTTAAACAGTTGTAGAATTATGATTGTAATTATAAGACTTGGTGGCTGAAAATCAAAAACAAAATACAGAAGTGGCATGGTCCACAATGACTGATAGCTGTCGCTGCAGGCACTGCTATGAGGAGGTGCTGAGTACTACTGACACAAGGCCAATTAGGTGTTATAGAGGAGATCCTGGAAAAAAAAACTGCTGCACGATGCTCACCCCATGCAGAATAACAGGGTAAATCAGATTCCATAATTCACAGGAAAATCCTGGTCACCTATACAGCTGTTTAACACATGGTGGGGGATTTAGGAGCATCAGTGGAAAACTCCAGCTGCTCGTGGGTAGAGACCAGTTCCTTTAGCATATGAGGAATAGACACTCAATCACCTGTTTGAGGATAAGTGTTCACAGGTTAGCAACTACTTCCTGTGTAAGCCATTGCCAGCTACAGTGATACACGGTGCATGGCCAGAAGCACAAGCCAATGGTTTTTCAGAACTGCATTGTCAGGAAATGTGGACAAACCGGTAGACTCAATTGCCCCCTCAGTTGCACATTTTATATACAAGTTGCTGTCAGATCCCATTACATGGATAATACCAGTTTGCTGAAGTACAACCAGCTGTTGTGGTTCCCAATACAGTGCAAGTTGCATTATGCTGGTGTCGTTGGCAAGCTTTTCCTGTGTGCAATGCACTATGGGCAGCTACTCTGCTAATCTGGGAACAGTAATTTCCTTCTATTGTATAATTTGTGTGCAATACATTTTCTCTCTTGGGGGCATAGCACAATGCAGGCTGTAAAACAAGTATGTGATGGTCCATCTGTGATGGTCCAGATGAGAAATGAATGCCATGCAGCCAGATCACTTGCTGCACAAACACATCTTTGGGGATGAGGAATTAGGACAAATATACTCTCCATCCAAGCCCTGCCCACTTACCACCTCACATAATCTTGTTCTCCTGCAAGCAATTTCTCCTGTGAGAGGTACAGAGATAGCTGAATGCAATGGGCTTTACACTCCACACATTTCAACTGACTAGCTATAGGAAGGACAGCTGTTTACAAGTAATGGTCTCCATTGCTATATAATCAGGTATCCAGTTGAGGCTATAACTGGGAAAATATAACAGGGATACCAAGTGCTTAGCTATCATGGGAATGAGCATAGTATTCATGCCTAGAAAGATAAACTATAATATCAAGCACTGTTTTAATAAAATGCTCAGAAGTCTTCCAGAGAATCAAACTAAGTTTAGCTGAGGAGTGTGTATAATATGCGCCCTTTTCATACAGTGATGCTTACATATGACAATGCTGAAGTTACAAGAGTAGGCAAGATTCACTCTCTCCATCTTTGTTTCTTCACTCCCAGACAGGGCAACAGCAGTCTTCTTTTCTTTCCCTTTTCCCTTCTCCTCCTTTCCAAAATAATCCTTTCAAATCGACAGAGCTAATAGAGTTTTTATGGAGGTGGACCCCTCGCCTGTCATGCTTCTGTTTTCTAATCACCCTGTTTATTTAAGTTAAAATAAACCCATTGAAATCAGGTTGAGAACAGTTGTTTTTTTTTTGTAATCTTGAGTTATTTATAGATAAAATGATTTACATGTTTGTGAGCTATGTGCTGTGAGCACAGTACTACTGCAGGTTTTTCTTTGGGGATTACAACACCATTTAAGTTTATTTTCTTGTTTTCTACATCATGTTGTGATCTCCTAAAGGAAACAATTTCTTTCTCCTTGAGATAAAATGCAACTTTTGGCTACATGTTTTTAATAGAGTAATGTAGTTTATCAAATAGTTTTGTTCTGTTAGGATTGGAGTTTGTATGTGGAGAGTATATGTCAAAAATCACACACACACAAAGGCTCAGTAACTTTTCCTTTTATGGTATAAGATATCCAAAAGATCTTTACAGAAATATCTTTGTATTCTTCTGAATCTTCAGCTGGGCTGGATTCCGTTCTCACACTACCTTAAATCAGGATGAACTCTACTGATGTCAACAGAATTACACAGGTTAATAAAATGGTGTGAGATCAGAATCAGGCACATGTGTTACAGTACCAAATTAGTATGCAAAGATACTCTGCTTAAGTAAAATGGTAGCAACACAAGCCACCTCTGCTAGGAAATTATCAGGTCTGAATTTGGCCCCTTGTCTTAATTTCAGCTCATTGAGTCAAGGTACTGCCACACACAGAGGTGGGAATGTACACTAGAAAACACAAGATCAGCTTTGGGGCCTATCTTCTATAATCAAGAAATGTGCTTCTAAATAGTTACCTAACAGCCAAGGAAGTTTGTTAGAAAATAGGTTTTGAAAAAGTGATAAATGGAGAGACAAAAGACTGATGATTCCAAACAGCAATAGGATTGTGATAATTTCTGGCTCGTTACTGGGTGAAGTATTATCCCCTAGAGCAACTGCTAGTCAGCAGAGAACTCCATAACCTCCAGAGTACAGGAAAGGAAAGTACCACTTAAGATCAGAATGGATACCACTGCATCTGTGCCACTTTAGTGCTTCAGTAGACACTACCTGCATTGACAGAAAGGGTTCTCCCATTGGCGTAGGTAATCCACCTCCCTGGGAGGTGGTAGCTTGCTATTGGAAGAATTCTTCTGTTGACCTAGCACCTTCAATAAGGTTGACTTAACTATACCACTCAGAGGTATGGATTTTTCACACCCCTGAGAGACATAGCTGTGCTGAAGTAAGCTCCCCATGAAGACCAGCCTTTGGGATAGAGCTGAAGGCTGCTTTAAAACATGAACAGCAGGCCAGACATAGCTGTCTAGGAGCTGGTTTCAGAGAGAAGGCTGGTCAGCTTAAGATCTGGGGCTGAGGGCATGTCTACGCTGCACATAGGAGCAAGACTCCCAGTCTGGGAAGACAGACTCATACTAGTGGGCTTGAGCTAGTGCACTAAAAATAGCAGTGTAGATGTTATGGCACCAGCAGAGGCTTGGGCTAGCCACTCGAGCTTGGACCCAGCCAAATCCTGGGGTGTGAGCTCAGGTAGCTAGCCTACACCTTCACCATGCCACAATGGTCATACTGCTTTTTTTTTTTTTTTAGTGCTCTACTATGAGCCCTGCTAGTGGGAGTGTTTACCTGGACTGGGAGGCTCACTCCTGGTTGCAGTGAAGACATACCCAGAAAGGCTGAAAGTCGGTCCTAGAAATAGCCTGTTGCTGGGGAGGAACTCAGTAGTAGCCATGAAAAGGTGGGTACTTGGAAGCAGCCTGCAAACAGGAGGGCTGTGTGCATAGGTCCAAACAAGATGACAAAGGGAATGAATTCTGGCTGGCGGGGGGCCTGGAGTGAGTGTCCCTGGCACTAGGCCGGAGAAGTCCCACCTGACTACTCTTGGACGGGCCTGCCCTTAGATGCTGAGTTAGGAGCTGTTAGTTACAAACAAAAGATAAATCTATAGCAATGTACCTAGGGTAACTGCAATATTTCTACTACACCTTCAAAAGGTAATCCCGGTAATTTAAATTTATAACTCTGATAAACACCAAAAACCATGGACTTAGCAGAAACACTGGTTTTATGCCTCATTACAACAATTTGTAACACACGATACTACCCTTAGTTGCCTATTTCAAACCCTTTATGTATAACAATCTAACCCCCAATTGCCCACTTCATTTCAAGTGACCACCTCCAACGTGCATTACCCCTTCTGCTTAACAGTCTGTCCCAACTCTTATTAAGATAAGGCTACGGATACACTAGGAAATTATGTTGGTAGAACTACATCACCCAGTGGTGTGGATTTTCCATAAGGTAGGTGTGGTAATCTGTGGGTTTCTTGTATATGGTTGTCTGGAAGGTTCCATTGTTGAAGCTGATTTTGGTGGCCAGGAAGTTGATGCTACTATGGGAATGTTCCAGAGAGAGCTTAGTGGACGGGTGGGGGTTGTTGAAGTTCTGGTGGAAATCTCTGAGGGAGTTTAAGCCATATGTCCAGAGAATGAAAATATCATTCACGTATCTCGTGGTTCTTGATGCATTCTTCCAGAAATTCTTCTTCAAGGTGGCCCATAAAGAGGTTGGCATATTGGTTAGCCATCCTAGTACTCATGGCCGTTCCCCTCATTTGGAACAGACCACTCTACTGTGAATAGTCCTTTACAGTATGTGCTAACTACTTATGCTAAACAATCTGTTCCACCTTGCTTTTGATAGTCTCTCACAGTATTCTTATCAACAAGTTCAAGAAGTATAGGTTGGATGAGTGGACTATAAAATGGATAGAGAACTGGTTAGAGCATAGGGCTCAACAAGTAGTGATCAATGGCTCCATGTCTATCTGGCAGCCGGTAACAAGTGGGGTACCCCAGGGGTCGGTCTTAGGGCCGGTTTTGTTCAACATCTTCATTAATGAGCTGGAGGATGGGGTAGATTGCACCCTCAGCAAGTTTGCAGATGACACTAAGCTAGGGGGAGTGGTAGATGCCCTGGAAGGGAGGGATAGGATACAGAAGGACCTAAACAAATGGGAGGATTGGGCCAAAAGAAATTTGATGAGGTTCAACAAGGACAAGTGCAGAGTCCCACACTTAGGACAGAAGAATCCCATGCGCAGCTACAGACTGGGGACCGATGAGCTAGGTAGCAGTTCTGCAGAAAAGGGCCTGGGGGTTACAGTGGATAAGAAGCTGGATATGAGTCAGCAGTGTGCCCTGATTGCCCAGAAGGCTAATAGCATATTGGGCTGCATTAGTAGGAGCATTGCCGGCAGATCGCGGGAAGTGATTATTCCCCTCTATTCAGCATCGGTGAGGCTGCATATGGAGTATTGGGTCCAGTTTTGGACCCCCCAGTACAAAAAGGATGTGGAAAAGTTGGACAGAATCCAGTGGAGGGCAACAAAAATGATTAGGGGGTTGGAGCACAAGACTTATGAGGAGAAGCTGAGGGAATTCGCATCTTAAGGAATCTTAAGGAATTCACATCTTAAGGAATGCACCAGAATAGCATTACGTGAAAGGTTTGATCGCCCTTTTCGTCTCTCCCCAGCTCACTGCTCTAGCCTAAGTGTAGGGCGTGTAGCTGAGAAACCTGAGTGTGAATGTATAGTCCACTCAGATGGAAACCTGAGTGTGACTGCATATTCCACTCAGACGAAAACCCGGGAAGCAGCCTAGGTAGTATAGTATTTGTTGTTTTGTTGATGACAAACCCCATTGCTGCAGCAAGAATAATTGTGTAAGTATAATTGTGTAAGTATAACTCCATAGTATGTTATCTCTATAAGTATAATTGTATAGTTGTAATTGTTAAGTTGTTGCATTAGACCAGAATTAATGTTGATTTCTAAATTGTAATTGTTGATATATAGATTGTCATAAGTAAAGCAAATTGTATGCAAAGCAACCCTTGTCGCTCCTTTATTGAGGGATCCATATAATCAAACCTGACAGCAAGCTGGTTCTTGTTGTCACCACACTGAGGTCCCTTCCAACTCTAATATTCTATAATTTCCCAGACATGAGGAAGAGCTCTGTGTGTCTTAAAAGTTTGTCTCTCACCAACAGAAGTTGGTCCAATAAAAGATATTACCTCACCCGCCTTGTCTCTCAAATATCCTGGGACTGACACGGCTACCACTATGCTGTATGTAAGTGTCAGATTCTCACTTTGGTAGTGTAGGAATAATTTCTTCTCCACTTTAGGACTCTTCTGTGCTGTGTGTAAATGTTCTGTGAAGAGATGTAAAAGGGCCTGAGTGTAAATGAGAATCTGGACCAATATATCTATGGATAGAGATACATATATCATTATATAACTATATCATATTTTTTGGAACTTAATATCATATCCATACAATATATAGGCTCATAAGAATGAGGCAAGGATTGTGTATCAATCATAATTCTGAACTGCTTAACTCTTGATGGATTGTGACACAACTTTAATGTCATCTGAACTTAGTTTTAATGACCTTTTATGGTACTTTTTCCAAAAGGGGAAAAAAATCCTCACTCAAAATGTACGAATGTAGTTATAATAGATAATAATGGCTCTTAAGGAAACCAGTGCAGATGCAAGCAAATCTACACTCTTGGAAAGCCATATGACTAGGGCTAGGTACTTCCTTTAGCCTATCCTTCAGTATTTGGACTGAATACATGGTTACTTCCCCCACTGCAGATCCTTCTACTGTTATTTCACCAAATACTGTTTGCCCCCGATAGATTCAATTTCTGTAAATATTTTCATATGAATTTTGTCTGTCATCCATGTCTTTATTATATAAATAAAAAAAGACTGAAACAAAAATTAATTAAAAGAAGTGTGCCTAGTGTAACCATGTGTTTTGAAGGCCTTATTTAGGGAGTTTTTAAATCGTGTTTTGTTAGAGCTCCCATAGTCTAAAAACTGCTGACCTTTCTATGCTGGGTGGACATTCAAGCTGTTGTTAACATTTGTAAAATAAAGTATTTGCTCCTATGTTTTTTGCCCAAATGCCCTCCTCTGGCCACTGTTGTGTAGTGTGTTGTTTGCCTGCAGACTGTCATCATTCTGGCATTCTGTCAGTATAAAATATATCACTATATTAGAGATGTTTTTTAGGGTGTGGGGCACTCTATGATAGGGCCTTTAGTATCATTGTTACTTTTTTAGAAATACAAAAATCAATTAGAAGACAATGCAGACAAATAATTTTCCAACCTTCTTTTAAAAAATATGGTAGTGGCTTTTATCTTATAGGAACCAAAAAAGTATCTGATAGCAGAAAAAGATCTGTTTCATGACATGTATTATTACAATTTGAGTTAACTGGAAGCTTTGGGAGAAGACCATTCCCTGGCATCCTGAGTGTCAGCTAGTACATTTTGTTATTGTCATGGAAAATGTTAAAAAGAAAGTAATTTTTCTTATTTATAAATTCTACAATTCAAAATTAATTCCATTTTTAAAAGCAAGGTGCAAAATGAATGGAAGTTAATTATTATATTTTAAAAGCTTTTATGGCACTTAACAGAAAAACTTTAGGGCCTCAACCAAAAAACTCTAGAAAATGTTTGAGAAAACAATCCTACATTATCAGAGAAATGAACTGTAAGACATGAGTATTTTCTCTCACACTCACGTTTCCTGCACATGATTCTTAGAAAGACCTTCATAATTCAGGTTTTCCCTCAAGAAGACATGTACAACTAAGTCCCATATCTAAACAATTTACAGCTGTGAAATCAAAAGGCTATGGTTGGCCTACCTGATTTGGATATTTTGAGAAAATGAAGCAACCTATTAATATGTTAAGCTTAGAAAAACAGTAACCTCTTCAGAACACATAATGCATCTCCTTCCAATTCACATCTGCGCAGTGGCATTAAGGGCTATTTGAAGATGATGTGTTTTAAGTAGTATTTAAGGTTCCAATTCAGGAAAGCATCCTTATTCAAGAAGGGCACTTAAGAACATTCTTAACTTTAACCATGTGTTTAACTTCTTTTGAAGACACAGGGACTAAGCAGATGCATAAAGTGTACTTAAGTGATTTTCTAATTTGACACCTAAAAATTTAGGGCCCGACTCTAGGAGTTGTTGGGAGCTGAGTGCTCTCACTGACTTCAGTGGATGCTAGGCCCGCTAGTTTCTTGCAGATTAGGGACATAAAATGACAGACAATGGGTTACAGAGTAACAATAATTAATGGGTTCCCAGCTCTTATAATATTTTTCCTCCTTAAATATCAGAACACTTTAGACAAGAAATAAATATTGTTATCCCATTTTTTACAGATGAGAAAACTGAATCCCATCCTCAAGTCACTCAGCTAGTGAGCCAATCAGAGTGCAGATACTCCAAGAGGAAAATAGGAGGTCAAAGAACAAATAAGTAAATCAGCTGATTGTATACAAAACTATTGTACTATAAATGTGTATTGAGTAAGGTAGAAAGCTTGTGTGACTACCACTCTCCTTCCAGGGTACTTGAGAGTATTCAACTCTCACCTGTTGCCTGGGTACCTTACTTTATTCAGGATAATGGAGATCCTGGGGGTCCCAGCTGCTATGGAGTGTTAGGGGTAAATGGTGGTGGTGTCTACACCTGGACAGGCACTGCATACACCTGTGTATCTACCTCAAAGTTGTCATAACTCTACCAGATCAGTCTGTGGTGCTGCAATAGTTCAGTTAATGGCTGCAGCTTTCAACGGCAATATAAACCTAACCAACACTCCTAGCATTATACACAGATGCACCCCATCCCCAAGTGTGCACTCTCTCTTGAGTTTATAGTCCTGGGCCCTCTTTTGCTTTGATGCACTGGGTAAGAAGGAGGACAGGTTAGCACTCTGTCTGGCAAAGGCAATCCAAGTGAAATAAGGAGGAGTGAGGCAACTTTCTATTGTGACCAGCTAACATTAGCTGTCAGTAACAGTTGTTATATTACACAGCAATAGCCCCTGAGTCTGACGATACCATAAGTTCGCTCTTTTTTCTTCCTAGACTGAATCTAAGTCTAGATTAGCCACACCGACTCCAAACACTGTCTATTCAACCCATCGAGCATAGCTGAGGGATAACTGACTCTTCCCTCAGTCATCTGTCAGCCAAATTCAAACCCTTTGCACAACTGACATTTACTGGCTTCTGCTCTCAAGGCCTAGCTGTGGAGAAGGAGCCCATGAGCTAGGGCTCAGCACTAACAAGATGTCTGCTGCAGTGTAATTTTAACCCTGGTCATAAGAAGGTAAGAAAGGCCATACTGGGTCAGACAAATGGTCCATCTGGCCCAGTAGCCTGCCTTCTGACAGTGGTCAATGTCAGATGCTTCCAAGGGAATGAACATAACAGAGCAATTAACCAGTGATCATCCCCTGTCATCCAATCCCAACTTCTAGCAGTCAGAGGCTTAGGGACACCCAGAGCATGGAGTTGCGTTCCTGGCTATCCTAGCAAACAGCCATTGATGGACCTATCCTCCATGAAATTACCTAATTCTTTTTTGAACCCAATTATACTTTTGACCTGCACAACATCCTCTGGCAATGAGTTCCTTGGGTGAATTGTGTGTTATGTGAAAAAGTACCTTCTTATATTTGTTTTAAACCTGCTGCTTATTAATTTCATTGGTTTGTATGTTATGTGAAGGGGTAAATAACACTTCCTATTCACTTTCTGCACATCATTCATGATTTTAGAGACCTCTATCATATCCTCTTTAGCTGTCTCTTTTCTAAAATGAAAGTCCCATTCTTTTTACCTTCTCCTCATAAGAAAGCTGCTCCATACCGCTAACCATTTTTGTTGCCCTTCTACCTTGTGAAAACTGACTGTCAATTCCTACCCTTTGTTTCCTATCTTTTAATCAGTTACTGATACATGAGAGAACCTTCCCTCTTATCCTATCACTGCTTACTTTGCTTAAGAGCCTTTGGTGTGGAACTTTGTCAAAGAACTTGTGAAAGTCCAAGTACACAATATGCACGGGATCACTCTTGTTCACATGTGTGTTGACCCCTTCAAAGAATTATTATTGATGAGGCATGACTTTCCGTTTACAAAAACTCTTTTGATTCTTTTCCATTATACTGTATGTCTGACAATTCTCTTCTTTACTAAAGTTTCAACCAATTTACCTGGTACTGCAGTTTGGATCACTTGTAATTGCCCAGATTGCCTATGGAACCTTTTTTAAAAATTGGTGTTACATTAAGTACCCTCCAGTCATCTAGTGCAGAGCCTGATTTAAATTATAGTTACATACCACAATTAGTAGTTCTCCAATATGAGTTACTTCAGAACTCTTGGGTGAATCCATCTAGTCCTGGTGACTTATTACTGTCTAATTCATCAGTTTGTTCCAAAATCTCTATTGACACCTCAATCTGGAACAATTCTTCAAATTTGCAACCTAAAAAGAATGGCTCTGATATGGGACTCTCCCTCACATTCTCTGCAGTGAAGACCGATCCAATAATTCCTTTCGTTTCTCCATAATGCTGTTTTTTCAACCCAACAATTCACCAGCAGAGCTACGTCACAGACTCCAATGGGAGCAGCAGCTCTCTGTTCCAGCTCCCTACCTACAAAATGGAGCCCACCACAGCCTCAGAAGCTGACTCAGGAAGCTCAGTTCAGTCTGAGCAGGTGCCCACCGCTGTAACATAGGATTTGCTATCCTTCAAGGACTGTCTATCTGTCAAGGAGATCTGTCTAATTAGAATACCTCTGATAGGGTTTAAAGGTTCCTCAAACAGGGGAACTACACATGTAATGTTCTGAGTTTGACGGTCATTATTAGATATGCACAACAGACTATGCTTATGCATTTATGTATTTGTGTAGATATAAACGTGCTTGTAATTTTGTGCTGCAATATTCAGCTTTACCTCACAACAGGGAGGTGGTCAGCGCCAAGCCCCTAGTATTGTGCAACAGAAGAATCATTAAAGTTAACAGGAAAACATTGAAACAACTTGAAACCAAAAAGAAACCCTTAGTCTTTGAAAATGTAGGGCCTGTCTACATTTAAAAAGATATAGTGGCACAGTTATGCCTCCACAGCACTTCCGTGTAGGCACTACCTATTCTGATGGGAGGGATTCTCCCATCGGCATAGGTAATCCACCTCCCCAAGAGGTAGTAGCTAGGTCAACAGAAGAATTCTTCCATCAACCTAGTGCTATCTACACAGGAACTTAGGTTGGCTGAACTACACTACTGAAGGGTATGGATTTTTCACACCACAGGCCAATGTAGTTATGTCAACCTAATTTACTAGTGCAGGCCAGGCCTAAGAAAAGAGGAAATTTCCCCCAGTATGAATGACCATAATTGGAGAGAAAGAAAAAAGCCTTGCAAACCCTGTTAAAAGAAAAAGGATTTGAAGTGAAAGGTGTCCAGAAATGAGGAATAGTCTCAAAGACAGGGGTTGGGAGCTGCTGTCTTTGAACATTGGATCTCCCTTTATGGCCAGGAAACATGCTGGTAGACTGAGTCAAGGCAATAAATAATTTGTATTAGAAAAGGGATTTCATCGAATGTGTAAGTTATCTGATGTTGCCTCTTTGTTTATTTTCTGTGTAACTTATGCTTGATTTCTCTTACTATTTCATCTTTGAATCTGTGGGGTTTTTTATTAAATAAACCCTTTTCTATTTTTATAGCAAACACGTCTCTGTTGTGCAAACTGTGTGGCATGTGTGTCCCAAAGTGAACCGATAGCTGAGGGGCAGATTTCACTTTTTTGAGTGACGAACCAGAGGAGAAAAGTCTGAGTGTCTGGTAATTAAGAACTCAGGGCAGATGAATTCAGGGATGCTCAGGATAAGAAGGGTTGTAGGTCACCCTTCAAGGAGTAACTAGGCTGGTGGAAGTCACAGTGAGGCCTGTATGCTTGTAGGTTGCCTACTGGTGTCAGGGCTCTGACACATAGCAGCATAGCATTAAGACACAAAAGGTTATATGTCAGACAGTGACAGAACCGATTACTGGTCTGAGTAACCTCCAAAAGTCACAGCAAGTCAATGACGGAGACGGGAATAAACCCAGGTCTCTTTAACCTCAGAAATATGTAAATTAATTTTTTTTTTATGTGGAAGCTCCAGCATTTCTTAGAAGTTCTTCAGAAAGACTGTGCATTTATGTGTATATAAGTGTCTCCTTGAGTGTTTATATATACTTATTAATGTTGCCTGTCTATTGATTGTGTATTAATTATTTTGCTTATTTAAGAATTTCCAATTAACACTTTGAGGTTTGGTAGGATCTCATCCTAAGATCAGTCCCAGTATTATTAAAATTCCTGTTCAGTTGGGAATCCTAATGCCACACTCAATTTAGGAAATGTTTTGGATCCAGAAAATGTACCTTACATCATTTTTACAAGCTTTTCTGGCTGTTTCTGAGCCTGCTACAGTTAGACTGATGGTCATTTAACAAACTTGCCTTTGTAGGTATAAGAATGTTTTCTGGGACTATTTTTTGTAGTACTCTGTAAAATATTCCTAAAATAGATTGTCTGTAACAATAGATTGTATATATGGAATACAAGATGGTGTGGTGTACTATAAAGTTTTTTAATGGCATTCGTGCTGAGTGACCTACATAAGTCATCATGGCTTTGTCACTCATGTGTACTATGACTATCCCAAGTTTAAGTGAATAACATCTTTATACTAGACTACATCATGTGTCCTGTTCGTGTGTTTCAGGAAATATGTAAGGTCCTTCTGTCACTTACTTTACCTATTAGTTTCCATGAGTAAAAATTAGAAGAAAATAAAGAGAAATATTCCTTCTTGTCTGTTAACTCCTTCCAACTTCTTTTCACTCTCAGTTCCTGCTTACTGCCTCTTGTCCTCTTCTTGCAGGTCCTTCTCATCGCTCTCCTTTCAGCTCCTTTTATCTGTCTTTATGTTAATTTCCTTTATTTTCTTTTCCCCTCTTACAGTTGGTGTCTCAGTAAATGTTTGGATCACATCCTAGAAGGCTTCCTACCAGGGCAGGGTTGAAGGACAGTGTAGGGGAGCTTACACAGCTATTGCCAGCATTATAGTTGCTCTGCAAAAAGAGGTCTTTGGTCTCCATATTGTCAAAATGGAACCTTAAAAAAAAAAGAAATAATTCAAGGCCAAGGCAAGAACAGCAAAACCATATAACAGCAAGTAAATGTAATAAAAATGTTATGGTTGCTTGATAAAAATGATTCATATTAAGTTGCTTGACAAAAAAGCACAGCTGGTTAAGATGTGAGATAACTTTGCCTTCTTCCCTTTTGAAGCAGACCACAGTAAACCATTGTAATTAAAACAGGACTAAAATGAGGGGAAAAGTTTTCCAATTTTTTTCCCCCCAAGTGTCAGAATTTCAATCAGATGTAACAGAAATACAATAGTAAATGCTTTGGACTGGCTGATTTTAGAACAAAGACACTGGCTACATTTTATATATTGCAATAATCTTGGGACTCTGCTATTATTTTTAGCAAAATGTTTTGATTCATTCTTGTATGGCATTGTTGTCCCATGGTTCAAGTTTCAGCAATAAAAACGAACAGTGATGCAAGAGCGTTCTCTTGTTTGTTTTAGAGTAGTCAACTACCTATCTTATGTTCTTTCTTCAAGTTTGGTGTTTTTTATTATTTCGATAATATATCATTGTAAGCATTCCACTTACAACCGTAGCATTCCTTTCATCAGGGCATCGCACTGAAAAGCACTCTAGTTCCCCTTTTTGTCAGCCGCTCTGGTTCTCTTCTGTGTGATAAAGGCCCCCAGCTAAGCCATGTTTAAAGTTCAGGCCCCTTCTCAGGTAAGAAAAGTCCAGGTAAACAAACAAACCATCCAATCAGCCCTGCTGTGTCTTACATATGATACTCCTTTTAACACACCCCAGAATTATAATAGCCTTTTTCACAACTTCATCACGTTGTTGGCTCATATTTAATTTGTGATCTACAATAACCCCAGATCCTTTCCAGCAGTACTACTGTCTTGCCAGTTATTCCCCATTCTGTATTTGTGAAGATTTTCCCTTCCTAAGTGTAGAACTTTGCACTTGTAATTACTAAATTTCATCCTGTTAATTTCAGATCAATTCTCCAATTTGCCAGTCATTTTGCATTCTAAATCTATCCTCTAACGTGTTTGTAACCCCATCCAGTGTGGTGTCCCCCACAAACTTAATAAGCATATTCTCCACTCCGTGATCTAAGTTATTAATGAAAACGTTGAATAGTTCTAGACCCAGGACAGACCCCTGTGGGACCCCACTTAAATATGTCCTACCAATTTGACAACAAATCATTGATAACTAGTCTTGGAGTGGAGTCTTTCAACCAGTGACCCTCCCAATACAAGGGAAAAAAATTAATACGAAGTGGGATTTAATACATAAGGGTTTGACTCACCTAAACAATTACAGAAACTAAACACTGATCAGCATAATATCAATGCTTAGCCAGTTTCAAACAGGTTTAGAAAATTGCTAGCTGACTTTTAAGATAAACATTTTGTGTTAATGTTATTTGTTCTCAGTTTTCTGATCCCTTAAAATCCACTGGTCATGTTTCCAACCTTTTCTGTTCAACCACGAGAGCTAGAAATTTAATTTTTAACTTTAACCTTTTAAATGAAAGGTAAAATAATAACAGGATTCCAGGAGCTGCAGATTTAAGTCAAACAATGTGTGAGTCATCATACAATTGTGAAATTGGAAATACCATTATTATTAAACTTGATCCTATGTGAAGTCCATAAGAGTAGGATCTCCTTCTCCATTATTTATTTAATTCAAATTCAAATTTGCTTGCTCCTGCCCAACTGAGTTTATAAGAGCAGACAAAGGAGGGACATTTAAATTTGACAATTTCAATATAAATGACAATCTTTTCCAAATTTATTCCTTGTATTTTCTTCCCTTACATCAATAACTTTTATCCTTTAGAAGAAGATGTAGTATGAGGTGTAAACTTTCCTTGAAGGGTTTAGTTTCAGTCCAGCTGGTGTCCACCATGTGTTTCCCCATGGTAGTACAGGTTGTCAGCATAGATCATTTTCTTAAGCTTATGCTGATTAATGCGAAGTCAGTGGTTAATAAAATTACCATTAGATCTGTCTTCATAGAGGCCCAAGTTTGCAAGTGTAACTAAAATCTTAGAGACACTGGATGGGTGAGATAATATCTTTTATTGGACCATTTTCTATTGGTGACAGAGACAAGCTTTTTGGGATAAAACTTTGTTGAATCACACTGCAAGGCTTGTGTTGACACAGCTGTTAGACTGTGGCTGACTAGTTAAACAATTGAGCTTGAATTGAGGGACTATCAGGAGGGTGGTATTTGTATATTGCATATTGCAATGCAGGAAGTCTCCAACACCAAAACTAGAATGGTTAAATATGTCCATATTGTATATGAATCTCAGAATTGTGTTAAGGTTTTTCTTCAATGATTAACTGAACAATTGGCTGTAGCAATCATTCACCATTTGGTCCATTCCTGTGTGGCTGCAGGGGCTTGTTGGACCAAGAGTCCAATACTGGAACATACTTGATGAACCCATATAATAGGGGGTCTGTCTCTTGGCTGCCTCCATCTCTCACTTGGTGGAATTATATCCTGGATGTTACAAGCCACCCGGAGAATAGTGTTCACCAGAATGTTTTGGTGCATTCTCGCAACATGTCCAAAAAACCTAAAATGCCTTCTATGGACAATGGCCCCAGTAGTCTGTAGACTGGAGCGACCAGAAACATCTTCATTACAAATGAAGTCATTCTACTTTATGCCCAAAATACGATGTTGGCATTTTGTGTGGAAAGCCTCCAGCTTTGCACAGTCTGAGAGGCATAGTGTCAATGTTTTGCACCTTTATAACAGTACAGAGAGAATACAGCTCAAATAGATCCTGAGCTTGGTTGTCATGCTGTGATTATGTTGATTCCATATTCATTGTAAAGGAGTCATGGCAGATACTGTGATGCCAATTGGGTGGAGAACCTCCGTGTGAGAGTTGGAGGAACTGGTGAGTATAGAACCCAAATTGCAAAAGCTGATTGGAGATTGGAGTCATGGGTGGACCTGGTTCTAGATTTTGCAGCTTTGTCTTTGACCACGAAACATGGAGGCCAACCTTAGCTGACTCCTTCCTCATTTGCTGGAGTGCCTCATGAAACCTTTCTGGGCTTTGAACTTGAAGAACAATGTTGTCTGCACAGCCAAGATCTGAGAGTGAGAGATCACCAATCTTAATGCCTATGGACCTCATGGAATGCTGCATTATGAAATCCATTGCCCAGCAAAAGAGTGCAGGGACCAAGACACAGCCTTGCATGCCACTAGGTACTAATTTAAAAGCTGCCGAGATTCGATTCCCGAGAAGTACACAGGCAACGGCTCCATTATGCAGCTCACAAATCAAATCCAGCAGAGTAGTTGGAACATCTATGCCCTTTAAGGCCTTCCATAGCAAGGATGGTCAACTTTATTTAACACAACCTTAAGACTGATATACGCTATGTGCATGAGCTTCTTGAACTAATGGGTGTATCTCTGATGACAAGCGGAAGGCCAAAAGGCTTCTAATTTGGACATGTTCCTCAAAAAGCCTGATTGATGGGGGCGATGGTTCCAGTGGAGCAGAGGCTCCAAACGCACCAGCAAAATATGCACAAACATCTTCCCTTGCATGGACTATAAGATGATGAGCGTGTAGCTCTTGCATTCACTGTGCAGTAAAGTGAAATCACAATACCATCCTTTCAATCGGTTGGCAAAGTTCCAGTTCTCTACACCAGACGGAAGACGGCCAAGAAGGTATTCCATTTCAGGGCCATTAGCACATTTTCGTGCCTCTAGGGGGATGCCATGAGCACCGGCTGCATATCCGTTTTTCAGTATGCAGGTGGCGTGCTTCACTTCATCCAATGTTGGCGCATCAGTACAAGTGTCCAAAACACAGTGATTGGCAAATTGTCCAAGTCTGAACAAGTGGCTGCTGGAGCGTGATTCAGGGCACTGTTCCACCCAACATGAGAGGATGTCATCTTCCAATTTTTATGGAGAGCCTTGGCTGTCGTTCAGGATGCCGTTCATAGTGACTACCTCTTGACTGCTGAGGCTGTGGATTGCATGGAATGTTGGCTTTAAGTCTCCTGTGGCTAAGCCAAATTCCAAATCATCCTCCACTTGGTTATAACATATCTCGCGATCATGGAGTGCCAGAGTGTTGAACTTTTGCTTCAGCTAATTACGAGTGCGCTTAATGCCACGGAGGCAGGCTGTGGCTTTCAATTTAATTGTCTGGAAGGCCTCCTCTGATAGCCAGGGTCGGTGTGCTGGACACGTATAGCCAATCGTCTGCTCAGCAGATTGGTGGAGGATGAAGGTGAACACAGACGAGGTAACCATGATGTCATCTGGCAGGTCAGCTAGAGCCAAGAATCTATTGCTGATGTCAATACAAAACCTATTGGCCAAACCTGGCATGAGAAGTGTGTCGATTGTTAAATTTCTTCATCATCACAGACTGCTTACTTGCTCATTGGAGCGTCAATGCCACATGGGCAACCACTAGGTGGTGATCTGTGTTTCTGGCACATTCCACTGTAAAAGGTGAAGAGATGCCTGTTGTGTGATGATGTGGTCCAACTCTTTCTGATTGATGCCATCGTGAGAGATCCATGACATCTGGTGCATGAGTCACCACTTGAACCATAACCTGAGAATGGAAAGATTCTGAGAGATGCAGAATGTGAGCAAAAAATATCGCTGGGTCTAGCCAATGACCTGTTCAAACCCAAATCGCAGGGAGCCAGTAACTGCATTTAAGTTGACTAGGATCATGAGATTATCATGTGTAAGGACAGTGTGTACTAGAGATTCCAACTGATTGTAGAAATGATCTTTGACTAAAACAACAGATTCCTCTGTTGCAGCATGGACTATTATGACAGCGAGGTGACCATGCTGATGTTTAAGATGTGCAATGAGTAGTCGAGAAGACCTGGGCATCCAGGTTATCAAGGACTACTTGGCCTTGCCTAACAGTAGTAATGCTACCTCATGTACGTGGTTGGGGCCTCCAGAATACAGAAATAATGAATCTTCCATCTCCTGAAAAATAACTAGGTTAAGGTGAGACTAGTGATTTTGTGCAGATCATTGTGCTGCTCAGATGTGAGCTATCTGAGATTTAGGATAGCACTAGTTGCTTGGCTTATTGTTCTGAGTGAAGTCAGTGTCCGTATAGATGAAGACTCATCTGATCTAGCCCAAGTTTTTTGGTTTTCATGACAATGTTGCAGTTGGTTTGTCAACTTCTGTAACTGGCCATCTTGTGTTTTGAGCTGGGATTGGTGGGTGATGGTAGAGTTTATACCCATGTTATGGCCACTGCTTTGTGGTCAGGTTGCACCTTTTCTGTTAGGAGAACTAGGAGCTGTTTAATGTTCAACCCTGGAGTATGTATGCCCAGTGTATGCCCTAGGTACATTTGCAGATAGTTTGGATGGAGAATACTCTCTGGCCAGCAGACTGCTCTGTCACTAAGGTGGTTAAATATTATAATGATCTTTGTGCTTAACTGTTGATATAGTGGCCAATAAATACCCTTGTCTTCAGCTTTATGTACACAGATTGTTGTGGTTTATAGATGTCCTGGGGTAGATGAAGCAAGAAGGTAGACATCTAAGTGCTAGTGGAGGAAGACTTGTGCAAACCTGACTGATTGTGAAATCAACATTTATTTATTTGATTAGTACATCTTATGTCATAGTGGATTAGGAGTCGAAGAAGGTGCTAGCGGGGAGCAACTTCATGCAGCAGAATGCAGACCTGAATTTGTAGCTATTGTCTATGCAGGATGCAACATGGGGGAGACTTCTTGAGCCCACACACACACACACACACACACACACACACACACACACACACACACACACACTGCCAACATTTTGACCCCTTGTAACAACCTAAGGTCAGCGGCAATAACATTATTGTGATACTCCTTGGTGTGGTGTCACTTACTTTTGTGTGGAAATATCGGTGGGTGCAACGAGAGGACAACCTATGTGTTGTCCCAGGATGCTGGGAAGAAAGTAAATGGCACAGGAGCCTTCTCATATATCCTGTGGCTGCTCTCAGAGTGTGCTACCATGGTGCCCAAGTATCTAATGGGCATCTTGCCACATCTGAGTGACATCCTCAGCTACTCTTTGGAAACATTTTGTCCTTTGTCTGGAAAGGGTTTGCATAGGGTAGCAAGGTAAGGATGACAGTCTCTGACAGTTCTGTGCTTCCCACAAATGAAAATTAGTATAATGTTATGTATGACTGTGTGGATAAATGTTTGTCTCTTATTGTAAATAACTGTGTTTCAGTACAAACATGTAACGGATGTCTAGCTGTCTATACCTCAGTCTCAATGTCTATGTATTTCTGTCTCCACTGGAGTGTAATTTCACCTCTCTATTTACACTATTACAGTCTCAATTTTATGTCTGTTTTCTAGAAGCAGTTGAATTAGAGTATTTGACATTTCCTCATGCTAATGTACTCTCAAAGAAAGAATCCTGGATCAGGAGAATATTAATATTTCTATGAAGTACAAGAATGCAATGGGTGTAACAGAAAGGTAAACGCTGTAAATAGCATCCTGTAACGTAACCTGTAATTCTGGCTATGTGAATGGGGGTGGTGATGGTGATTAGTGGTAATTAGTTATACCATTATTATCTCTTATTTCTCTGTTGCTGTAGGTCAGCACCAGGTACTACAGAACATGTTGGAAGAAGAGCTCTTTGACGCAGCAGCAGCAGCCGCCGCCGGTAGCACCAACGGGCACGGAGAGGGGGATGTATTCTTGGAATATGTGACTACACAATCTTATCACTGTTCCCTCCACCTCCTTCCCCCGTATAGCATGGTTTCCCACACTCACTTGTTGCCACTTGTGTCAAATTAAATTGGAGACAGTTTGAGGCGGAGACCATGTCTGCCTCTGGGTTTGTGAAGTGTCTAGCAGAAAGGGGCCCCAATCCTGTGAGAGACCTCTGAGAATAGTGAAATAGGAATAATAATGATGAGCTTCTGTAGGTAGCAGAGAGAGCAGTGACATACCACAGCTGTGTTCATATTCGGTAAAAATCTAGATTATTTAGGGCACAAGTGAGATCAGAACAGGCCCTTTAATGCCTTAAAAGTTCATTTTGATTCTGGAATATATAGATGGGGCTAGCTAATGGGAACCGATTAATATGATGAGATGTACAGTATGCATAGAAAGAACTGCAGCTGTCAGCCAGGGTAGGGAGCAGGGATGCTATGATCTATTACTGCTTTAATTAACTATTGAATTATTTTGCAAATACTTTTAGTTGGATTAATTTCTTTTGGTTTCCTTCTAATGCTCCTGGAGCACAATAGAAAGCTGACTAAAATGAAACCTTTGAGGAGTGTTTCATCATTCGAGATCTAGGTTAAGTTAAAAAAATTGAAATGAGTTGACTTATAGTTGATTTGATATTTTAAAAAATTTGTATTTTATTTTATAGCAAGTATGGAATTAGTTTGAATTGTCGTTGCCTTGGTGGGGAAAATAAACATTAAATAGAAGCAAAGTCAATCACATTTGAACATTTGCATTTTTACCATTGAGAATGTTTACCTGAATTATCATCTTGTAGCAGACATCTCTGCTTTGCTTTGATCTCACACTACCAAAGGTATTTTACATGAAGCAATCATTAAAAAAACCCAACACAATTATGACAATTTCTGTAAAGCTCATCAATTAATATAAGGTGCAGGGGCTTTTCATTTTAATTTTAATGTGCTGTAGTGTAGAATTAAAAAATAATGAAGTGTTTTAAAGAATCCTTAGATTTTACTTCCCCCTTGTATAGCAGCAGGAGATGTGTGCTTGATGTGAAAAATGGGGGCGAAAGGGACTAGATTTCATATCAGTTGGATGACTTTTAGGACAAATAAGGTATCAAGTGATGAACCAATAGGGTATTCTGTGCTATTGAGTTTATAGGAATAAAACATTCTGTGAGACTTGTGAGTGATTAATTTAAATGATTGTGTAAATATGGTTTAGTTCACCATCATTTCTTTCAATTATGTTTATGTACAGTTCCTGAATACAACCTCTGCTGCCTTTTGTGAAGAGCCATATGTACTGAGTAGCATTTTCATGTACACAAACAGTATTTGCTGTGTTGCGAGAAGATGGAGGAAAGAGTAGTCTCTTATCAGTAATACGATGGGCCATAGAAAAGTCCTATTAATTTCAAATTAGCTTTCTGAATAAGTTTACAATTAAATCATTTCCTGAATTCTTCCTAATACTTGCATGGTTTTATAATAGGGATGCATAGCTGATGGGCATTGTATGGAGAATATAGCACATTAATATGTGATCTTACATAAAATTATCCTTTTTCATTATGAAGTATATTTACTATAGTATAAAAGCATTTTAAATGGATAGCTACATGAGATTATCAACCAAACATGATACATGCATCTGGAAGTAAAAATAATATTGCTGGGATTTTTTCCCACATAAAATGTGTGTTTTTAATAAAGTTTTAATAAAACTCCTTGTGTTCTGCTCGAAAGCCCCGTCACATACCTTTTAAAAGAATTCAAGCCAATTTGGAGCCCAATCCTGCTCCCCTGGAAGACAGTGGCTAAACTCCCATGGATTTAGAACTGGATCAGGCCCATGGATATTATGCGATTGATCAAATCTAGTGCACACAAAATTCAGTGTATCTGAGTATGTATGGCTTTGATTGGCTCGTGAGTGATTTGCATAAGACGTAGATTCTCAACCTGTGATACACATACCCCTAAGGGGAAGCAAGACACAGGCCGGGCGTACTTGGGGAAAAACAGTGGAGAGGAAGCAGGCAGCAACAGCCTACTTCCTGCCTGGTCACAGCTCCCAAGTGGGAAGTGAGCCGCAGCCACTGGCTCTTGGGGGAGGCTGGTGGCAGCCACCCGCTTCTTGCCAGGTCCCAGCTGGAAGGCAGGCAGCAGCCGCTAGCTTCTGAGGGAGGTGGGCAGCAGCCCCCACTTCCCGCCGGGTCCCAGCTCCCAGGTGGGAGCCCAATGGCAGCCTCTTGCATCTTGCAAGCTGGGCTCACAGCTGGGTGGCAGCCACCCGTGGCAGCTCCAAGTCGAGGTACAGCCTCTAGCACCCTGGCTTGAAGACAGGCAGCAACCACCTGCCTACATCCCTGGGTCCCAGCCGGCGCAGAAGCCACCTCTGCCCCAGCTCAGATTGTGTGGTAGTTACCCCCCACCCAGGCAACTTGCCCAGGTGGCAGCCCCCCTCCCTGGCTCAAAGCCCAGTGCCCAGAAAACGTGTCAATTTCATGGCTCTAGCTGAGCTGTGAAATTGACAATTATGACCAGTTACTCTCTTTTCCTGTCTCTCTCTTTCACCCCTTCCTCCTCTCAAATCTATGGCAAAAAATTTGGCGTGGCACTTTATATTCCCTAGCATCGGCATGCCGCTCAAAGCCTCCTAGCTTTGCCCAACATCACCTCTAGCCCAGTTACATACTTGAGTTGCGCACCCCTGGTGTAAAGGTGGTAACCCTACCCACACTAGATCTGACGTCTGTCATATCACGGCCTTGTATACTCAGCCCTTCTTCCAACATATGGCTCATATTAGTCTGTAAATATAAAATCCCATGGAAATTGAGTGTTGGGGTACTTATTAAAATGTTCAGAAGTTAGGCGGTACTTGCTACTTAAAAGGTTGAGAAACACTGGCACAGGACATGTAACATTGATCAGAAGGTAACATCTTTCTGTTCCTGCAAGTCTGTCTGGGCTTGATCTAAACCAGGCACATAGAAGTAAATGGCTTTGTTTACCAATCTCCACTGTTTTCCTAGGTGATCAGTCACCATGATTTGAATAACTTAATGGTGATTAAGAGAAAATATCAGAATCAAGTCCCTGGTTCAATCCATATAAATTTCAGCCAGGCATCCTCACAACAGAGCTAGATCAGCTGCTGTAACAGTTCCAAAATATGCTCTTTAATAAATGCCTACAATGTTAGAAAATATTCACATATAAAGCACTATTAAATGCCTTCTAAAATAAGGGGCCTGATTTTTAGCCAGGACTCATTCTAGCCTCTAATACTCTAGGTATGATGACATCTCTTTAGACACCTACCTGTCTTGTTTGTAAGTGCAGTTAGGTATATAATGGGGGCAGGTGCAGGCATAACTGAATATTGAGGCTGACCATGTGTGTGAATGAGTGTATAATACAATATTTCCAAATTATGGTTGCACAACTGCTTGGGGAACAAACAATATAAACTTGCATATTCTTTCTATGTATAGAAAAATAATTGCACATAAAATGGTGACATCCTTTATATTTCTATGCTGAAGACAGCATCTTTGGCTATCAAGGGAGTATCAAACCCTATGCTGAGTGAAGAGAAGTACAAAAAGTGGGGAGGATGTCTTATGTGACCGTTAGGTACAGATAGAAGAGGCATTTTTCTTGTGATGTAAACTGCAGTGCTGGAAGATTGAGAACACACGTTTCATGTAGAGTGTAATACACTCCTCTGTATGGCCACTGTACCCAAGATCTTTGGTATACCCTGCAGATCAGAAGTAGTGTGGAGGGTCTTTTGCTCATTCGCTGCACCATGAGTAAATTGAGCACATAATCTTGACTCTTCCCAGTGTAGACCATGCTAATAAAGGGATCAAATTAATGGCCCATGTAACTCTCCCATGCAGGGGAATAAAGAGATGAAAAGCACACCCTCACTTCTCTGTACTACATTGTGGATAGCAGCAGGGGGCACAGAGGAAGGAAAGGAGTGGAACTCCTGTAGAACTCCTGTTCCTCATGCAACATAGGTGCAGCTGAACCAGCACACTTGGGGACATACACCACATTAGGCACTTAGGCTAGCACAAGGTCTCAGCTGGAGCAGGGAGAAATCTGGAGGCAGATTGTGACTCCATCTGCTTCACGGGTTCCTCCTGTGGGGGTGCACGGGCCTGGTGGCAAAGCCACAAATGTAGCCCATAAAGATTTGCTCTAAATGCCATCTTTGTATTCATGCTGTCACCCTATATTGTGAATGCGGATATGACTAGCCCAGGACCATTTAAAATATATATATTCTTAGCAAAATCCCCCCGAATGGACTTATGCAAAGTAACAAAAAGAGTCACGGTACCAGGCAGCATGATCACTCCTCCGAAGTTACACAGCAAAGTAGAAGATATAGCAAGTAAGGACAAAGGTTGATTTAAAATCATCAGAAATGTAGCCCATGTATATTTCTAAATATGTGGAGAGAAGGCAAGACCCTTCTATATTTTATGTTCTGCATCTGGAATGTGCCTGGAAAGCAACTTGGATTACACTGATATACCCAGCCTCACTTGGGCAATAGTTTTCGAGGAATGAACTGAACAATATTTCCACTGTTATGCACAAATTAGACGTGCCCATCATTTTACTCTTAAGTATTAGAAATTAACGTCTATTTATTATGGCCAATGCAAACCAAATTCCATTCTTTCCTTCTGTTTGAGATAACTCTCCCGTTATATAGAGACGTAGACTTTTGTTGCTTTATACATGACAGGATAGACAGATGAAATACAGAATCCTCTTCCATGTGTGAGCTCTTTAAAATAATCTCTCACTTAAAGGATCCCTGATGACTGAGCAAATGGTCTGTCTGTTTTTGTTTATAGTGCTTATGAAAGGAGTCAGATCAACAGCCGTGGAAATTAAAGCCCTCTCAGTTTATATAGGAAATAATCATACTGCTGCTTTGCACGACTAGCTCTTTCATAGCAGGTTAACATTTGATTCTCTCTCTCTCTGGTGGAGGAAAACCTGGAATGTTTCCTTGACCCCATCATCTGAGAGAGTATTAGTGCTTCAAATACAACAGACATTGACTCTTTGTATTTTGGGACATCAACAAATAATGAATGCGCTGCTTGTGTTGAAAGAATGTTTTCTTGTTAGGCTGCAAATCTAAATTATTTGTGGATGTAATGCTCTGGTGGAAGCTTTTTATATGTCTGCAGATGCCAGAAATATGGCTTATTTAAAAGAAGTGTATTACTTTTAATATTGCATATTCAAGGTACTCCTTTTGTGGGGAAAAAAGGAGTTTTCTTAGCAAATACTACAATGCTTTAATGGCCACATTTTGAATCTAGGTCTACACATTCACCCCCACTTTGCAGATGCAAATACCTGTGTGTACTTTTGAATAAGTCTAACATCTGTGCCCACACAAGTGTTAGAATTTACACCTACAGACACCTAGCAATGGAATCTTTAAAATGCATCTGTTCACCATTGGAAAGTGCTTGCAGGTGGTAAAATAGTTCAACACTATATGCAGGTGTTAGCACAGGCAAAATGTGTGTTCACATATTTGCATGTGCAATTTCTCACACACTGAAAATCCAGCCCTAAATACCAATGTTTTTATCTTGCCACTTAAAATTCCTCATTGTTGTATCTCCACTTGTATGCTGTGGGGCTATATTTTCATTACATCATCTCATTTTGCTTCCATGGTCATTTGCATATGCAGATGATCTCATTTAGTGGTCAGACAACTTTATACATCAGAGAAATCAGATAGTTACATGTCTAAATGGCATAGCTGTGCCTATAAAATTGTGGGTAGAAAAGAAGGGAGGCTGCGTTGAGGCCGAGATGAAAATCAGACTTTCCCGGGATTTAAATGAGTTTGAAATCCATCTTTTGTTGGTGTGTTCATGATGATAAAATGTTTGTTTTCATTTTATGGAAATTAGTGACATATGGAAGACTGAACATAATTTTCCAGTTCAAGTGTAACAATTATATCTATGAAATTTCACACTGAATGGATTACTGTATTGATAATCGATAAGATGCAGACCTCATATAAACAGGAAATGCTTCATTGAAGTTGACTATGTCTAAATTAAGTGCATAATCTTAAAGTCAGCAGTAATCCATGTACCAAATATTTGCCTTGTATCAATGAAGGAAATAATGAAATATTGGCTTTGGATTTATGTTTTCTTATTGTCATATCTGAATACAAAAATCAGTCATTTTAGGACAATGGAATTCCTTCTCAGCCCATCTTCTTTTCCTGCTTGATACTGGAGGGAAGCCTTGGAACTGTGGAATGTCCTGATTCACACATGAAACTCCCAGTGGCATCCATGGGAGCCATGGGTTGATAGCGACACATTGAGTCTAATTCTCTGTTGCCATGCTCCTTTCGCAGTCATTTTACACTCATGGAAAGTGGGTGTAAAATGCTACAACGTGGGCTATGATGTGTCACACACAGGATTGTGACTTCTCTGTAGGTTCCAGCAGGAGGGGGAGCTGGACTAACAGGGAGACTATTTTTCAAATACCAATAACTGAACTATTAGCAGAGGGAAATCAGGACACGATTAGCCAAATAAGCAGGGTTTTGTGTATATAGTCTTTTTTTAAAGTTAGTCGCTCCCTATGAAAAGCACTGCTTCTACAATCAATATGGGAGTTATAGATACAAAGTAGAGTGCTGAGTGTGGTACTAATGTGCTACTATAATAGGTGCATTACAAATGCCTACCTAGTAGGACTATTTGCATGCCAGCTCTTAGAACCCTATTCTATAGCAGGACTAGTGTCTGAAACAAATGAAAGAGTTGGGTTTGCTTGTTTCACCTGTAACTGATTTCTCTAAAGAGCAAAGTAACAGAATCTACTTTTTAATCTTCTACATTTCTATTTTTGTTTAGGAATAATGCCTACAGTGACATACAGGCACATTTCTTCCAACTGTACAGTCAGTTCCATTGTGGTTAGGTAGCTATGATTTTTCTTTTTCTAAGAATAATAGGACCAAAGAATGAATGCCATATTTGGCATGCTGCAATTTGGAGGCTGAAATGAACCCTGTCCTTGAGTAGCAGACACTGGAATCGCACATTGAAATGCAAGTGCAGTACACCAGCTTGTTTCTTTTGAATAAAATCAATACGTGCAATATTGACCATTCCCAAGTATACAATTCTACAGTTGCTCTCATTATAAGAGCATTGAGATAAAAAATTAAAGTTCCAACAAATTATAGGAAAATTTGGTTAAACTACAGTCCCAAATTTTGTAACCAAAACTTAGTCAAAACTCTTAGAAGTACTTTCCCGGGTGGTGCTCTCAATTGTTTTTAATATAAACAAGTCATTAATTTCTTATGCTTCGAATATTTAGGCCAAAGAAAGTGTCAGGGACTGGGACGTAGACAATCTGACATAGTGGTTAGAGCCAGAAATTTGCTTAGTGGTTTGAGTTGAGATTCAGAGCAAGGGGTCAGAGCCAGAGTTAGGAACCAGGAGATAAGCCAGAGGTGCAGTAAGAAGTTGAGCAATGGCACAGAGCCGGATATGAATGGAGCAGGACAAGAACAAGGCAGGAGCAGGTCTGGAGCAAGGCTGGGAACAAGGCAGTCACAGAAGAGATCACAGCTGTAGGCCTAAGCATTGAGCAGCCAATGACCTATCACTGTTGCTGAGCTTACATGCAGACCCATTGGCTCCTTGCAGCCAATCAGGCAATTCTGCCGCAGCCTAGTTGGACTCCTTCATTGGCCTAAGGGCTGAGCCAGCTAGCCTCAGGCTCAGCTGAGGGAACTGAAGCCTGTACATCTTGACAGAAAAGTCTGTTTCCTCAAACATTTTGCTATGCAAACTACACAGGAATATTTCCATCATATTAGGTAACTCGATATCAAATATACTTTGATTCCAAATGGTCTGGCAACATTTCAGCAGAATGTAACCAAGAGAGTCAGTGTTAATGCTCTGTAGGGTTTATTGTTTCCTGTGTGCTCTAAAGCAATCAAACAATTCTGCAAATGTTCTTCAAAGAATACATCTAAAATGTTACTTCATTAAACATCTCCTTGGCACTCATTCTATTTTCCACTCTGAATTGCTGCATTTAGTTTTGAAATGACCTTTTATAGCAGTGAGATTTAATAACTCTTTGATCTACTGGCACCTAGATGAAAATATCGGCAAAAAGGGAAAAACAAAAATGCATGCTTTGTAGGTTGCCTTATAGTGGAGAAGAACACGAAAAGGAAATAAGTTATCTCATTAAACAGATTAGACATTATTTGGCATTCCCTTTATCCGCTTAGTACGCTGACGATCAGTGTTATACACCAATACATGTTTGTTTTATGGCTTTATGATAAATAAAATAGGGCAAATGTTGCTCTCTGATCCACTCTTATGACTCTCATTTACAATGGGGACCATGCACATGTACCCCAGGGCAGACTTTTCACTTTTTTCTCCCAATAATAGCACAAAGAAAAATACAAGTAGAGGGCCAGATCCTACAGTCATTACTTATGTGAGTAATCCTTGCACAGTTGTATAGGGGTAGATGGATATCCTGTGAAGGAACAGTATGCATTCAGAGTCATAGTTCAGTACTTTATTCCCCCTTATTCCACAGGAGAAGTAAGATTCACCAGCACATTTCCCAGAACTTATGAATATTTATTTTTTGTATTGCCATAGTACCTGAGACCCCTAGTCATGGCTCTGGAGCCAGTTGTGCAAGGCATTGTACAAACATAAATTTACTCTCATGGTTTACTTTCTCATCTGCATGGATTCAGCATAGGTCAAAGCATTTGGTGTGGTGGTGGTGGTGGTGGTAGGGAATATACAGAACTAAGTCCTCATGGGATGGGAAATAGGGGCTCATTGTTGGTTTCTCATATTGTGACCTGCACTTTGCCTGATGCCCTTGTGACCTGTCCATGCCTAGGGAGCCACCTGAAAATGCCAAGGGCAGGGTGGGCTGCAAAAGGAGAGCAGATTCTCCCAGCACCGGTGGGTGACATTGAAGTCAGACTTCCCAACCAGCCACAAACAATGCTGATTCCCGCACTGGTTAGCAAGAAGCTAAAACAAAATATACACAGCCCCCTTTACTGCCTTTCAGTCTGTGGCTCCCAATCAATTAGGTCCAGTAAAGAGAGAAGTTATTTAAAACGCTATGCTCTTTACCAAAAAGGTTCGCCTGATCCCAAAGGGGCACAGTTCAATATAATTTTGGCTCTTACCCAAAATACCACACTGCCAGCCAATCTTTTAGTAACTAAAACAAAAGGTTTATTATAAAAGGAAAGAAACAAACTATAAGAGAAATATTACATGATTAAAGCAATCAGATACATACAAATGATTTGAAAGTCCATATATATCAGGTTATCAGTAGAACTGTGGAGTTTGCAGGCTTGTATAGTAGGTGAAGGCTGAAGACTAACTAAAGACTGACTGAAGACAAAATGGATGTGGTGCAGCTGCCCTTTATGTCCCCTGGCCTTCGCCATACTGCTTGTGGAAAATTTACAGAAATAAGAGGAAGTCCAGGGTTACATGACTATGTCCTGGTACTCATAAGGTGTAGCCCCTCCGTTCACTCCCTGGGCTTACTGTACCTTTGAGTTTCCTTAATGGGCCATCAAGCAGCTAGTCCTGCAGCCATCCTGTCTGGGGTGTTGCCCAGAAACAGAACAAGTTGAAATACATACATTACACATATCCATAACTTCCAATACACGTGACACAGGCACATAAACAATATCATCATACTTAGCAAATTATAACCTTTGTAACGATACCTGACATGGCATATCTCATATGAATGATTGCAATTTTCACATATTGATGTTAAATAATATCATTAATGGTCCCCCTAATCCAGCCAGCATCACAGCCGTCTTACTCCCTGGCATAAGAACAGCCACACTAGGTCAGATTAATGGTCCATCTACCCCAGTATCCTGTCTTCTGATAATGCCCAATGCCAGATGTTTCAGAGGGAATGAACAGAAAAGGGCAATTATTGAGTGGTGTATTCCCTGTCATCCAGTCCCAGTTCCTAGCAGTCAGAGGTTTAGGGACACCCAGAACATGGGGTTCCATTCCTGACTATCTTGGCTAATAGCCATTGATGGACCTATTCTCCATAAAATTATCTAATCCTTCTTTGAACCCAGTTATACTTTTGGCCTTCACAACATCCCCTGGCAATGAGTTTCACAAGTTGATTGTTCATTGTTGGAAGAAATACTTCCTTATGTTTATTTTAAACTTGCTGCCTATTGTTTTCATGGGGTGAGCCCTAGTTCTTGTGTTATATGAAGAGGTAAATAACACTTCCTTATTCACTTTCTCCACATCATTCATGCTTTTATAGACACTCTATCATATCGTAGTCTTCTCTTTTCTAAACTGAACAGTCCCAGGCTTGTTAATAGCTCCTCACATGGAAACTGTTCCATCCCCCTTATCATTTTTGTTGCCCTTCTTGGTTCTTTTTCCAATTCCAATATATCTTTTTTTTGAGCTGGGGTGACCAGATCTACATGCACTATTCAAGGTGTGAGTGTACCATGGTTTATATAGTGGCTTTATGACATTTTCTATCTTATTAACTATCACTTTTCTAATGATTCCCAGAATTCTGTTAGCTTTTTTGACGGCTGCTACACAATGAACCGATGTTTTCAGACAACTAGCCACAATGACTCCAAGATCTCTTTCTTGAGTGGTAACAGCTAATTTAGACCCCATCATTTTGTAGGTATAGTTGGGATTATATTTTCCAAATATGCATTACTTTGCACTTATTAATGTTTCATTTTATCTACCATTTTGTTGCTTTGTCACGCAGTTTTGTGAGATCCCTTTGTAACATTTAGCAGTCAGCTTTGGACTTAGCTGTGTTGAGTAATTTAGTATCTTCTGTAAACTTTGCCACATCACTGTTTACCCTTTTTTCCAGATCATTTATGGATATGTTGAATGGCACTGGTTCCAGTACAGGTTCTTGGGGGATCTTGCTATTTATGTCTCTCCACTGTGAAAACTAACCATTTACCCTCACCCTTTGTTTCCTATCTTTTAACTGGTTGCTGATTTATGAGAGAACCTTCCCTCTTAGCCCAGAACTGCTTATGTTATTTGAGAATCTTTGGTGAAGGACCTTGTGAAAGGTTCTCTGAAAGCCCAAGTACATTATATCAGCTAGATCACTGTTGGCCACCTGCTTATTGACCCCCTCAAAGAATTATAATAGATCAGTGAGGCCTGATTTCCCTTTAGAAAAATCTTGTGTGGCAAACTGCCAGCTTCCCCCCCCCCCGTGGGCCTCACGCTTTATCTCTGCCTCATGCAGTCAGGGCACCTCAGTTACCTCATCTCCCCTAAATGTAGTGGAACTCTGTCTCCTGACTGGGAGAGACCTGACCCCACCCCTCTGGCAGCTTTTCCTCTCCTTCCTCTAGGGAAAGCAGGGTTCAAATACCCCTGGCCTGGCCCTTCTTTGGGTCCAGGTGCCACTAATTACCCTGCTCTGCTCTTCCCTCTGCCTACCAGGCAGAGTGTTTTTAACCCTTTCAGGCCCTCATACCGGCCCAGGTATACTCTTTTGTAGCCATCTGGCCTGACCTTACCACAATTGTTGATTCTTACTCAACGTATCATGTTCATTGTGTCTGATAACTCTGTTCTTTATTATATTTTAAACAGTTTGCCTGGTACTGAAGTTTAGATCACATGTAATTGTCAGGATCGCCTCTGCAGCCTTTTTAAAAAAATCAGCATTACATTAGCTATCCTGCAATCATCTGATACAGAGGATGATTTAAGTGATAGTTACATACCACGGTTAGTAGTTCGGAATTTCTTATTTGAGTTCCTTCAGAATTCTTGGGTGAATGTCATTTAGTCCTAATGACTTATTACTGTTTAATTTATCACTTTATTGTAAAACTTTTTCTATTGGCACCTCAACCTTGGACGGTTCTCAGATTTGTCATGCTAGTAGTGTCACAATATCAGTAGTGGCTCATGACCATGAGTGCCAGCCTCTGGGAAAACTGTCAAGAATCAAGGCAAAGACCCCAAACTGGTTGTATATCCTATAATTCGATTTCACCAACCAGTAACAAGTGTGACCTCCTAAACCACTATTACAGTCTTACCATAGAGTCACAGATAGTGCCCTTGGGCAATTCAGTCTATATTGCCACCCATGCGAGATGGACTTAGTGATAGATGGCTGTTATACACCAAAAATCACAAAATATTCAGGTTGTTCCCAATGCCAGGAGACCAGTCACTTATTCCCTGTCATTTGTACTTTAGATCTCATATCAAAGACAACACTTGTAGGCAATCCTATAGTAAACTATCTAAGAATTTATTAATTAAGAAAAGAAATGAGAGAGTTATTACAAAGTTAAAGCAGGAAAACACATATACACAAATTAGTTACAATTTATGGTTTCAAAAGGTAACAGAGCTGTAGTAATCTGTCAGCTCTAAATATCTTTTAGGGCTAACCTAGGTTGACCCTGAGGATCTCTGCTTCTGTTTCATAGCTCCAGCCCTGTCAGAGTCAAAAGAGCAAAAGAGATGAAAAATTTTCTTGTCAGCTATTTTTATTTCCTTCTTCCAGAATTCACGCTGCTGGGACAAGTCCTTTTTCTCATAGCTTCTTCATGAGTGTAAGGGGAAATTAATGATGTCTTTGGTTTGCAATGTCCCACAATGGCCTATTTTGTTTTGTTGCCCTTCTTGATGGGCAGGAGACGATCCCTACTGACTGGGTTCACAGCTTCAAGGCAAACAATTTTTACAGTTACAAGGCAAAAAGTTCAAAGTTACCTTATAGCATGTGATAAAGAAATTATAAGTGAAATTAATGTATGCGGCATCTTATAAACATGTCATAAAGTCTAAACACTAAACACATTGTAAATCCAATAACTGGCTTAATCATACTAACACACAGGTGAAACAGACTAGTTTCCAGCAACGACTTTGTCAGTGCTTGGCTGAGGCCAAAAGCTTTGGCAAGAGCTGGCACCTTGTCTGCCAGCATCACAGTTAGCTTTTGTGTCTTTTACTAATTACTCTTCAAATTCTTTTTTAGCCTGCCTAATTATACTTTTACATTTGACTTGCCAGCGTTTATGCTTATTTCTATTTTTCTAAGTAGGATTTGACTTCCAATTTTTAAAGGCTGTCTTTGTGTCTCTAACCACCTCTTTTAATCAGTTGTTTAGTGATGGTGGCATTTTTTTTTTTTAATTTGGGGCTCTGCATTTAGTTTGAGCCTCTGTTATAGCGTTTCTAAAAAGTTTCCATGCAGCTTGCAGGCATTTCATGCTTGGGATTGTTCCTTTTAAATTTTTGTTTAACTAGCTTCCTCTTTTTTGTGTAGTTCCCCTTTTCCAAGTTAAATGCTACTGTGGTGGGTTTCTTTGGTATTTTCCCTCTTACAAGGATGTTAAATCCAATTACATTATGGTCGTTATTACGGAGTGATTCAGCTACATTCAGTTCTCAGAGTAGATCCCTTGCTCCACTTAAGACTAAATCAGGAATTGCCCCTCCCCTTCTGTGTTCTAGGACTAACTGCTCCAAGAGGCAGTCATTAATAGTATCTAGAAATTTTCTCTCTGCATCCCATACTAAGGTGACATGTACCCAGTTAATATGGGGATATTTGAAATCCCCTATCATTACTAGATTTTCGGTTTTTGTAGCCTCTCTAATCTCACAATCAGCCTCACCATCCTGCTCAGGTGATCATTAGTATCCTCCTACTGCTGTACTCTTATGATTCAAGCATGGAATTTCTATCCATAGAGACTCTATGGTACAGTTTGACTCATTTAAGATTTTTACTATATTTGACTCTACACTTTCTTTCACAAATAGTGCCACACTCCCACCAGTATGACCTATTCTGCCATTCTGATATATTTTGTACCCTGTTACCACGTCACACTGATTATCATCATTCCACCAAGTTTCTACAATGCCTATTTTATCAATATCTTCATTTAATACAGGCACTCAAGCTCTCCCATCTTAGTATTTAAACTTCTAACATTTGTATACCAGCACGTATACAACTTGTCAATATATAGGTGTCTATCTTCATGTGATGTAATTGGATGGGACTTTTTTTTCTTTTGACTGTTTCTCTTCAGTTCCTATCTGTATTGCATCAACTTCTATCCTGTTCTCTATACTAGGATATGGATTATCCCTTTTAATAAATTCTTCTCTGAGAGATGGCTCTGTCCAAACCATGTGCTCCTCCACATCTATCAGCTTTTTCCCAGCCCTTAGATTAAAATTCCTCTATGATTTTTTAATTTTACATGCCAGCAGTATGGTTCCATTTTGATTTAGGTCGAACTCATCCTTCCTGTATAAACTCCTCCTTTCACAAGAGGTTGCCCAGTTCCTAATAAATCTAAATCCCTCCTGAGAACATCTTTGGATCATCCATACAGTGAGACGCTGCTGTTCTGCCTGTCTAACTGGATTCAACCATAGAAGTCCTGAACTTTAATCTCTTACCCTGCAGCTTAAATTTGGTCTCCAGAACTTTCTCCTATCTTTCCCTACATGTATTACAACCACCAGATCCTCACCAGCACTGCACATAAGTCTGTCTAGATGTCGTGAGAGGTCCACAACCTTCGCATCTGGCAGGCCAGCTCACAGTTAAGCCATAATCATCAGTGGGACTATTTGTGTAAAGATCATTCATTTGTGAAAGGGTTATAGAGCTGAGCCCATATAGAGCCAAATTCTTGATTTTTACTAAAAACCTGTATCATTTTCCATCTTTCTAAATGGGTCTGAATGTTATTTACCAAAGTAGCATTAATATAAAACCTGTGTTGTGGCTGTGAGGAGCCCAAACAAAGCCCCCACAGAGCAATATATTGGGTATCAGAGTAGGACAAGATGCAGTTCTTTAACCATGGTTGACATACATGGCCATGTCGATATCTGGGGACTAGGCTTCCTTACTCTTGCCCCAAGTTGGGAAAGCCTTGTGGGTGGACTCTCTATGTATTTTCAGGCAAGCCAGAATGGAGGCAGACAGCTTCCGTTGTGTGCTTCTGCTGTAACACAGGTTTGTGCACTGTTTTTTATGGAATGAACATATGTGCACAATATACCAGAATGCAATGTGTATTTTGATATAAAGATAGAACTTCAGTATGTTCTTTATATTGTATTGAAATATATTGCCCGCATCAACAAACATGTTTATGTCCAACTGGTTATCTTGTGTATTGTGCATCTTACAAATACTTTATTTAATATAATATATTATATACATATTTAATACCGCCATCACTATAGTATCTATTATGTTTTTAGTTTCATATATTGCAATCCTCACCATAAAATCCAGGGGCACTTTCCATCTGATAGACCAAGTTCACAACAGTCATTTTCCCAAAATCAGGACTATATATGCCAAGCCACCCTTCCCACTTCAACACCAAACTAATTTTCTGCAAAGGACTAGAGTTGGGCTAAAAGTCTGGGGACTCCAGGACTTACAGTTAATGAAAAGTCTGAACAAAGAGATATCTTAACAATTTATGCTGTTTATTTTATTACACAATTTGGAATTACACAAATTAATTACACCACCAGTTAAACTAGACTGGTGGGAAAGATATCCTGAATAACTGCTAGACAAATGATAAAAAAAATTATGTAAGGCTCTGTTACACACATAAAACTAAGCTAAAGGCTCAGCCCAGAAATCCATACCAAGACAATTCACTTCCCATTGATTTTCAATGGACGTTTTTGTCTTGATTAAGGCATGTAGGATTAATTCCTAACAAACCAATTACGTTTTGACAGAAAGTGAAGTTAGAAATATCAACAAGAATAAAATTCTGTTGATACAATTTTAAAAGGTATTTATTAAAAGCAATTTTAAATATATTTTGATTGGAAACTGTGAGTATGAGAGAGACATTGTGACTGACAAAAGGCATAAATAAAAGAAAATGTGACAGAAAAAGAAAAAAAAAATTTTGCAAGAAACTTTTAAGTGGAAAATATATATTTCCTATAAACGTATTATTCTTGAATAATAAAATATAATCTTAAAATATTGTAAAACTGAAAAGTCACACTTCACCTACTAGCAAGGAAATCCGATACATTTTCCCTGTTGATTTCCATTTTAAAATGAGGAATGTCAGTGCTGTAGATCATTCCTTCTTTGGAATTTAATGACAAAGTTTCTAAAAAACCAACTTCAATTTCCTTAACGTCTATTTGTTCATTGCACCTAAGAGATGGCTGTAAACAACTAGACTGACTCAAATGGCCATATTTACAAAGTCCAGCAAAACACAGGAAGGACACAAAATGCGCACCACCTGTTGTAGCTGCAGAGCCCTCATCTGCACATGTGTCCAGGTGTTTTATTTCTTTGGCTGAATGTGCACATGCAAGTGTATTACGGGCCTTATGGTCCTTTTGCTTACATCACTCTTTTACATAGGTCTAACTCCATCGGACTTCAGTGGAGTCACTTCTGTTTGAATGCGGCAATCAGATCTGTGTGCGTTGACATTTATGCCTGCCCCGAGCTGCACAGATGTCAATAGGCTGCGCACAGTCCCACAATACTGCCAACATACATCTGACTACCAGACTGGGGACTTATAGTTCTAGAAGATGAGAATCAGGCCTTATGACTATATATATGCACTGGGAGCAGCACACCTAAGCCATGAGCCTTTGACAGTTTCGCTCCAAGAGTTAAAGATAAATGATAAATCTTGAAAAATAAAATTAAAGCAACAAACCAAATAGAATAAGAGTGTGTTATATATTATTGTATTGTTTATTTTATGTGAGCATGTAGGATCCCCAGTCCTGGCCTAGAATCTCATTGTGTGAAGTGCTGAAAAACCTAGAACAAAAAGATAATCCCTGCCCCAAGAGCTTAAATGTTACATCGCCTTGAGCTCATCTGTTATGGTACAGGTTGGTAATAATTACTGCTTTCAAACTAATCTGTAATATAGATAACCAAGACTAAGATTTTCTTTTTGCTTTCAGAATATTTCATTCAGAAAACAGTCAAAGCTGTGGGATTGTTCCTCAAAAATCTATGTTAACCAGACTCCATATAAGAGTTTAAGAAACTTCATCTGTAAAACAAAACAGAAAAAAAGTTAGCATTTTACCCTTTAGTACATGAAGGACGAATACTGTGAAGTAAATTCTTCTTTTCCACAAAAGTTAAAGAACTGAGTCATGGTTAAAATGTTCTGTTTCTTCTTGCTTTCTACTTAATATATTTAGGAAAGAAAAAAACCCAAGATCTTTATTTTACTTTTTTACAGAATGGTGTGGTAAATTTTTACTGATACTGTTGATAACTCTATGAAATGTATACAGGTACTCACAAAACAAACGAAATAAAAAGAGAAAATGAACTGTACTTCCTTCCTTACTTTTCATTTGAAAAAGAAAAGAAAGTGGAGTTCAGTATGCTAAAATGTTCTCTATCAAAATCTGCTCCTATTAATTCTTTTTTCCAAAATTAATCTAATACAGATACATTGTATTACATACATAGGAAATATCTCAGTGCTGGAATATAATAGCTTTTGTAAAACTAATAACCTTTTCCACAATGATGGTTCAACTTCATACAATTATCAATACAGATAAAATTACTTTATTTTTCTTAATATCTGTCCAGCAGAAAAGTAGCTTCAGTGGCTTGTGGCCAATAGATGCTCTGTGAATCTCTGTGGCTACTGTGACTTGTAGTCCAAGAGGGTACCTCCGTACTAGTGGCAGTTTCGTAATGCTATTTCAGAGGTTATCCACTCAAGGCTGTCCCTTCCTCAGAGGGGAAAGTCACAGACTCTGCCAAGTTTGATTGAAACTGGGCTCATTGGGAAATGTAGAGTATGATCATTGTGTCTTCTGACTTTCAAATATGGAGGCCAGTTCTTCCTGGCTGACTGACATTCCACTTCATGCCTGTAAGTCACCCAGGAAAAAGAGAGGGCCAGAACAAGCTGAGGGCATCTCTTACCCAGACAAAGATCCAAAAATTTGAGGGGAGACATTGGGAGTCTTTTTCTCTGAGTCTCCCATCATCTGACTCCTGCAATTAGGTTCAGTGCCTTCCTATCTAGTTCTTTCAGGCCCCCATCCCCTCAAGATCCAGAATGGTAGACCTCCCCTCCCACAACAATAGGAGATTCTTTAACAGAAAATTTGTCTGTCTCCCCACTTAATAAAGATGTACATCTAACTCCCCTACAGGCAGTGCAGCCACAGCAGGAGACAGACCGACTGAGTAAAAGGAAATATACAGTACAGGAGGCATGTTGAATTTGCAGGGCCTTTCAGTACTGCACAGAATGGTGGTCTGGCATTCGTTTTTGTTTCTGGGGATTGGCCTTGGGTAGACTGTTGGCTGGTCTTTCCCCGGCTTGCTGCAAATCCAGCACTTTGTGGTCTTGTACATAGACAGGCTTTGGAAGGTTGTACTTACCCTGCACAGAATAAGGTCCACTTACCCTTTCAGGAAGGTTTTTGTCATAGAAGTTATAGTGTCTTTTAAAAAGCAAGTATAATTGTGATGCCGAGCTATGGTTTATATTTCCTTAAAACGCATTGCATGCTATGAAAAACGCCCTTTTATTGGTATGTTAAAACTGATGATGGGTTTTATTAGCTCGCACTTGGAAAGGCCTATCTTGTGGGAACCCCATTCCTTCCGGTGTGCTTGTCTTACTTCACATACTGTATCACATTGGAGCATTATCAGGCCCATGTGAAGCTCAGAAGTTTTGGCTTGCAAGGAATCATCCAAACCTTTTTTCTTGGTTTTGGTTCTGACAGCCTGAATTTCACTTTGAAATTTTCATAACTTCATCCTAAAACTTCAGAGCAGAATTCAACCCAAACTGTTAAGTTTATTTTAGTGAATAAGCCACAAGTTTATGTAAAACTGTAAATCAGATCTGATATGGCTGAAACAGGCTCAGGCGCATAAACATCAGTGATACTGGTCCAAGTTTCAGGGCTGCGATGAAACACAAACCAGGAAAGCTTTGTGTGGCTTTGAGTTTAATTCTGAAAGTTTGGCAGGGTGCTGCCAACAATTCTCTTGTCTTTTCCTCTTCTTCATTAACCCATGCATGCTATGTAGTAACAATCTCCATCCTTCTTGGATATTTCCTCTCCCTTGTAACAGATTTTAATACAATTCAGGGAAAGTAACTGTCTACTTTCAAAAAGTTGTTAAAATGCCATTACAGGTTTTGTATTTAAAATTATACATTACATAAAAGCAGTTATGCTCATATGAAATGATGATAATAAGAACAAGTAGACTTTTGAAATCAGATGCCTGTCATCTGAATTTAAACATCAGATGAGCTAAATGGAAGCTGAAGTAGCTTTTGGAGGTCTATTTTGTTAACTAAACTTGAAGAATTTTAAAAAATTTACCATATCTTCAAATGGAGTGTCAATTATATTGGGTTTTTTCATAATGTTGATATTGTAGCAGCTCTGACATCATTATTCAGTAGTCATGTTAATCTCCAAAAGCACTGTGTATAGGGTTTATTATATTACATAAATATCCAAGAATCTGGGATAATAGATCTTAGTTCTTTATTGTTATCATGTTATTGCTCCTTTCCAAAAAGAGAGTGATAAAATTCAATAACACTCATATTTTAGTTATATTTCTCGCTATTTTATCTCTGAGGGTCAAACAGATTGTGTCCCATGCACAGAAAGAGTAGATAATCTAAGTTAAAGAGTTTCAGAATTTTAAGGTGTACTCCTCATTGAATGAGCTGGTTTATAGATGTTCTCAAACCTTTTCTTAGTATGGACTAGAAATATTGTCTTATAGATACAGCTTCAGCCATTCAGTATTGCATGACTAACTCACCCCTCCCCTATACCCATTCCTCATCACATAATATCCCAAGGGAAATTGCAGCAGTTGCTTACAAGGAAAAGTAATATTAGCAAAGTATCTAAAGTATTTTTACCTTTTTAAATTTAGTAAAATTAAAGCAACAATCCAAATAGAATAAGAGTATATTATATATTATTATTACATTATTTTATTGTTTATTTTATGTGAGCATCTAGGATCCCCAATCCTGGCCTAGAATCTTATTGTGCAAAATGCTATACAGACCTAGAACAAAAAGACAATCGCTGCCCCAAGAGCTTAAATGTTACATAGCATTGAGGCTCATCAGTTACGGTACAGGTTGCTAATAATTATTGCTTTCAAACTAATCTATAATATAGATAATCAAGACTAAGATCCACTGTATACAGATAATCAGCCAATTAATCTGTGGAGTAGATGGTTTTTATGAAATTGAAGAAGCAGGAATTGGAGGGAAAGGGGTTTGGATTGTTTTTGGTTTTTAAAGTTCTTGAAATAAATGTAGGAATTACGAAAGGTTCTGGTTTAATAAAGAAGTATAACGCAAGCAGCCACGGTACAAGCTCCTGTCAATATATCTCAGTCTGAGGATCACCTCTACAAGCTGAATGAAGTTCTCTTCCAGATGCCATATTCAGTCTCATCCTGGGCAGGTCTACGTTCCATGTGTTTAGGAAGTGAAGTTATCCTCATGCACAGGTGGTTCCTGAGGTATATTGATCCCTGTCTAGTAAGGATTTTAAAAAACATGACCAGAATCTTGAACTGGTGTTAATAGAGAATGTAAAGCATCCTTGCAATATGTATTCTGTGACTAGGCTTGCTCAAGAGCTTGACTTCTATGATTTGGACAAGCTAGAGTTTCTAGTTGGCCATGACAGATAGCTCTAGTTAGAGAGTGCTGCACTGGCTATAATGTATTACCAAATCATTTTTAATTTATGGGAAAATGAAAAGAGCAAAGATTGTTTCCACTAACCTTACCCACTTTATTGGTATTAAATCATATTAAGCTGCTGTTATTTTCTTGTATTTGGCATTTTCTTCTGGTTGTTTGTTCTGATTCGCTTTGGCCTCCTGCCAAAATGTGCATCACGCGTCAAGAGACAGTTCCAAAGTTCATTCTTCCTATAAAAATAAAGAAAGATAATTATATTTAAAAGCAGTGTATAAAAAGTACCATAATTTACCTCCTTTTGGATAAGTATAGAGCAAAACAATAGCTTTAAATAGACACACCATGTGAGCTGCCAGGATGGGCAATATATACACAGCACTTTACTGGAGTAACTATCTTTCTACAGTTAAGCATTTAGAGCCTAATACTGAAAAGTAAAAAGTACCACATGTGAGGTGATGGGTTTCTTCTCATCCCACTGAGGTCAATCGCATGATACCCAGCACCTTGCATGTCTGGAATCTGAGAGAACTGAATTTTTATACACTACGTGTAATATTTTGCATGTTCTTCAAACTAATCCAAAATAAAATTTCATGTCACACAATCCTGGAGCCTGATTCTGAGCTTACACTGATGTAAATCAAGAGTAACTCCATTGAAATTAAACTGAAATAACAGTGGTGAATCAGAGTTTGTTTTTTATATATCTAAATGTCATTAACCAGGGATGAAATTAGCCCTTATATTTACTACACAGTCTGAAATAAGCTGGTGATTGGACTAAATCTTATGATGTTTTCCAAACCTTAATTTATCTGGCTGTATTGAATGGTAAAGTTCAATATTTACACCTCTTTAGAAAACATAAAGTCAAATTACGCAATTAGCAATTTATGTTGTTTGTTTATTGATTTATATGGTGCTAATATATAAATAAATGTAGTAGCAACACATATAATCTGATGGGGGTCAGATCAAGACTAAATTTCTCTTATGGATCTATAATAAATAATTACGCAACTATGCAATAGGTTCTGAAGTGATGTATGCATTCGAAGTATCCAACGGAAGTTAGGGAAATTCACCACCTTTAAAATCAGACGAGTTATAAATGGTTTGCTGTGGATTTAGTGCCTAATTTTAGACACCCAAATTAGAACACTTTGACCTATGTCTTTTTAAGAAATATGACTAATGTATATAAGTTAACTGAGGTATACTGTATTCTAATTGGCTGAGTTACTCCTTCACTCCTGCAATGAACTGGCCCATAATTAATGTGAAACTAAACTGCAAATAAAAAAAAACAACTTAGAAATGATTCCTGGTAAAGCTCTACAAAATATTACTTTGCAGTTGTAAATAAGTGGAAAAAGGAACAATTTGCCTATGAATTTCATTAAAAAATTCTTACTGAAATCTGTTTCTATTATCAAATATATAACATTAACGCAATGATCATTTTGGAAAGAGGAATATGTGAATTAAAATGGTTGTTATTGTGCAAATATAACTACACAGGACAGGATAGGACTATCATTCATACAGACATGGAACAGCAAGCCTTTTATTCACTGCAATAGTGAACGTAAGTACACTTATGCTGATTCCTTCCTGTGTGTCTTGAGAGATTGAAAACAATTGCCTTGGGCTTCAAGTCTCATGTGAATTCTGTGGTTATTCTGTATTACCAAACCCTTTGTAAGGTGCTATGCACACTACACAGTAAAGCTGTGAATTTGGCTACATACATTTTGGGATTTTCATGACACCATGAGGCAGTTGAGCTTTGTCTTTGTGGTTACTCTTCTGTATAACGGAATGATGAAACAACAATTTCTTTAGAAAAATATTTAACTCTTATCTACATGTGGAAAGGACATAGCAAGGTGTACAAGGCCTGCTTTTGTGAGGTGCTTATCACCTCTGCTGACCACATGTGAGTTGAGGGTGCTCAATGCCTTGCAAGACTGGATCTTAAGAAAACAAAACAGCAGTTTAATCATAGAAACCACAGTTCTCAGCCTGCTCTTCTGTCCTTTGCTATCTTCATTAATTACACTAAGGTCAGGCTGGAACATTGCCTACAACAGTGTATCACCTTCACTCTTTCAACCTGTGTCTCGTCAATGCGGACACCGTAGCTCATTGGATTGCAGTTTGATGTTCATGTGTGAACTCTGTAACTATTCATTCTTTAGTTACCAGATTAACACTATTCAAGTCACATCTAACAATACCTGAACATTGCACAGCAATTCATATATCTGAACTTATTTTGACAGAATAAGTCAGAATCATCGTGAGCGAAAACAACCACTTGAATCAACCATATACCATTTTAAGGCTCTGGAGTCCTATGTCAGCCACTACATGGCCTATGCTCTGGCCTCTGGACATCAACTAAAGTGCAAAGTTACAAATGTACTTTAACATCTGTTCTAAATGTTTTTGGATGCTTATCTGAACTAAATAGAATCTATAAATCTTTTACAATTTATTATTGCTAGCTGTCTAGTTTGCTGCCCAGAGCTAATAATGACAACTCAATTTATGGTATCAACTTGCGACATATTTGATGTCAGCACTGCTAGTTATGTTCAACCAATCCTCTTCAGACTGCCTGTTTTTATGAGATCATTCACTCCATCTGGCAGATTCAGCTACCTCAGCCCACAACCAAAATTGCTGTTTCACATACACGTTTGTAAAATTAGTTTGTAAACTCATTCAGATCTACAGCATAATTGAAACTAACATGCTCAATTTTACAATTCTTTTGTTACCACCTAAGTACACTGATGGACACGCAAACCGCCGTTTAATTAACATTGGGATTGTCCAACAACCTTGCTATGCCCATTTTCCTTTGATCAAATAAAAACCACAGCTGACATTTGTAAAATAATGTATCTAATGAGATATTATCAAAAGTAGAATTATATCTACATCTTGCAGCAGTTAACTGTTTATTAAGTATGGTTTCACCCAGCAAAGGAGAATCACTTTGCAAACTCTAAGCCATTTGTCAGGAGGATGGTTTTGTATAAGAACTGCCTAAAATGCTCTAGTTTAATCCACATAAATGGGAAATTCCACTGTTCAGAAAACACGATTGTTTGAGCAGACCCCTGGATGATGTGCAAAGGTGATGGACAGTGTAAAAGTTGCAGTGATCATGGGAAAAAGGGAGGAAATTCAAAATGCATCTATCGCCATGACTTTTGTACTTCATCCACATCATTTGCCCAGTTAAACTGTCAAGTACTATGTTCTGAAACAACAAGCTATCAGGTCTACTGTAAGTCCATCAACCTACTTCTTCATCTTCTCCAATCCATCTTTCCCTTCTTCCTTTCAGACAATACAAACAAAAATGACACACATCTTATTTATAAAACACCTATGCTTTTCCCATTCTTATGTCTGGTTTTAATTCCCAGAACTTTCTTTCTCTGCATTTATGTGACAAATGCATGACATCAAATTATGTATCTTCTAATCACTGTTTAGTTGATATCTAATGTAAACTCATTTATTTCAACAGAAATGTAAATTTTTTCTTTTATGATTTTATTGATATCCAAGTAAATAAAATGACCACAGAATATGTGCTTGATCCTTTGTCAGTGTAAATTGATGTAGCTCTACTGAAACAAATAGATCTTTGCAGCTGTACACCATCTAAGGATCTGGTCCAAAATCTATTTTAGTCAGTACAGATGAGCCAGCAAGAATAGTCTAACAAAAGATGATTAGGTGAATGGTAGGAATTCTGAAGAGATGACTACCAAATTTTGGTGTATATTGGCTTAATACAAAGAATTGTTGACTAAGAGATTTTCCTTTTAAGTGAACCCCAGTATTTTTAAAGGTTTGGATTTTTATGGGTAAGTAACCTCCTTCTATACATTCCCCCAATAGACCTTCTCTTCTTCTACAGCTTCCCACAAGATTTCATAACCTTCTAACAGGTTGCACCCTATTCCTCAAAACCATTATCATAGAGTCTAGCCTCCTAGAATCATAGAATATTAGAGTTGGAAGGGACCTCAGGAGGTCATCTAGTCCAATCCCCTGTTCAAAGCAGGACTATCCTCAGCTAATTCATCCCAGCGAGGGTTTTGTCAAGCCACAGCTTAAAAACCTCTAAAGATGGAGATGCCACCACCTCCTTAGGTAATCCATTCCAATGCTTCACCACTCTCCTAGTGAAAAACTTTTTCCTAATGTCCAACCTAGACCTCCCCCACTGCAACTTGAGACCGTTGCTCCTTGTTCTGTCATCTGCCACCACTGAAAACAGCCTAGCTCCATCCTCCCTTGAACCCCCTTTCAGGTAGTTAAAGGCTGCTATCAAATCCCCCCTCATTCTTCTCTTCTGCAGACTAAACAGGCCTAGTTCTTTCAGCCTCTCCTCATAAGTCTTGTGCTCCAGCCCCCTAATCATTTTTGTTGCCCTCCACTGGACTCAACTTCTCCACATCTTTTTTGTACTGGGGGGTCCAAAACTGGACACAGAATTCCAAATGCGGCCTCACCAATGCCGAATAGAGAGGAATAATCACTTCCCATAATCTGCTGGCAATGCTCTTACTAATGCAGCCCAATATGCCATTAGCCTTCTTGGCAACCAGGACACACTGCTGATTCATATCCAGCTTCTTATCTCCTGTAACCCTTAGGTTCTTTTCTGCAGAACTGCTGCCTAGCTCCTCAGTCCCCAGTCTGTAGCTGTGCATGGGATTCTTCCGTTCTAAGTGCACGACTCTGCACTTGTCCTTGTTGAACCTCATCAGATTTCTTTTGGCCCAATCCTCCAATTTGTTTAGGTCCTTCTGTATCCTATCCCTCCCTTCCAGGGTATCTACCACTCCCCCTAGCTTAGTGTCATCTGCAAACTTGCTGAGGGTGCAATCTACCCCCTCTTCCAGATCATTAATGAAGATGTTGAACAAAACCGGCCCCAGGACTGACCCTGGGGAACTCCACTTGTGACCGGCTGCCAGCTAGACATGGAGCCATTGATCACTACTCGTTGAGCCCTTTGCTCTAGCCAGTTCTTTATCCATTTTATAGTCCATTCATCCAACCCATATTTTTTTAACTTGCTGATAAGAATACTGTGGGATAAAGTATAAAAAGCTTTGTTAAAGTCAAGGTATATAATGCCCACCACTTTCCCCTCATCCACAGAACCAGTCACTTCTTCATAGAAAGCAGTCAGGTTGGTCAGACACGACTTGCCCTTGGTGAATCCATGTTGACTGCTCCGGATCACCTTCCTCTCTTTTAAGTGCCTTGAAATGGATTCCTTGAGGACCTGCTCCATGATTTTTCCAGGGATTGAGGTGAGGCTGATCGGCTTATAGTTCCCTGGGTCCTCTTTCTTCCCTTTCTTGAAGACGGGCCTTCCCCTGTTGCCACAAACTTTCAAAGATAATAGCCAATGGCTCTGAAATCACATCAGCTAAGTCCCTCAGCACCCTCAGGTGCATTGCATCTGGCCCCATGGACTTGTGTATGTCCAATCTTTCTAAATAGTCCTGGACCTCCTTTCCCACCCGCCCCCTTATGATGAGTCAATGGCAGGGCCCAACTGATCTCAGATAATTTCATTGCCAGGCATGGGGTTGATTATCTATTTTAGAATCTCACATGCACCAGGGCTTTCTCTCTCTTTCTAAGTTTATTTAGTTATTTTTATTATTATTTAATAGAGGGAGAGGAGCAGCTCGCTCTCTCTCTGACTCCTGCCTGCTCCCTGTTTTCAGTGGACGCCCGCATTTCGTTGTACTACCACAGGGTGTTGGAGTTATAACAAATGTTTTATAAGTACATCCTTTTTTCCTCCCATCAGCAGCAAGAACATGACATTATTGTCTGTGTCAGAGAAACAAAATTCCTGCTTTAAGTGGTGGAAATCATTGATCAAATTACACATTGAAAGGCTTCTGAATAAAGAGAGAATCTCCCTAAAGCTACTTCTTAAGGGTCAGCATAGCTCGGTATTCTAAAACAGTGTTTCTTAACCTTTTTGATACCAAGGACTAGCTTGCTACCTTCCTAAAAGTGTATCGGGGAGATCTCAGGGACAAGCACTGGTCCACGATCTAGTCATTGAGAAACACTGTTCTAAAGCACCCAAGAACTTGCTTACAGAGGCATTTCCCTTAAAATCACCTACCATTCCACTACCAGAAGTGCAACCCCATTGAGAGCAACAACAGTGGACGGGCTAATGTGGACATGGGCACAGGTATTTTTAGCACCATAACATTTGACCCTGCTCAGAGCACGTCTAGGTGATGTGACAGGTTAATAGTAAAAAAGGGTGGAAACTACTGGCAACAGGTCTCCAGTAGCACTCCCACGATGCTTCCTCCAGTGGAGATACTCTGGTAGTGGTATTGAAAATGGCAATTGTAAGAAAATATTCAGTGTCCACATTAACAGATTGTAGGTGGTACATACCAAGAAAAATTACTGGAGAACTCTGAATAGGTGGTTACTGTAACACACGTGTGAAGTGGGCAGACCAAGTGCCAGCTCATGCCAAGTCCCCTGGGCCCCACTGAATGCTGACAAATGCAGAGCTGCAAACCGGTCTGGCTCACCTGTGTATTTAGTATTGTTAAAATAGATATTGAAGTTGTACAGATGTGTTTAGTCTTTAGGAAATCCTTGTAGGATGCTGCATGCATTAATATTACTTATAAAGTCTGTATCCCATGTTATAAGGTGCTATTTTAGTGTTTGCTCTGTAACTAGAAAAATGTTTGCTAAGACTGTAACCCCCTCCCCCCAGCTAAGGGAGAAGCATTACCATATGTGAAATACTAGCTTACCACAAGAGGTATCTTCTCTCCAATAAAAGAAGGCTCATAGATACCAGACAAACCATTGTGGAACATCCGTGGACAAAATACTTTGTTGATCATTTCCCCCACATCTCTGAAGAGACTACGTGCACAAGCCCTCATCCCTTCACAGCTTGAACACCTGGGATAGGAATAAAAACCCCCATTAAAGAGAAATTGTTATCCCTTTGTTGCTTGAATTCTGAAGAGCAAAGATTTCTAAGCATCAGCAAGAGGTCCCCAGGTGTTTAGCTTGGGTTAGCCCTAAAGGACATATAGATCTTGCATATTATAACAGCTGCTCTTATCTTTTGGAACCAAAGATTGTATCTCATTTGTGTGTGTATGTTTACCTGCTTTAACCTTTTAAATATCATTCTTATTTCCTTTTCCTAGTTCATAAATCTTTATTTAGCTTATTACAGTATTGACAACAAGTGTAGTCTTTGGAAGCTGAGTTACAATTGATCTTGGGTTAAGGGACTAGTCTTTGGGGACTGCGAGTAATCTGAATATTGTTTGATTTTTGATGTAAGAGACCATCTATCACAAAGGCAGGCTTGCCTGGGCAGCAAAATAAACTGGTGTGCCTCAGGGGACTGTCTGTGACTAAGGCTGATAGAGAGTTTGAGGAGTTCACCCTGGATACTTGACTGGTGAAATCTAATTACAGAACATACAACCAATTTGGCGTTTGTGCACTGATTTGTGGCAGTCTGTCCTCAGGTTGACACCCATTTTCATAAGTGACTCCAGAAAGTTTGATAAGGCAATCCAAATTAATTTTGCCCATTATGCACCTGTAATTTTTACTATATGTGCACAATTATATCCTATTTTATTCTACAGCTTCATCTTTTTCCAAATTTTTATTATCCCATTACTTATAAAAGAAATTAATGTGCTCCTCTAGCATATGCATTTTAATGAGCAAACATTCAAAGGTTTAGAGCTTTTAAAAGTTAAATGCTGCAAATTCAGAATAGAAAAGATTGGATGTGGGGAATTTTTGCAAGGGTTATCTAGTTCCATATATAGAAGTCAGTCTTCCAGTTTGCACTAGGTCTCAAAATTTCACATGCATGCAACTCAAGGGTATCATTTTATTTAATATTTCTTATTTGGCAAATAAAATAAAATAAATGTCTTTGAAAAGTATGCTATAAAATTGCATTATTAAAGCATTTCACTTCTTTGTCTCTCTAACTCCAGTCTACTGTTTGGCTTTTGCTACCCGTATTCAATTGTATTATCACACAGTGATAAACAGTGGTAAACTTCTGCTGGGCCTACAAGGCCTTAGATCAGTTATAATAAAGGTGCCCTATATCCTGAGGATAATGCATCCCTGTGACCGGAACATGGACATACGTTGGGGTACAACATAGGATTCCCCATATATTACCTAGCATCCAAGCATCAGGCCTCCAACTATTTATCCCACATGTATGTATACACACCATGTTAAAGCAACTTGGGTTAACTCAGAACCATCTTTAGTCAGTGAGATAAAGCACTATGTTAAAATGTAACTGGCTTAATCTCTCCTGGAAGAGAAACCTGGGGAGACACTTGGTCAACTAATACTAGCAGCATCTGACAAAGTGGGTTGCAGCCCACAAAAGCTTATGCCCGCAGAAATTTGTTAGCCTTTAAGGCGCTACAGAACTCTCATTAATACTAGAATGAGTTTGCTCAACAAAGCAAGGGGGTCAAGGCTCCATGGTAGCTAGAGCTAAGGGGACACTGTTAATTGATTGGGTCCTAAGCATGGGATGAAGGTCTCTCTTATCATTAGCTTTAGGAAAAGAAGTCTTTACTGCCTTGTAACTTGCTAATGATGGCTCCCAACTGTGCAGCTGAAGTCACTGCCTGAGATGGCGCCAGTGTCCTACTGCTGTTGGTAGGCTGAAAAGCTCAGGATCTCACTTATCTTACAGATGGTCACAAAAACTGAGGACAAAATGGGGGTATTTGGGACAGTGCACATTTGCCCCCCCTCCACCTTCACCCTATGATGGACTCAAAGGAACAACTGGAACATGTAATGAACTTTATTTTCTTTCCTTTAAAGAAACCATATCTCCTTCCCTTTGTGTTTAATATCATGCTATATGTATTTGTCTACCAAAGAGTTTTATTTACCTCACAGACAGTTTGTTTAAGGCAGAACATAGCTGTTGGGATCTGTAAAATAAGACTTTGTTCCACAATGGAGGGCAGTTCACCAGTCTGGATATTCAAAGAATGCAAAGATGTTGTGCCTATCTGGACTGGTAGAAAATGTGCAGTTTGACTGAAGTCATTCACATGTGTAAATCCTTGCCCGTTTGAGCCCTTATACCTCTACTGTCCGTGCTGATGAGGAACAGTACATCACAAACCATACTGACAGTAAATATGTCACATATCCATAACATAAAAGCAAGAAGAAAAAAATATATAGTTTGTTATTTGAACGTTCGGTTTAGGCATATGGAGCATGGATTTAGTTGCTATGTCAGTAACAATGGAAACAGACAGCAAAAAAAGTGGCACATCTTTGAAACAAAGTTAACTTTTTTTCCTTGTTCCACATCTCTGGCTAGGCAGGGGTTTCAGGTTCATTACAGAAGGAAACTCTCCTACCTCCCTAATACTCCAGGAGCACTAGCTCCTTAGCTAATAGTCACATATCTCTTTAACACTTTTAAACATTATGGGTCATACTCTGTGCTAGCAAAGTCAGCCCCACGTCTAGCTATATTGTGCATGAGGTCCTTTGACTAGATCATTGAAAAACAGTAACTTCCTTAAAGTTCAGTTAGTAGTGAAAGTAACTTAACTCAATCACCACCACAGCCCTCCTATAAGGTATTTAGCTATTTCAGCAATACTCGGTCAGTGCAATTCTTGTCCTGTGTGCTTTTTAAGTGTGTTTTTGCCTCTCTTATATATGCACAGAGCAACTGACACTATAGTATCTATCTCACTTAAAATATTGCCTTTCCAACCAACTGCAATAGAACAAAATATCAAGCCTAATAAAATGTTTAATCATTCTCAGATTTTTCTGTGACTACATCTTTGAGTTTTAATCTAGAGCCAAATTTTGCATTCAGTCCTTGTGTGAGATTCTTACTGATTTCAATATCCTTGAACTAGGGAATAGACTATGGGGACCCTAGAAATAGTCATCTTGATCACCAGTGTAATAGGGCAGCTACCTCCCATACACCCACCTCATGGCCAGAGCTGACTCTACAGCACACTGCCTCAGTTTCCCTTTTCTTCAGGGCTCCTAAATAAACACCACATACACACACAGGTTAGTTCTGGAAACATGGCTTGGCTCTTCAGTCAAGTCACAAACAAACTTAACCCCTTCCAGGAGTAACAAAGGTCCAACTAAAAAGTACCAGCAAACCAAAAAGATTCTTCTGCCTTTCCTGGGCTTCTTTGCAGCCCATCCACTGGGTCCTGTTCTCATCCCCTTTCTGGGCTACCTTTGTGTCTTTCTCTTAATCCGGTATAGATCATTCAGCCCCTAGATTGGTACCCCTGAAATATCATTCACTTGCAGACCCTGCTTCAGGACCTTCATACCCCCTCGCCCACACACTTCAATTCCCAGACTGATTGCTCTCAGCCTTTGGCAATGTCCAGGTGTCCATTAAGATATCAGATGAGTCTCTTAGTACCAGGCTGGGAAGGAGCTAATTAACTATGGCACAGATGAGGCTGGTCATATCATCCCTTAAAAGGGCCACTCACCCGTGACAATCAGCCACACCTGAGCAAGTGTTACCATTTCTTCTGCAACTGCTGGTGCACCCAGTGTCACTGGGGCATTGCCACAGAAGTATACACCCTGAACTTCAGCTGCCCATAGTTTTATTATTAATTAACTACATGTAAGGCTTATCCTCCTGTGTCTTTTCTTGTTTAACTCAATCACTAATGAACCTTGGATAGCCCTTTGGTCAGCATAAGAAACAGTAAAGAATTCGTAGGTGCGCGGCAAAGTTGTAATTCAGTGTTACAGAACCTCCGGATGCCGGCTTTCAGGATAAAGTGATATCATTGGTAACATAATGCTTCGGTAGCATTGTGGAGAAACGTAAAAAGGAGTTCAGCTCATCAGACATGGAAAATGAAAATAAAGCCATTGAAGGCAGATGAAAAGGCAAATCTAAAATGTAAGCTATTTTAGTAATGGTGTAAATAATCCACGCAGTGTATGATGGCAATGTGGTGTCACGTGTCCCCCACTCTTTCGATTTCTTAAATAATGTTTTGTTATTGTTATTTATTTGTGTTATCACAGTGCCAATGAGCCCCAGTCAGGGACCAGGACCCCACTGTGCTAGGTGCTTTACAGATATAGAACAAAAACACAGTCCTTCCCCAGAGAGCTCACAAACAAGGAAACAATAAGAGAATACTGTCCAAATTGACAAGACAGATACAGGGTGGGGGAAGGTAGTACACACAACAGAACAAACAATGGGAGAGTAGTAAATGCCATGTTAATTCCACTACTGGGAGTGGGTCGGCATGGTTTATGTACAAGGGGATCAGCTAAATGGAAAAAAAGAAAAAAACAGAAGGGAAGGGAGACAGGGCAGTGAAGGAAAGGGTAAAAGTCTGCAATAAAGCTATGGTGCAGAGATTGAGGGAGAGAGAAGTGGAGAGTTGGAGTAAACTGCCCATCAGCACAAGGTAGAGAAAGTCAAAGAACGTTCTACAGTTTTGACTGGAATGTCCGAAGGCCTCTGCTTTGGCTAGTTCTATTCCAACCAGAGGAAGTGTTTGGGTGGCTTCTCTGTAGCAGTTTTTCCCTAAAAGCCACACGGTGAGGGAGAAGGAAGGTATGGCATCATCTGGATCCTGTGCCCTCAGAATACGTGTGGGGGTCTTTCCCTACACAGCTCTTGGTCCAGGTTGTTTCTGGAAGAGGGATGGCCCCAGCTGGGCCCCATTTTACCTCTCCTTTTTCCCCCAAGTGCAGCAGTCCCTGCTTTGGCTACTTCTGCTCTTACTGGCTGGAGTAGTGTATGATAAACATTACTGAAAATATAAGAGGGGCTGCACAAAAGTTCTGTGGAGAAATCAGCAATTCCATAAAGGCTTAAAAGAAAGAAAAAGAAAGTCCAGGCTCAGCTATCGGAAGAAAATAATACTCCAAAATACTAATTCATTGTAACTCCACATTCTATATGTTTCTGGAATCACAAAACCCTGTATACGCCTGTCTCAATAAACAGAAGATCATGAAAGTAAATACCGTCATCTTCACTACTGGTGCCTGTTTAGTGAATATCCTCTGCCTATTTC
>ML675629.1:49521012-49702395 GCA_007922155.1 Mesoclemmys tuberculata
TGAATATCCTCTGCCTATTTCAACTGTCCTCTCAAGAAGTTGACAGTATTATAAAATATTAGTATGAGGCTTTCATTTAACCAGCATAAACCCCAGATGAATCTGATCCTAGATATAAATTTTCTCATGAGAGGATAAAAGAAACTACTGCATAACACTGTCGCCATGACCAATTTGGTCCACTCACTCTTGATCATTTCTGTATGTTACATAATCACTACATTCAGATCCAGGAAATCATGAGTTTCCTAGATCAGGTTTGTGGTCAGAAGAAAGATCAACATTTTACAAGGACCAAGCAAATTCTAATAGGGAAGCTTACTGCCGTAGCAGGTAAGACAAATTATTATTGGCTCTACTTAGCACACCCACAAGCTGTAACATTCCTTATCTGTCTCTGACTGGCAACAAGTATAACACTTTTCCCTACAACTCCAAAAGGTTTCTTCCTTCATTCCTTCCTATCTGAAAAAATCAAAGAAATGACTTTCATTCTCTTCTTTACAACTGAAATGTCAATCAATCAATCAGTAGAAATGAAGCAATATCACAAAAGCCTCATAGCATTCATCTTCTGGAAAGTAAGATTTAAGCCAAAGAGATGAATGATCACTACCTATAGTGATCAGTAAAACTGAATTCCACAGGATTAAAATAGTTACCTGCTCATCTCTATCAGCAGGACCTGAGTGAACAACAGCATCTCAACCTGGTAACTCCCGTTCTCACATCTTTCTCTTATGCAGCAGGTAGATAAATTGGATTTCCTTTGGTTTTTTTTTTTTTTGACATTTCTACAGAATGGGGAAGAACTACCCAGTCAAATTATTGTAAATCTGGGAAATATTTCTAAGAAAAAAAGAACAGTGAAGACCTTTAATGCAACAGGAAATTCTTATTTTAAAAAAATCTGAAAAGTTTCAATTTATAAATCCACTCCTCTAACCTATACCACTGAACAAAAAGGTAGCTGACCAGGGAAGCATCAAGAAGAATTACTTTTCTTCACTATATATTGATACCTCTGTTTGTCTGTCTGTATGTAAATCCTCAAAACAGCAGTAAATAGCCACCTCACACCCAAAATATGACAAAACAAATCAGCCAACTCCTCTTTCCCACCCAAATATACACAAAATCAGAAAGATTTCTCATTGTTGGCCCTAAGGCAAATGCCTGCAAAAATACTTGTTTAACAAACATATGTGGCTGTATGTGTGACATTGCTCAACCAGAAAATATTGCAAGTGAGTTGATTGATTTAAAATGTGTTGGGTGCGGGATAAAGTAGAGGCAGAAAGAATCCACAGAAATTATTTATTTCTTCTCATTATCCCCCTTTTCTGTTTTTCCTCTTTCTCCATTCTGAATCTTATTGAGAAAACAACTGGTACAATCCAGATAGTCATTTTACAGATATTTTCTCTGGATACTCTATGCCCAACCCACATCTTTTAGAAATACAAAGCAGGTTGGGTATCAACAAAGGCTTTTTGGGTGTATAGGGTACCTGTCTATTTGACTGATTCAGAATCCTGAGTTAAATGTAAGAATGAGAAACATTTTTTTACCAAGATCAGGAAATGGATAAAGCATCAATGTATTCTTCAGACATGTGCTTAAATACTGCCATTTCAAGGTAATACAGTATATTTCAAATACTTCCAAAGATAAAATACAATACATTAAGTCAAACTCTCCCTTCAGTTAAACCAGTGAAATCTCAATAATTTAGGAGTATACAGCCTAGTATAGTGGGGGGTTCTAGTCCCTGACTAGGGCTCGTTGATGCTATGATCATAAAAATAATAAATAATAAAACAATAATAATTAGGTTAGAATTTGGCCTACTGTATTTTTTATTACAATGTTAGCACAGATTATAGGCAACCTGCAGAAAGACAAGTGTCAGTTCTTTTTGCATTAATTTGAATTTGTGGGGGATATTTTTTTTTCAGTTTTTAAAGTTGCTTTGCTAAATTATGAGAATTTACAAAGAATTTGTCAAGAAAACAGCAAAATAATCAAGAATGACAGTAGATAAAATAATGGATAATAGAGAATTGAATTTCCATATTAAGTCTACATTTTTCCCTTCCACTTTTTACCTCTCATCTCTAACATCTTGTTGACATAGCAAACACAAATGCACGAAGAAAACACATGAATTTATAAATATAACTAGGCAATCATATCACTAATCCATTGAATCATGTAACATTCTTAATCAAAGTATTTGGCATGAGAATGAAAAAAAAGAAGAAACCTGAAACATCCTAAAAATAACGAAAAGTACAGTATAATCCAATTTAATACTCTATAAAATTGATATTTTAAACAATTCATCCTTGACACTGTTGAATTACTTTTCTATATTATGGAAAACTCCAGCAGGAAATGCAAAGTTTTATCTTTCCTGGTATGTTCCCCATTCAGTACTATTTACAATAAATGGATGGACCTAACTAAAGCATTGAAATAGCACAAATATATTACCATGAACAACTATCATATGCTCCCATAAATTTTATGTTTTATCTTTTGAAAAGCTTCTGCTATTTAATAAGATTTAGCCTCTTACTTTTAATCTCATATTGCAGTTGCAAGAAAAGACCTACTACTGCTCTGGCATGTTACAGTGTTGTCATGGATACACAAGTATGGTGTATTACTTCCACCAGTAAATAAACAAGAGTCACAAAGAGTGCTTGGTAGGATTTACTAGACCTGTAGTATTGTTAGCTGCACAAAGCTTTAAATAAGCAAATGGTTTGTAGTTTTTGAATAATATTCAGTGCTGAGGGGAAGCACATATATGCTATATTTTAAAAAAAATCATAAGTACATGCTATATTGTGTAACTTAAGTGTCCTTTTAAATTTAATTTACCTTTATCTCATATTTTTCATAAAATATTTGCACATATATGGGCTCATTTTCTAATATTCTGTACCATTTGTGGCAGTCATCTAACTGTTTAAATAGATGCACAATATGTTTACACATGCAACTTATAAAGAACAGATTGATCATTCTTATAGCAGGTAGTGATATTTGTAATTTAACAACATAGTATTTGGTGATATTAAAATTGTGTCTTTTCTAAAACAAAGTCCTCTTTCCACTCACAGACTACAGAAATGAAATTCAATCAGTTTTACTAGCATATATGTCAACAGCTACAACAGACTTGACTTGATTCTAACAAATCAGCATCTTGTGTTGATGAAGGGATGTAGATTAGATGCCTTAAGCTTATGTTACAAGAAAGAAAAACACAGATTGTTAAAATTGCTATATTTAGTTCTGTGTATTAAACTTAGCAATAGCAAAAGTCTGACTTATATATAGAGTCTCCAATGTCTTACAGAAATGAACACAGAAATATCTAATTAAATCAGATAAAAATCTCAGGTTTTACAGCTTTAAAAATATAAACTCTTAGCATTTTAACTAAAATTCACTGAAGAAAATAACATAAATTGTGTTTTATGTAAAATTCATGGAACTATGTACATCTTTCCTTTCCTATTCAGAAAGCCCATTGTATAACGATGCATTCAGGCACACGCTCTCTGTGTATATGGCCAGAATGTTCTGTTGGGTTTAATTGTTGGCATAACTTTGCTGATTGGACTGAGGAAACCTAATTTAAGACTAGACAGAGCGAATAATTCACAATGAATAATTTATCTGATAAATTTAGCCATTTTTTTTCAACCCTTGTCATGTGTGCAAGCAGATTGCAAGCTAGGATATTTTGGGGTGTTGTTAGATATGTATATATGATCTATGATATAATTACGAATATTCAGAATCTGAACTGTGTTGGTTAGTTGTGATTGGCCAGATAAGACATGTGGTGTTGCGTCTGTTCCTTTATTGGGGGTTCAATCCTGTAAAGTTCTGGGGTCTCTGCCCTCAATCCAGCTAAGCACAAAGGATCAGATTTTTAAAGTATATAGGTACATATGGGATTTTCAAAAGTATCTAGGGGCCTAATTTCTATAGATTGCAACAGACATTGGGCACCTAGATATGTTTGAAAATCATATTAGAAGCCTAGATTCCTTTAAAATCTGGTTCAAAGTGCTTAACTTTAAATACATGAGTATTTCCATTGAACCCACCTTCAGAGTTAAGCCCTGGGAGAGCATGTGGCACAGCCAGAAAAAGTTCTTCTGCATGGAATATAAAAATTGCTTTCCACAAATATTTTGCCAGTAAAACTCGATTGTGAAAATGTTTACCGAAAGCGAGCACAAAAGGGTCATGAACGCAGCCAAAGTGAATTCATGAAACAGTTGGAATTAGTTTATTTGTTTGAATTATTTGCTTTTTAAGGCAGTGCATAATATAAGTCCTATGGATTGCTTTTTTAAAGATACCAGCACAGCAATGTGAGCTCTTCGGGGCAAGAACATGCCGCCTTCTGTGCTTGGAAAGCCCATAGCACACTGGGAGGGTTGCAGAAAATAAACAGTACATATTAATAATTAGTAAAGTCCTGCAATATTTATTCACATGCAGGTAGTCACATTGGAGTCAAAGGATCTAGACACATGTGCAAAAATTACACATCAGAAAAGGTTACAGGATCAGACCCAACAGATGTAAGTCATGAGCAACTGAAACACATTATGAATGTTCTATAAATCACTAATTTCAGTATTTAAGCATTTGCAGCCCTGTAAGAGACCTAGCATTTTACAGATTACAGCAGGAAAAACCTGAAATACTAATTTATGTCCAAATTAAAGATAAAGGATTTTATTTAAAAGAGTTCCTAACAGGGAACAAGACATCAAAATAGCTCCTTCAGAAATTAATCTGTTTAGATTATTGCTTGGCAGGCCTAAATATGGGTAACAGTCCTGTTCTTTGTGGGAATGATGTTATTGTCATTTAGTGGCCACAATTTCTCTTTTCCTTAGATACTTTGAGTACTGTTTGAAAAGCTGTGCTTTAAACTAGGAGTTCAGTACTGAGGGAGTTAATTTAAATTTGATAACAAATGGCTCTGCTTTTGAAATGAATGTAGCCTGGCAACTTCAACTGAGAACCCTTCATAGGGCCTCAATTATGTATGCAGCTTCTTTGAGAAATAGTTTCACACATCTGACCCAAGGCCCACTATGTTGTTGCCATGAAATAAAACTGTATGTAGGCAATGTTTCATTTCTGTACACTCTTCACATATGCAGGCTTTGTCCCCTCCCCCCACCTTGTGCGGGCACGCACACACAAACACACACAATATCTTTTATTCTGAACCCGTTTCTTGTATATTTTTATGGCTTATGTCTGAATAAAAATATAAAAGAAATAATCGATGGTCCAGTACTTAACGTGTGTGCTTATATTTTAAGAATTTCAACTCACGCTTCCAAGCTGCCCTAATCAAAGCAGTAGTGTGAAACCAGACAGACAGACAAACGGTTAAACATCCACACCATTTCATTTTTTTTCAAAATGGCTGCTTTGTCTGTGTGCATACACCAATAGCAAATGTCCTTGTGTTATTGTACAGCCAATTTGATGTGTCAAGTATTCATATGCTAATAATGGTACAGTTTCTCACTTTTTCACAGATAAATTGTAAAGATTGTTACAGACAGTGAAACAAGAATAAACAGCCTTTATTTCAGAAGTGATAAATTACTTTCCATTCAAATAACATGCAACACATGCTGCTGACCATTATTGTTTCCATTCATTGCTAGTTTGCCTTCTGTTTTTTTTTTCTTAGAGTAGTTAGAAAATATTTAGCAGATATAGCCGGGGTTGATACAAATGAGATGATTTCATTAATTTGCTTTGCGGTTTCATGCCATAAACTTCATTTTTACTCAGTTTTTACAGGCGATGAAAGTTTGTGATGGGAAAGGACATTGTTCTCTCACATAGAACAGTCACATCTTTTTAAAAACCTGTAACATGCAGGTTTTTAAGTGTAGATTATTTCCCCTGCCATATTTACAAAAATGCCATAACATACCGACAAGTCATTTTGTTTAAAAAAGCCATTAGTAAAGAGTTTCCTTAATGTAATTTAAGGTAAACGCCAGAACAAAATAAAATAAAAAAACCCAAACCTTTCCATTTGCTGAAATTGGTAAATTTAGTCAATAACTGAAAGGTAGGTTAAAAAAGAAAGATAGTTCAGATTTTTTTTTCTAAATTAAAATATAAACATATTCACAAAATATGGTTTAAGAATGCAAAAGGAAAAGAAAAAGGCATAATGCTGAATTAATCAGTATGGACAAGAATATGGCACTGACAAAATAAACTTGCTTTATAACAAGAAGCACTTGTTTTTATCAACATAAAAAAAAATAAGCATGCATTACTACTGATTGAAAAAGCAGAGTTACACATCACAGTCAAGGATCATACTTGTGACCTCAGTCCAGACACAAAAATGTATTTGCATAACTGTGTGGTTGCAAATTCAATCCATAAACGTAAAGAAATAAAGAGTAAAGCCTAGGAGTCCAGACTGACAGACACTATTAATTAAATTAACCACTGGTATGCGTAGGTACCACTCTATTGAAGTCAGTTGGCCTTGTTCTTTAGATCCTTGCATTGTGTCTAGGTACTGTTTGAGGACTGAGTTCGGTTATGTACTGTACCAAGCCTGGGGAAATTCTTATAGGGGAGCATTTGCTTGCCTTGGTAGGTTTTAAACTTCAATGTCAGCTAAATTGAATACAAAAGCTGTGTTAATCAATGTTAAGATTGCACTGTTACAATAAAGAAAAGTTAGGTAATAAAAATAATGTTCTCACAGCAAGGTAAGTTCAGCCATACTGCATTGTCCTGTATGTTTATATATCTTTAACAATATAAACAGTATTACTTTAAGCTACAAATTTAATCGGAAAAACAGGAGTAGACTTATGTTCATTATACTGAGCTTAATGTATTCTGTGTATTGGTGGAACGTTTTTTAAGTTTAGAAATTCCTGATTTTTCTTATGTTAATTGTGCATTCTTTTCGGTTGCATTAATCTTGGGGTTTTATTTATGCATTTACCATTTTAGACATGAGAAATGTTTTTGTTTTTAAAGAAAAAATAAAAAGGAAATGAAAGGCAAAAGGAGGGGGAAGAAGGCAAAAATATTCACTGGCCAGTTAGCCAGTCAACTAGTGCATGCTCACTTCCTTAGAAAAGTGAACACTGACCTAGTTAGTGATCAGCAGCTATTACATACCACTGGAAAGTGTACATTTCTGAAAAGATGCACACATGTACAATGTAGCAATCCAAAAGGGTGAACTTTCAGATTCAGTGAAATTTTTCTGCTGTACTTGGCTAGGACTGTACAATATGTAAAAGTTCATAACTTTGTTAATTTCTTGTCAATTTTTCGTAAGAGTTGAGCCATTTTATTCAGCTGTCTCCCCTCGCCATTAAGATGGTGCTGAATTAGGATCTCAAGATGGAATTAGAAATAACCATATTTAGCACTCAGTCTTGCTGTCCTGCTCAGGCAAACCCAAAGAAGTCAATAGATCGAGCCCTCAGGCCTACTTCTCAACTTCTTTTGCTATGGAAGTCATGGAAGCCCCATAACCCAGCAGAACTGCTATAGTTCCATGGTGATGGGGGTTGCAATGACAAAGGAATGGAGCAGTCTGAGGTACCCACATTTTGTTGGACTTAGTAGTGGTTTGCATCTCCTACACTAGCCCATATTCTGCATAACTGCAGTGGAGGAACTCTACATGAACTTCTGGAGGTTGATTCACTAATCTACACACTTGCAAATGAGCACAGAGCCTGTTCACGAAGGCTCTGATCCTCCAAACACTTCCACATATGCTTAACTTTAAGCATGTGAGTAATCCCATCAAAGTCAATGGCAGCAGTTCATTATGACAGTGTTGCTCTTGCCAACATATCAGGCCTAACATTAAGAACTAGTAGATTAAGGTCCTAGTATGTTGAAGATGCACTTAGGAAACTAATAACAATCATATTATTTTTCAGACTTGGGTCATGGAAGTTTTCCTCAATAAGGACTAAGTTTACATGCCACATTTCAAGTTTCAAAGTATAGCTGGTTTTGCATTAACTATGCAGGGGGGGAAGGGAGAACTGGAGGACGACAAAAGTGTAGGGAAACAAGAAAGCAATTTTCAGCATGAATTTTGTATTTTTTCAGTCACTTAGAATTCAAAAAACCGCTTGAAGCTATTTTTCTCAAACATGTTAAAGAATAAAAATAAATCTTTGGACAGAGACAAAGCATGAAAAATTTCATCTGAAAAGGAGAATTCCTCAGTAAATTGTGAGAAATTGAAAACATGGGGCTATTATTGAAACCATTTTGCAACCTTAAATATAGAGTCCACAGAAGCAAACACTATCATTTAGTTTTTGATAGTTAATTTCTTTTACAGCCTGATCTAAATTACATTGACTTCAGTGGGAGTTTGATCAGACCCGTAGGTAATATATTAAAGAAAAGTAACAACAACATATATTTAAAAACTTCTTTACAGTATGACAATGTGGATTATTGGGTAACTACGTTACTGCTTTTAGAAATACCATAGGCTATCAGGAAAATACATAGCTAAAAAGCATTTGAAATATTTAATAGTAACTGGATCCAGCAAATAAATAGGGTATGATAGTACACCCTAGATCTGAGCATGTGTGTGTTGTTCTCCTCTCCCCATTACAACAGGCGAGGGGTACCAGCAGCCTACATAGTAAAAATCCCTCCTTTCCCCCAGTCCCATGGCAGGCACACCATTGAACTTGAGGCCAGACCTATGGCCTATTCCACTGTGTCCTCTGACAGAACAAACGGGGTGAAATCTCCATAAGAGAACCTCATGATTCATTATTTCATCTCCTTTATCCCCTTTCTTTCAGGGTTTACCTGAAGGAGGGGCAATCAAGCCCATAATTATGGCAATTTTAAAATGAATTATTTTTTAGTTGTTTTTGAGATCTGCCACACCAAGACTTAGAGACTTAAGCTGATATATAATAGATGTTACTGACTCAAAAGGAGATGTAGTAGGTCAACGAGGACAGAATGTGTCGATGCTTAAATTAACATACACTAAATATTTGTGAAATTTTCATTTGAAAATCTGACTGTAGATGTTCAGTGACTAACCTGTTTTTAAGATGAAATACCATAGTCAATTATATTTTTACAAATGACCAGAAAGTGTTTAGCTGACACTGCTGACTAATTACTTGTTGCCCACACCCTTGCATGTTTGGAAGGCTCCATTTGCAGCAGACCTATGTGGTAATACTGCCCAGGACTGGCCCTATATGGGGAGCCTACACAGTAGGTGTTGATGCCCCCGTGAAGTCCTATCACAGAGAGGAGATTATGAGGATGGGACCAGACCAAAGGAATTGTAGGACTCTGGAACCCATGACTACAAGGATGTAGCTAGTCAAACATCTCCCCAGCACACCTGAAGAGAACAGCCTTGAGGCTAGAGTTTACGGGCCATTACAGGACTTAGCTGAACATTCTGAGGGGAGGATGTCATTGGCCCAAAATCCCTAATCTTCCCACAAACACAGCCCATTTACTTGGGCAATGCCAAGTGACCAGGATCTGGCCCTTTAAATTTTAGATAAAAAACAAAAATCCAAGAAGTTTGTTAATTACAATAGACTCCTAGATTCATAGAGCTTAAGGCCACAAGAGACCACCAGATTTTCTAGTCTGCCTCCTACTTATCACAGTCCATGAAATTTCACCCACTTGCCTCTGTACTGAGCCTACTAGTTGTGTTTGGCCAAAGCATTTCTTCCAGAGAGGCACCCAGTCTCCATTAGAAGACAGCAAAAGATGGAGAATCCACCACTTCCTTTAGTAATTTGTTTCAGTGGTTAATCAACCTCACTGTTGAAAATATGTACCTGATTTTTCATTTGAGTTTGTCTGTCTTCAGTTTCCAGTCATTGTTTCTTGTTATTCTTTTCTCTACCAGATGAAAGATTCATTTAGAATGTGGCTTTTTCCGTTTAGATGTTCTTAGACACTGTAACCAAATCACTCTTCAGTCTTCTTTTTGATAAGTTAAACAGGCTCAGCTCTTTATTTCTCTCACTGTAAGAAATTTTCTCTAGCCTTTGAATCATTTTTGTGGCTCTTTTCTGCACCTTCTCCAATTTTTCAATTTCCTTTTTAAAATGCGGACACCACAATTCAATACAGTATTCCAGTATTGTATCACCAGTGCAGTATACAGAGGTAAAATCACCTCTCTGTCCCTACTCACTAGTCCCCTGTATCTACAACCAAGGATCTCATTAGGCCTTTTTGCCACAGAATTTCACTAGGAACTCTTATTCAGTTTTTAGCTGCTATGATCCCTAAATCCTTTTCACAGTCACTGCTTTCCAGGATGCAGTCCTCCGTTCTGTAGGTATGGCCTGCATTCCTTGTTTCTAAATTATATATATATACTATGCATTTGACTGTATTAAAATATATTTTGTTTGAATAGACCCAGTTTACCAAGTGATCCAGATTGCTCTGTAGCAATTATAATTATTTACCACTTTGCCAATTTTTGTATCATCCACAAATTTTATCAGCAGTATTTACTTCCAGATCATTGATAAAAAGGTTGAATAATGCCAGGCCTACTGCTAATCCTGTTGAACCCCACCAGAAAAATCCTCACTCAGTGATGATTCCCCATTCCTATTTTATGAGATCTGCCAGTTAATCATTTCTTAATCAATTTAATACGTGCTATATTGATATACTATAGTGCTAATTTTTTAATCAGAATATCGTGGTCCTAATTTAAAAAATGTACAAAACTCCAAATATACTACATCCATGCAGTTACCTTTATCAACCAAACTTGCATTTTCATCAAAGAACGAAATCAGGTTTGTTTGACAAGACCTATTTTCCACAAAATCATGTTGACTAGCATTATTGTATTTTTATCATTTAATTCTTTATCAATTGACTCCTGTATCAGATTTTCCATTATTTTGCCCAGGACTGATTTCAGGCTCCCTTGCCAATAGTTACCCAGGTCATCTTGCTTTCTCTTTTCAAAAACTGGCACCTTCTAGTCTCCTGGAATTTCCACAGTATTCCAAGGTTTATTAAAGATGAATGTCATTGGGCCAAATACCTCCTCAACCAACTCTCCATGGGTGCAATTTATTCAGGCCGGCTAATTTAAAAAAGTTTATCCCTAGTAGATGGTGTTTGCCATCTTCTTTCATTACTAATGGATGGGAAAGTACTTCATCTTCATGTAATACTAGTACGTTATGTTGCTTCTTTCCAAATCTGAACAGAAATGTTTGTTGAACACGTCTGCCTCTTCTGCATCATTATTATCCCATGACCATCTCAATCTAGCAATGGCCAATACCATTGCCAGAATCCTCTCTCTTGCTCCACCCCTCCAGTCCCCAAAACACTTAAAAAACCTACTTCTTATTGTCCTTAGCTCTGCCAGCCATGGAATTTTCCTGGATGTATTTAGCTTCCCTTATCAATTTTCTATATTTCATAACTTCTACTTTAGGTTGATTGCTAGCTATTTCCCCTCTTTTCCATTTGTAATAGTTTGCTTTTTTATTTCTAATTGCTGCTGTCACTTCGCCACTGAACCAAGATGGTCTTGTACCCTCTTTCCTGATTGTGGATTAATAGCTTTTTGGCCATCTGATAAACTGCTTTTAAAGAAGTCCCCACTTTCATTCACATTTTTCTATCTGCATTCCCCACCTCAATTATTTTTACTTATATTTTTCCTCAGCTTTGTGGAATTAGTCCTTTTGAAGCACCAAGTATATGTATTACTGATTGGGCTGTTCTCTATATGCCTATATTTGATTGAATCAGGTTTAATCACTGATCCCTAGGCAACCACCAACTTCCAGTCCAATGATTAATTCATTTTTATCCAGCATAAAAATGTACCCAAACCAGAGTTTACCTTGTGCCAGAGTGCAATACCTTTTGTGTTAGAAAACTACCATATATAAAGTTTAGAATCTCTAATGATGTTTTATTATTGGCTGCATGAGCTCTCCAGAATATGTCTCCCAAATACCACATCATCAAGTACCTAAAATTTTCTTATGCTCCGTTTTTTAGTTTATACTTTTACAAATGGTTAAGTTACAAATAAACTTCTAAAATGTTGGTCCAAGTTTTATCATGACTTGAACATTAGGGTAAAAGGGTTTGTTTACAACAGATGGAAAGGGAAAGAGTCATCTTTTATTTTCTGGGACTCACATCAGAAGTGAACTTAAATTATTTTGTAAAATGAAATGAAGTAGAACACACAAGGAACTATTACAAGACTGTTACATTTTTAATTCAAAATACAATATCTGTCACAGCTACCCCATTTCTCAGATGAATGCTATTAATTTATATCTTTTCCACATAATTATGAAAGATGAAATGAATAACTTTTTGTAGCCATTGTTTCTTTTTCATTTAATGTCTCATTATCTATGTAAATATAATTACACCTCACTCAGGGTTCTGTATTTCCAATATTCTGGGTTTTCAAATTCCTAGTCCTTATTGCAATTAGCACCTTATTCAAGAATAGATGAGTCAACCACATGAATTTACCTCTATCACCTACCTCACATCTCATCTATCATTTTTCCCTCAAGCACCATTTTAGTTTGCTTTCGGGACTGCCTTTTAAGTGTGGTGGTTTAACATACTACCATGAACTTGAAACAGTGAATATAAGATTATTTCAGGATTAATTCAGTGTGTGTCACTTCCTGAGATATTTGATTTTTCATAATTTACTAATGTACGTGAAAACCAGGCAAACTGATCTGTGGTAATATTCTATGTTTAGCAACAATGGCTTCATTATAACAAAGGTCTCAATTAAAAACAAATAGGAGAGAGAGCATAATAAACTGAGAGACTGTTAATGGACTGCAGAAAACAAGACTTTTGTCTCCTTGCCTCAAAAAAGTGCAGGATTTAGGTGTTAATTACAAAACAGCAGAAACTTATAGCAAGTGACTTGGAGGTAAGATTTCCAATTTACTGCAAACTACAAAAGGGAAAAACGTAAAGAATGAGGAACATAGGTGTTTATGACCCTAGAGATTCATGCAGCTCTTTAGACACTTTGTGAAAAACAAAGTTTTTAGCCTACTTCAGTGTGAATTCTACATGTGAGGGAGGAATGAAAGAAACAACTGTTAAAAGAGGCAAATAAGAAGTACTAAATCTTTCAGTTTTCCCATGAGAAATCCTTGAAACTTGACCATTGTGCCCATCTACTCTGCTGCCCTTTATAGATGCTACTTGAATGTTATCTAAACCTACACAGATTACTTATATTTGCCTTTAATTTTATATACTGGGAAGTTCTTTGTGGTACTTTTGAATGAAAAAAATAAATTGGATTGGATGGTACCTAACGAAGGTAAAACTCTGATTCTAGATTCCTACATTTCTCAGTCATCCCTGTTCACTTTGCTATATCCCTCTCTAAGTATGTCACTAGCAGACAATGAAATAATTTGTGTAATGTTTAGATACAGCTGAAACTGGTAGGCCAAGGTCACATAATAAACATAAACAATTTAGGGAGTCTTCTTCCAACTGTCCCCCTATGCAAGATAGGACTTCTCTGAGATCATCCACTATTATCACCTTTAAGTCCCATTTCAGGACTTCCTTCTGCTGTTCTGCCTGCTGTGAATTTGGTTGACTTGTATAAAATATTCATACACAGTGTTGCCAACTCTCACGATTTTATCAAAAAGTTTGCAATATTGGGTGTTTTTCCCAAAGCCTCAGTTCTTGGAGACAAGTATTTAGGGGAGAATCTTAGCTTTCATTTAAAGAAAAAATAAGTTTCCAGCCCTTATAGATAAAGAGAAAATCCTGAAAGCATGTACTGAGTTTAAGCCTGAAGGCTGAGAAACCAGACAGCAAATAAAAATATTTACTTTAAAAAAAGAACCCCTCATACTTTTAAAACCAATCTCATAGATTCATAGACTTTAAGGCTCAAATCTCATGATTTTGGGTCCCGACTCATGATTTTGAATGCTTGGCAATATTGTGTTCCCCTTCCCCTTGTCCATTTGTCCTTAGACAGTGAGGATCTTGGAGCAGGGACCATCCCTTGTTGAATGTCTGGGAAGCACCTAGAGCATTATAAACACAAAGAAGAATCTTTGATTAACAAGTCATTTGAGCCAATTGATTACCATGATTTATGCCCTTTCTAAGGGAACCATTTTGCTAGTGCTTGTGGGGAAATTTGAAAACTAGCAGATCAGCCACTTGCAGCTTAATGAGCAACACTGGGGACACAGGTGGGTAGCCTGACTGGAGACCAGTGATTGAATTCCCACTACTCTCACAGAAGTATGTTCTGTGGAACAGAGAAGGCATCGGTGCACTTCCTTTACACCAGTGGAACACTTTATTTCTGTAGTATGCCATGTGCCAAGCTATCCTGGCTCAGTAGAGTGAGTAAGAAGTAGAGCACAAACCTCAGATTGGTTGTGAGTTCTATACTTAATTTTCACCAACCAACCAGCAAGCATAAGCTCCTCAAGCACTATAATAGCCTTAATATGGAGTCACTCCTGGTCCCCTTGATTCAACATGGTTATTTGCAATTTCCGCAGCCTCTGAACCTGTGGGAGGTTTTTTGTCACAGATGACTAACTTTACATCATCTGTAACTACCCATAACAATTGCTCCTGGGACATCAGATCAAACAGGTTTCCCATAATCACTTTAGCCCCAACCCCGTTACCCATTTTCTCGTAATTACACATGTATGAACATATTCAACATGAATGATATTCTCCAACATTCTATACTTCAATTGATAGCTCTCAGAGGTCATTTAAAATCTTTTCAATACATTTTGTTTAAATTTTGTATACGCCTTAGCCACACCCTCCTCCACATCATTAAAAAGTTGTCTGGCTTTCCTAGTTAATCTGCTTAAAAGGATAGGCATCTGCTTATTGACTGGGATATTGTGCATCCCACATAGTCTCTCAAAGGTGAACAGGAACTCTTCTATATAGTCAGTTTCTTTATAAATTGGGCAGGCTTTCTCCCACTCTGTTGTGTTGCGGGGGTTATATTCACTGGCTGAGGAAGCTCCTTTTGCTGCTCCAGTATTCTGAGCCACATTGCTTGATCTTCCATCAGCCTCCTGCGTGCCCTTTCCTCAGCTTCCTGAGAGTCTTTGACTGCTGTTATTTGTTACATGCATTTTTGGTGGGCTTTCTCCTCAGCTGCCTCACTCTTTGGTTTCCCTGACCCTCAGTTCTTCCATTTGTTTCTGGTGCTTGTGTTCTTTCTGGTCTCAAGTATTGCAGTCAGGCCAGTTCCACTGCAAGAGTCTCCTCTGCAGTGCCTGGGGCAAGAGGGGCCAGTCTGTCTGTGTCAGGCTCCCTTTGATCAGAATTTATGAGCAAAGCTCTCAAGTCCTGAACTGAGGTTGCTTTTTTATGGGGTAGTCCCTTCTGCTTACATAACTGTTCAAGGTCTTTTCTCCCAAGACCATCATAATACTCATTGTGTCTATTCTTTAACCTTTAAAACTCTTAATGTCAAATTTAAACTGTAAAGTGCTGGGGTTATGCTCTAAACCCTCAATTAACCTGTAGTATGTGGAACAAGAGCATGGGTATCCATCTCAGGGCAGACTGTTAAAAAACAGCAAATTGGTTGTGAGTTCTATGCTTAGATTTCACCAACCAATGATCTCCTCAAGCACTATAACAATCTTAACACGGAGTCACATGCAATCCCCTTTGGTACTCCAATCTATCTTCCCACCCAGGTAAGCTTATCTTTGTGATAGATGGTCCCTTGTACCAAAGATCATAGCAATATTTAGGCTACCCCCAGTCCCAAAGGACCAGTCACTTACCCTAGTCAGTCACACTTTAGATCTCAACACCAAAGGCAACCTTTGTAGTCAATTCAATAATAAACTATCTGCAGATTTATTATCTAGGAAAAGGAAATAAAAAAGTTATTTACAAGGTTAAAGCAGATAAACATACATACACACAAATGAGTTCCAATCTTAAGTTTCTAAAAATAATAGAAGCGTCTATAATAACCAAGCTCTACATGTCCTTTAGAGCTAACCCAGGTCAAGCACTGGGGATCTTTTGTTTATGCTTACAAATCCTCGTTCCTAAGAATTCAAGTGCATAAAGATACAGTTTCTCCTTGTTATGACTTTTTATTCCTTCCCCCCTTTTGCTTTGAGTTGCAAATTCAGCAGTTGGGAGGAATTCACTTGCAAGTCTCCTTTTCAGGGGGATGGGTAATGTGGGGGGTGGGCAAAGAACAATCAATAGAGTCTTTTGTCCGCAATAGTTCATCTGGCCTTCTTTGTTGGGCAGCAGAGAACACTTCCTCCTCTTGGAAATTAGTATTTCACACTTGTTAATGCTTTTCTTCTGTCTGGTGATTTCCAGTTACTGAGCAAACACTTAAATATTACCTTATGACACGGGATATAGATATTATAAGTGAGATTCACGCATGCAACAACTTACAAGCATTTCATAAAGTTTGAATACATTCTTATTATTCTAATACCTATTTTAATAATACCAGCTCACAGGTGAGTCAGACTGGTTCAGGTATGTATCTAGGGTTCACTTGAGACCTAAGGCCCTTGGCACCTAGTCTGCCAGCATCACGCCATGCACCTTCCCCCACAAAGGCCATCAGGAGCATTGCAACTTCTGTAGCACCCAAGTGGCCAGCAACCCTTTTCAGGAAGTATGCCAATCCCTTACTGTAGTCTGTCTAGACTCATGCGTCAACAAGCTAACCTGGGTATGATGGGGGAACAGTCCTCATTCATTGGATGCAATCTGGATCCCAGAAACAGAATGCAGGCAGTAGTCCGCCCAGTTGATTATGTAGTCAAAGAGGGAGCCTTCTCTCTTGAACTATTAGTATAAGTAGGGCTATCAAATAAGTTTAAAAAAATCACAATTAATCGGCAGATTTTTAAAAATGGTCACAATTAATTGCAGTTTTAACCGCATTGTTAAACAATAACAGAATACCAATTTAAATATATTATAATATTTTGGATGTTTTTCTACATTTTCAAATATATTGATTTCAATTACAACATAGAATATAAAGTGTGCAGTGCTCACTTTATATTATTTGCACTGTAAAAAGATAAACAACAGAAATAGTATTTTTCAGTTCATCTCATACAAATACTGTAGTGCAGTCTCTTTACCATGAAAGTGCAACTTATAAATGTAGATTTTTTTTTACATAACTACACCCAGAAACAAAACAATGTAAAACTTGAAAGCCTACAAGTTGAAGCATGAAGAGGCATACAAATGTTTAGCATATCTAGCATGTAATATTTTGCAATGCCAGCTACAACAGTGCCATGCAAATGCCTGTTCTCACTTTCAGATGACACTGTAAATAAGAAGCAGGCAGCATTATCTCCTGTAAATGTAAACAAATGTCTTTGTCTTAGTGATTGGCTGAACAAGAAGTAGGACTGAGGGGACTTATATGAGGTGAATTCAAAAATACTATTAAGCTAGTTAATTTGTTTTGAGCTAATTGCATGCATTAACTGTAATTAATTTACAGCCTTAAGTATAAGCATTAGTTAAGGGAACACCCACATGAACTACAAGTATCAATGTCTTCATCTTCATAGTATGGCTATGGGTGTGCAGCAAGAAGCACAATCTGGAACTCCCTGAGTTCACCACACTGATCTAGTCCAGCAGATGGGATGTTTGGAAAGACAATATTGGGTATTTGTGGCGGTATCTCATAGAAACAACATATTGAAGTTCTTCTCATTAATGCACTCTGAATTAAGAACAGATGTGTAATGGCATGCAAAAATATATAATATCATTCAGCCACTAGGTGTCACTGAATATAAAAGACCTTATTTAAATGAACCTCAGCAACACCTGGCAGAGCATTAAAGGATCTTATGATGAGCACATCTAGTGTCTAGAAGCAAGTTCTGTGACCAGGCCATATCTCGTACATAAGAACATGACATGGTGTCAGGAGAAAACTAAGAACAGAAACAGAATGAAAACAGCAACAAAGGCTGCAGAACCTCATCAGCAAGCCATTCCTCAATGTCCCTGAGAACTTCAGCTTTGCTAAATCTTCAGAATGGACAGACTGGAAACAACATTTCGCAATATTTTGCATTGCAAACAAACTCCACAAAGAAACAGGAGATATACAGATATCTTCTTTAATTTATACTATTGGAAAGCAATCTGAGCATATCTTTAAATCCTTTGACTTTACTGAACGCTGTCACAAAGATGACTCTGAAGGGGTTCTGGCTATATTTGATGCACACCCTATACCCACAGAAATGTGATATGAAAGATCATGTTGTAACTAGAGAATTCAAGAACCAGAGAAAATGTTGAATATTTTATAAGAACTCTACATACACTGTGAAAACTCTGATTTTGGGAAAGCAAAACATGAAAATATCAGAGACAGGCTGGTTATAGGGTTAACAGATAAAGATCTTTCACCACAGCTACAAGTGAAGAGAGATTTAACCCTAGCCAAAGCTATACAAATAGCAAAGCAGACAGAATTAATTAAACAACAGAAAAAAAAGGCAGAAGCAACTTGAGAAACCTGAAACTAGCTTAGAAGCTATATAAACAGACAGTTGAGTATTAAAAATCATTTTCATGAAACCCCTGAGGCAAGGAGAGAGCACTCCCAGGGAGCAGTGCAAAGGAGGGACAAATTCTAGCCTACATGCACAATGTGTGAAAAAATGCATATCACAAGAGATGATGCAAGTCCAGCCAGAGACACATGATAATATAAATGTATGAAATATGGACATTTTGCAGCTGTTTGCCACATCAAAGCAGTCAGAAAGTTGACTCATGTTATAGACAATCAAGAGCCATTGTTTCTGTGATCTATCACTTGTCTTGCCATAGAGCCTGCCTGGAGAGTGACATTGAACATATATGGCAAGACGATTGATTTTGAATTGACTCAGGAGCTGACATCACAGTCATCTGAGAAGGACCTACACTCACCCATTAGAAGCTCTTCTGATGAACACACCTGGTGTGTATAAACCAGGTCTGACCAGTCCATATCTGGTACAGAAGAACATGACTAGATAAACACAGTTTTGGCTGGTTAGGAGGGGTCTGTGTTCCAGTGATTATTTTGTACATAGGTAGAGTGCCCTATGATGGTACATGGATTGGTTAGCTCCTTTAGTTTTCTTGAAATTTTTTCTCCATTCTGGTGGTGGTTGTGGTATAGACAGACTGCATTATTAAAAACAAATGGGATTCAGGACACGCAACCAGGCTTTGCAAGGCATCATCACAAGCACCAACCAAACAGAACTGGTAATGACTGTGATTTAATCTATTTTAATGCAAGGTATGTAGTCTTATTATTTTTACTTATTATTTATATTGTAGTAACAACCAAAGGCCTCAGTCGGGATCAGGTCCCTATTATATTAGGCATTGTACAGATCCTTGAAGTTACCAGCTGTGTTTTTGGCATGTTATCTTGTTTGCAGGTAGACAGTTTAGAATACCTGCACTGAAGTGCAGTGGAGATCTTATGTGAATGCTTGACACCACTTGGACACTTGACCATTAACTGCTTTGGGTAGGATGAAAAATATTATGTTCCTAGGCAACAGTAAAGTGCTTTGGATCCAATAATGGGATACAGTTATTGCTCTGTTTCAGATGGTATGACCAGGGCAAATTTGAGGTTTATGGTGACCATGGCCTCCTTTTCCACTTGGCTAAAATTTCCTTTTATGCATAGATAGTCTCACCATATACAGGATGATGAAAGAACAGGCTCCAAAGATGTCTGAATTATTGCAGTTGTTTCTCTGGATTCACAAAAGGTTTTTAATGTCTGTTTTCATATATTATACATTCCACATGGCTTTCATGGAAGCACTTTTTCTTCAGCCTTCCAGATCAGCAATCTGATGGAAAATTATGGCAACAAGTTACAGATTGGAGCGCTGCATCTGGCCAACTACTATTGTTCCCATATGGGAAACAACTCATCTCTGATTTTCCATAATAGAAGAGCAATAATACACTAAAATAAAACTCAATTAAATATTTGGCTTGGAATTGTAGACATGCCTGTGCAATGGCCTATTCTGGCTCTAAACTGGGTTGCAGTCTGGGTTTGGTTGTTGCATTGCAAGGGCATCTAGCATGTAGATGTACCAAGCCATAGGGTATATCTACACTGCAATTAGACATTCATGGCTGGACTACACCAGTTGACTCAGGCTCACAGTGCTTGGGCTAAAGGGAAGTTTAATTGCACTCAGGCTTGGGTTCTGGTCTGAGCTCTGGGACTCTCCCACCTCACAGTGTTCTAGAGCCCAGACTCCGGCTTCAGCCTGAAAGTCTACACTTCAATTCAACAGCCCCAGAGCCCAGGCCTTGAGAGCCCAAGTCAGCTGACATGGTCTGGCCATGGGGGTTTTAACTGCAGTGTAAACTACACTAAGTAACATTGCTGTCTCTGAGGGAATGGTTTGGGTCTGCAGTGTGTAGCAAGATTAGAACTTGACAATGGCAGCCTGCCCTTCCTTTCCTTCCCAGTTACTATGTATAATGGTAGCTTTGTTTTCCAACCAGTTGTTACAGTCTTGAAATTTGTGACGTGATAATAACAATTACATTTGGCCTAATCAGATGGGGAAGTTAAGAACTTTTGTATTAATTTAATAGTTTGTCTGTAAAACAGAAATAAAATAACACTAAACATTATACGCAAATATTTTTGGTAATTTAGTTCACTGGTTACTTTTATAGCTTTTTAGTTTGCCTGGTTTTCCATTCATCATCAAAGGAAAAATGGAAATGACATCTTCCAAGTTCTAGTTTATCTTCCTATACTATTGCTGCTGCTGGAAAATTCATGTGTTATGCTAGATCATTCTCAGATAAATGAAACGTGCAAAGTGCATCTAATTGCACTAGATGTATCTGCCAGGTCACTCCCCATCAAAGTGTTTGTTTGTTTTTATTTACTCAAAATATATATTGTGTGGGTATAGGATATGCTAGATGCATGTTCTGTTCATAATATAAATACATTTGGTCACTAAAGCTAAAATAACACAATGTCAAGTAACTCTCCCCAACATAAAACAGTAATAATCCTCTCAACTCAACTATCACCTAGTTGAGTTTCTAATCCTGGGAGGGTGCAGATAGGATTTGCAAAGTGTAATTAATAGTGCTGACATTTAGGAGGCCATTATTGATCTTCAAAGTTAACATTTCTTTAAAATGAATGTGAAAGTTCACACCTCTCTTGGTGTTGTTATAGCCTCGATATAGACAGTAGAGTCAATAAGATGGCAATGTATCAGTTTACACTGTGAAGGTTAACTTTTCAACCAGAAGAACAAAAGCTTCATTTTTCTTTTCAAATAAAAAACTTAACTTTTGGTGACTACAGCAAAATCTCTATAAGATGCCATGGATTTTCTTTATATGTACATTTCTATTGTTCATGTTTATTAAACTATATGGGCCCAAACCTGAAGCCCTTGATCACATGGGATTCACATGCAGGATTGGGTAATATACCATTAACACATTGATATTGTCAACTGTTATCCATTATTGCATTTAGGGTTTATAGTAAACCATAGCATGACCTAAAATTTTTAATGTGTTTTAACTGGACGATTATTTTATTATTCCAAAGTAAGAGAATATGCCATATATTCACTACAGGACCCAAACATTTAATTGTCAAGATAGATATACTGGACAATAACACCAAATGAGCAAAAAAACCAAACACATTTGGAATCTAATGTATTCTAATGTATTCTACACTAATCTATCTGTCCATGTACAGCCACCATTGCCAGGATATCTGGGTGCTCACCAGCTGAGAATTATCTGCCTTATACTACACAACAAAATACCGAGCTTTGAACATAGGCTATGTGGAGCAGAAGCGCTACTGGTGAATATAATGTAGCTTGTGAATCTGACACAGTATCTATACATATCAGAATATGTAACAACTGGAAATCAGTACCTATTTTCCTATAATTTCCTGTTTCAAATGGCTTCAAGGAACTGAAGATTTGGTGAAGAGTGGGAGAGCAACACAAGAGAGAGAAATATATTTTATTTCTAGAAATGGACAACTTTTTATTTGCCTAAAGTTGCTCTTGGTTTTCCTTTGTGTTTAGTGCATATACATTATTTCTCTTATGGTGTATAGGCATGCTAACAAGTTTTGCATAAGTACAGTACAAGATAATTTCTAAAGGAAGTATTTAAAGAGTAAAGTACATTTACAGAATTTCAGTAATTCTTGAAAATAGCAATAATCTGCTGCCAGTTTAAAGGGATTTGAGGCAGCCAACACAACAAGCAGATATGTAAAGCTGTGCAAAGCTTTAGTAATAAAACCCAAAACCAAGTGAAATTTGTTAGGTTTCATTAGAAACTTCAAATTCGGGCCAGGGTTGTTTAAACTTTGCCAAGATTGTGAACCTTACAGTGAAACTGGGCTGAATTTTGAGCAAACCTGGGCCAATTTTTATGTGAACCTGGGTCAGTTTATGTTGGCTGTAGAGATGAGGTATTCTTCAGCAGCATCCCTGTGGCTGCTCTCTGGGTGTCCAGCCATAACCCCACTGTAACAGAGCTGGTGAGCCATCAAGGATGGGGAACTATCAGATCCAAAAATTCCCTCTTGTCTTTCACAGGAAATGAAAGTGAGCTTTGACACAAAGGATTTTTTGAGATCCACTGAGCCCATCCTATTGCATTGGGCACTGACTGACCTTCTGCCCCTTGTAGTCCCTTCGCTCTTCCTTATGCAAGTGGTTCATTTTGTACTAGTGTAACCAAGGGTTTCAACTGCCTCTACAGACTGGGGGGAGGGCAGGAGCTAGAGACGCCAGGATCAAGCTACCTAGGTTCTTATATAGCCCACATCTCTAAGTGTCTGAGTGTCTCTGTAGGTAAAAAAGGGAACTCTTCAGTCTCTTCTGGGCCTTCATAGGTCTTGACCATAAAGCAGCTGATCAGACTCTCTAGACTAGATTCATCCCTGCACTGATGCAGGTCCCTGTACAAGACCAGAGGGACGCAATTTGTACCTCCCATTTTCAGGAGCTGCAAGGGCCAGGGGCAGCCCTCGGCAAGTTAGCTGCACTCCTAGTTGAATGAACCTTAGGGGGCTTTGTAGGGATGCAGAATTGCATGGGTACAGCCCCCAATCAGTCCAAACACATGGAGACATACATCTAACCCCCGCCCTGGTCTGGGCCATCCTGCCACGAAATACCCTCTGCTCCCAGAGCTGTTGCAGAAGCTGTGCAGGGCTGGTGGAGATTGATCCACCAGAGACAAACTAAAGAGATGGTTTGTGACAATTCAGACATCTTCAAATGCTGTGGAATGTGGAGTATCCATACTCTGTAGGGATATTTTCCTCTCTGCTACTGGTAATCTGACTTTTTGGGCCCATGTGTGTACACAATGTGATACATGTATGAGACGCAAGAAAAATAGCACAGTATAAAGGAGATGAGAATCAAACTTTCTGTCTCACCTCCACCCCCCCTCCCCGATGACAGTAGGGGTAAGAAGGAGTGAGCAAAAGAAAAAAGAAATGATGAGGTTTCAACACACTACTTAGATATTTTCAAGGATACCAATCTTATTTCTTCAGTATTTAAAGGCATTGTTGGAAAACCATATAATTTTATTTCTTTATGCATTCTGAAAATTACATGTTTTTCTTTAAAAAAATTATTTTCCAAATTTTAATCTTGCTTGCCAATGAAAATTTCAGTTTGGTTACTTCATGGCCAATGTTCATGATTAAGTGCCTGATAAAATTACCTGGAAAATTTGAGCATTTTGCTTTTCTACAGGTAGCAGCTTTTTAAATTCGGCACATGTTTACTTGATATAATATTGACTTGAAGAAGTCAGAATCCCCTAATCTAAGCAATATAGTAGTGGGGGTGGGATACTACTGGAGCTGCATCGTTGTCAGTGTTCTCCGGCACTAGATTTCTGGGCTTTGTAGTTACTTTGTATGTTAAGACTGCAGTATTTTGAAAGAGCTTTTATTACACAAATATAAAAAAGAATATTGGCCTTGAATATGTGCTAGTAAATTAAAATAGTAAATTATATTGCTAAATTCTGTCACCCCCCCCTCTTTTTATGCAGGCTGGAGCTCATCACGAACCTAAGGCCTGATCCTACATCATGATTCACACAGAAAGACTGAGATTAAGTGGTGAACATCAGTGAGCCTGATCTTCAGTGGTGCTTCCTGGGGCTTCAGCAACCCACCCGCTTGCTATTAGCTGCAGGCCTGGGACCTAATAACATAAATCTTGTGTATCTATTTTGATGGCAAAGGGGAACGAATGTTCTTTCTTTCTTTCTCTCTTTCAACAAATTGATAACTATTTCAGCTCTGTTTCATAGCTTATTCGCTCTCTGCCTCAGGAAAAAGAAGTTGTTTCACTGGATCACATTTAAAGTTATTTTCCTGTCTAATCATGTGATATCAGTTGTTCTGCCAGAAAAGCACAACAGGAATGAAGTTTTCCTTTCCTGAGCCCAGAGAAAAGGCAGGATCCAAACATTATTTTTTGGGGATCAGTACAAACTTGTAACACAGCCGCCCTCCCACACACACATGACAATCCCTCATCCCATACATACAATCTCATGAGCCATGAAATTTGTTTTCCTCATGGTAATGGGTGTTGCAGACTGGCCTGGGCCCCCCAGGGCCTTTGGGCCCCAGTAAAGTGTACCTTTCCCTCCCCCATGTGGGGGCCCTGAGAAAAGGTGCCACGTCTGTGTGGTATGAGGGAGGTACATGTTCCCCAACTTTTCTGGAGTCTGGATTGCATCTAAAACTAAATGAGCCAGATTCATGCTGGGCCCTTGGGGGTATAGCAGCATGGCAAGCTATAGCCAGCCCTACACAGAGCTGCTGCAGAATTAGGCAAGGACAAGCCACCTTTATATCACACCTTTTGACCTGCACTGTGCAATTTAGCCATGATCTGGCCTACTGAATTCCCTCTGTTGTTTCAAGGTGGCTAACTTCCACAATTTTATTGTGAGTCTCACAATGTTTGATTCATTACTTAAAGCCCCAGCTCCCAGAGACAAGGGATTATATAAGAATCTCACATTTCATTTAAATAATGTAAGTTTCTAGCTTTACAGTTGTGGAGAAAAAACATGAAAATGTGACCCGATTGCATTGTAAGGCTCAAACACCAGAAGGCAAATAAACAGAATTCAACATTTATTATGTTTTAAGCATCTCATCACATTTAAGCCAATCTTATGATTTTGAGGGACCTGATTCATGATTTTTGAAGCTACAGGCTGGCAATATCGAAAAACAATCTCCCCCTTCTTTTTCCCCACAGACTAGGGGTTTTCAGACCTGCCTACAGTTGTGTGAGAAAAACCCATCAGTTTATGGAATCTGAAGAGACTGTCCCTGATTTGATAACCTTCCCCACTCCCCTGCCTTCTGGGGTATACAACCAATTGGACGTGGCAGCTAGAGCTCTTCCCCCATCCCCCTCCTCACCTCAGGAACCCACAGGGATTTTTTAATAGTGGAGTGGGGAGAAGGAGGAGAAAAAGCCCAGATGCTCAGGGCAGCTCTGCTCCCTTCTCCCATCCCCTCCTGTGAACAATAGCTCAGCAGGTCTCTGCTCCTTTCCACTCTCCTGCCCACCTCCCTGTCACTCCAGGTGTTGGGGAGGGGAAAGGGGTTAAAAGCTGCTCCTCCCAGCCTGGGAGTTAGGGGTCAAAAACCCCTGGACATGTCCCCCAAGACAAAACTAACTGGTTTGGTGGCTGGAGTGCAGAGTTTATAGATGGGCAGGAGCTGCACCATTGCTTTGGGACTAGGAGCAGAAAACTGACATGGGACTGATGGAGTCATAAGGAATTGATGTGGGGTCGGGAAATATATAATTAATTTATGTGGAGGTGGGAGGGGTGCAAAATTAACTGAGTGGGCCTGGGAGACTGAAAGATATGGGGCTGCACTGGCACAGAATGTGTTAATTGGGGGTTGAGGCAAAGCGGGAATCCTTTGCACTGTTCAGAAGAGCTTTATGCACATGTGCCTTATGTACACAAATGTGTGAACTTTCATGCAAATTAAAATCTACTCTTTTGTCATGAGACATTAACAGGTGTGCTTCCAAAAAGGGATCCTTCTGTGCCTTCAGCTTCTTCAGCACACTTAAGTTTTAGCCTTCCGAGTCCAGATTTTCAAAGGAGCTCAGCTCCTGTTTAAGTTTGAGCAGTGGGTTGGACTAGATGACCTCCTGAGGTCCCTTCCAACCCTAATCTTCTATGATTCTACTTATGCCCCAAAATAGGAATCCAGACATTCAAATGTTCTCTTTGAATGTCCCAGAAGCATCACAGTGGGACATGACTAGTCCTGAGGTCTTTTGAAAGTCTGACTCAGTTGTGGGTACTGAGCACTTGAAAATCTGTCCCTGAGCTGTTTTGAAAATCTGGCCCTAAATCCAGCATACCAATAGAAAGACATGGTGGGTGAGGTACATCTTTCATTGGACCAACTTCTGTTGGTAAAAGAGACAAGATTTCAGGCTACACAGAGCTGTTCTTCAGGTCTGGGGAAGGTACTCAGAGTGTCACAGCTAAACTATAAGGTGGAACACCACCTTGCTTCAACAATGGAACCCCACAGACAACTTTATACAAGAGACCCATTGATCACCATACTTACCTTCACAGACCCAGTAACTACCACAAACACACCAAGACATCTGTTATTTACAGCCAGGCACTATACCACAGAATATGCTCCGAGGAGAAAATCCAGGATACACACCTTAACATGTTTAAAACAATCTTCACCAAAGAAAGACACTCTACCAAAAAAGATCATATAATGGAACAGACCAACTAAATACTCTAAAAGAACCTGCCTCAATACAGAAATTTTGAAAAGTCCAACTGCTCTTTAGCTACAATGATCAAGACTCCCACAATACATCTTTCAAGGTCCATGGGTCTTGCGCACGCCTTTCACAACATCTGATATACTTCATCCAGTGCGCTAAATGCCCTAATAACAACTGTGGGATGGAAACCAGACAATCACTATGCTTTCCAGTGAACTCACAGAAAAATGCCAAGGCACCTTATCACCTGTGGGTGAACACTTCTCACAAAATGATCACAGCATATCTGACCTCTCAGGCCACATTCTCAAAGAAAACCTGCACAACACCTTCAAAGACAAGCCTGGGAACTTAAATTCATAACTTTGCTAGACACTAACAATCATTGTTTTAATATAGACACTGGATTTATGGCATATTATAACAATCTGTAACCCACTAAGCCCCTTTTTTTGTCCTATGACTACAGGGACATTAACATGTCACTTCACCTTGAATGGTCCCTTAGATAGATTATGTTTTAAATACTCATGTTGAACAATCTGTTCCACCTTGTAGTTAGCTGTGACACTGCGTACCTTTCCCAGACCTGAAGAACAGCTCTGTGTAGCTTGAAATTTTGTCTATTTCACCAGTAAAAGTTGGTCTAATATAAGATGTTACCTCATCCACCTTGTCTTTCTAAGTGTACAGATGTTGAAGAAGTACATTCTGCTTATGTAGCCTAGGGTGGATGCACTAGGGGGTGATCCAACAGAACACTGAAGTCAGTGGAAACCTTGGGCTTGGATCAGGGCCAAAAGGATTAAAAAGAATAGATGTGCAATGGGTAGACATTTTGTCAGGTGTGTGTGGATAATGTAGTCATAGCATGAGGGATGCATAAAATTGTAGCTGCTAATAGGTATTATATAAAAGCTTATCAACAGTATATCATATTTCGTTTATGTCATCTTAAATATTCAGGAAGAAAAAAGTGGTACCTATACACTATACACTATAATAGAGATTAAACATAAAAACATACATACACAACAAAACAACCATTGTCTCCTCACAGCAGCCCCTAAATAAAGTTGTTACTATACCATTAATATCATTTAATGTGAAATTTTCCTGCATTGTACACTAAAAAGAGGATTTTTTAATTCCTTTTTGATTGGCATAAATCACATTAAATGCAATAAAGCTAATTTATATGAGATTTAAACTTATGTAAAAGGTGTTTAAACCTGTAAGAAGTGTTCATAAAATTCTACCACTATATTATAGCAATTGTACGGATATAAGCCAAATGGGGAGGGAATTTAGATTTAGAGCTGAACTGACTAGTGCAATTAGTCTCTCACAAAACAAAATCCCCACTTGTGAGTTCTACCTTGCATTGGATTTCAGAAGGTCCAGCTTTCAATGAAAGATATTAAACCTGAAACCAGCTCTAAATTTAGCTTTATTCCTATGAGGGGAGCAAGATATCTCAAAAACATGCACCCAGATTACTTCCTCTGTTCATAAAGCAAGAGAATGCCTTTCTCCTGACCTAGGTTTATCTATGATTTAAAAAGGAGCTTTCCACTGAAAGACAGAAGATCAAACATTTTAGTTAAGCATCTGGTTACATGCTTAACAATAAAGAGTATTGAAGCTAGTTCTCAGCTTCATGGCCATTGCTCTTCCCTCCCCCACTTCGCCCCCTCCCCCGCCTTTATAAAAATCTAAAGAAAAGTAAACATTTGGAAAAATAAGAAATAACCCAAAATATTGGAAAAAAGAAGTAGAAGAAGAAGACAAAAGAAATCTGTCTTTTATAGCCAATAAAGTTTTCCTTCTCTGGGGAAAGGTAGTATTTATAGCATTTTTTTTCTTACCTAAGGATTAAATGTTCCTCTCTCAAATAGTACTGTGATTTCATTTTTCATGGTATATGTCGTCTCTTTCAGTCTGATAAAGAGTCTCAGTCAACCTCTGTAGTTTGGAAGTATATCCCTGACCCATTTTTTTAACGTTGCTTTCTGGTGTATATGCTAATTAGAAATATCTCTATATTAAATATTTTTTAAAACTATGAAATGTAATAAGTAGAAAGTACAGTTATAGAATTTGTAAAATAACCCAATAACTTATTCACAGGAACTTCACTTGAAACATTGGTTTGAACAGAAAAGACAATTGTGATTTCAATGTATGTTATGTTGAAGTGTCATTATCATTTCAAGAAACAAAGGATGCAACTGAGATCAAATTAACTGTTAACTTTATTAAATGAATTATAATAGTCCATCCAAAAGGAAATGAAACTTTAAATTCTGCAACTGAAAACTTCACCATGAAGTAACTCAGTTATCATAACAAGCACAGAGACCCAATGTATGCCCTGCCAAGTATAGATTACCTTGCAGCAAAACAACAAATTGAGTTGTCTACCCTGTAGGTGAAATTTCAGTTGCTTTCTATTTCCTTTAACAACTGTTTGGAGGATGGGGGAAGAAATGAAGGAAGAGAAGTTAACAAATGCTCTGTAATTGTTCTACATGGCTTGGTGAGTTATTTCAAGTTAAACGTTATTTGAAGAAAGTATCTTATCAAAAGCATATAAAAAGGTTTCAAGACTTTTCTCTTTCTGTCTTTGATATATTTCCATGGGGAAACATGAACCAATAAAGGAAACATCAAAATGCAGGCAATTTTATGAGCTTTAAGAATAGAGTTTGGTCCAATTTTATTAAGTTAATTGGTGGAAGTTTACCAACACTTCCAGTGAAAGTTTTTTTCTTTAAAGATTCTTTGTTCAGAAAAAAAGAGTGTGTTTATAACATACAGTCTTAGCTATAATATATTGTCACCTTTATAGATTATAGTATGCTGCAAGTTCTTTGATTTCTTTTTTGAAAGCTTGACAATGATGCTACATTTTATAATATTCCAGGTGTTTCATAAAAGTTGTCTCCTATATATGACATATTCAAACAACTAGAATCTTTGCAACAGAGAGAGCACAGGTTTTCATACTGGAAAACCAGAGTGAGTCAGGAATGATTTCAAGGTTTATTTATAAGTATAATGGAGAAAATATAAACAATATGTAAAAAATCTTTTTAAACAACCACCCACACTCACAGTTCTTTGCCAGATCACAGTCCAATTTAGACTGCCTCATCTTCCATTGAATGAAGGCTTTAAAACAAGTGTTGTGTAAATTGTGGCTCCTGAACTGTTCCCAGGAATGAGCAGCGAACAGACTTGCTCAAGTTTTGTTTGTGATCACAAAATATCTTTAAAAGCTTTTTGCTCTATCTGAATATCTCTGGGGTTCTCCTCCTCCCCCTCAGACATACTGCTGTTCACAGTGAGTTCAAGTTCAGATCTGGTATATTGAGACAAATCACATAGAACTAGTCACGATAGAAGTCACACGGTATTATTCTCGTCTCCCTGACGGGGTGAACCAGGCTGGCGCAAGAGAAACTATCTACCGGTTGGTTTCTCAGGGAGAGAGAGAGAGGCTGCAGTTCTGCTGAATTCTCTGATCCACCTGGAAAAATCTCCTTTCATTCAAGTCCATCTTAAAAAACTCATTTCTTTTGCAATACTCACAAGGAGAGAGAGAAACAATCCCTTTTCCCCACACTAAATTATCCCATCTCTGGAACGTTGTCTGTGTGTCTTTTAGTTTGTCAATAACACCGCTCACATTTATATAACTGTGAGCAATTTGGGAAACGGACCATCTTTATTTTTGTGTGCTCTATGGCACTGATCATATTGTCAGCATTAAACAATCAATAACAAACCCAGAAAAATCAATTTCCTTCTATTTCTAACCCCTAGGCCAAATTCACCATTGGTGCAACTCTGTGAAATTAGCCCATCATGTCTGTTTGGAATCTGGCACACAGTGACCTACTCGATTTATCATCTTCTGTAAATCCTGTGGGAATCCATCATATTTATATTTTACATATAGCGTTCTGGAGTTTTATATGGGGATATTTACATTGATCTCTCACTTTGTGCCATCTGACTGAGATCTTCAGGGGCTAAGAGAGAGGTGTAGGGTGAGAGGGATACACCAGGCCACCCTGCTCTCTGAAGTCCTGTTCTTGAACAGGGTAGCTGGACAGCTATGACAATTTGTTCACCCAAACTTTCCTGCCTTCCCAAGACCACTTCCTCTCCCCTATTCAAAGCCAAAGTGTGCTAAACTACAGTCGAAATTAAACTAAAACACACATACAATCTTTGGCTCTTTTTTCCTAACAGAAGTGTAAAAGAAAGACACATCCCTGCCTGCTCCCAGGCTGAAAAAAGAAACAGAGCGTGGAATCGACAGGTTGCTTACAAACAGTTCAGTTGTGTTTCCTTAGTCGGTCACATTGGCTGGCCAACCACTCTCAGCAGCTCCCTGCAGGAAAGCTAACAAACTCAAGCTGCTTCCTGGCCCTGATGGTTAACCCTTGCTGTCCCAAGGTGGAGGTTGACACCTTGCTGACAAAGTCACCCTCCCATCCCCCTCGGGGCCCAGATGAACAGAGCTACACTAACGCAGTAGAGTGCATTTTAAAAACTTGAGACCTACATGAAAAACCAAAGGTGTATGTGCAGTGGCATGCCTACCTTTGTGCACATGTAGAGCCCAGGGGGAGAGAGAGAGAGAGACTCTTTTTGGTATTCGTGTTTAGTTACGTAGTTATTTTTCTCATCCTAGAAGAATGTTAAAGGATGTTAAAGAGAGAGCCCTCCCTTCAGCTGCTTTGCTTCTGAGCTCTCCCTGCTAGCTCTGCCCCTACGGCTCATGTCAAAGACAGGAAGGGGCATTCGGGGTAGGACATGGTGCACAGTGTTCCACCTGATGCTCAGCCAGTGCAACAGACTCTCTGGGGCCACTGCAGCTGGCATAATTCTCATCACTTTACAACTGCTCTAAGTTCCACCAAGGGCCGTTTTGGTTCCCAGCTGGCCCAGGATTGCAAAATCAGAAAGGCTGCTTAGAGCTACTTTTCCCTCTGCTCTCCTTAGCTGGGGCAGGTGCGGATCAGGCCTCGAGTATTTTTTTCACAGCGAAAGCTAAAATGGGAGATGTGGTTCCAAAGTGGATCACTGGGTGAGGTGTTCACTGTGTCTCCATCTGGCAGATAGTGAAGGGTGTGTGTGTGGGGGGGCAAATAATGGGTGGGGGCAAATAAAGATGATGCAGGAAGGGAAAAAGAGAATGAGACACAAGGACTACGGAGCATGTGGCCCTTTTGAATTACTAAGGACCTTCCCTCTTCACTGAGCAAATGTCTGGATTATCAGAGCTCATTCCAAAATGGAATCAGGATGAATCAGGATTTGGAAGAAAGAAGCATCTTGCCCAGGGAAGAAGCACAAGGATAAAGTACTGCAAGGTCTTGTCTACACTAGCACTTTATTCTGGCAAAACTTTTGCCACTCAAGGGTGTGAACCATCCCCCCCTTCCCCTCCTCCCCCCCTCCGAGCGACATAAGTTTTGCCTGCATAAGCACTTGTGTGGACCGTGCCGTTAGTGGGAGACGCTCTCCCACCGACATATCTACTGCTGCTCATTTACGTGGTTTTATTATGTTGGCTCTCCCCCATCGACATAATGTGGCTACACAAGCGCCCTTACAGCAGTACAGCTGTACTGATACAGCTGAGCCACTGTTAGTTTAAGTGCAGACTTGCCCTCAGTGACTATTTCAGTGAAGTTCTGTTCCTCAAGTGATTGTTTCCTAACCCTCTTTTGATCCAGATTGTAACATATGCATGAAGATAAGAGAAGGAAAAGGACGTTAAGTTGTCAAGCTTGACTAGAGCAAAGGTGTTAAAGAGAGGAGTGAAAGGAGATGAGAAAAGAGAACTAGGGAAGAACTAGATTATTCAGGGCCTTTGGAAGACAGAACATGTGATTTAGAAGATGAAAAAGAAGGATGAAGAGAGGAGAAAACTTCCTCTTTGTAGAATCTGATGAGATCTTGGAAAGAGATAGGAGAGGTGTTTTGAGAGAGATTTGAAGGTGGGGAAGCAGCAGCACACTTGATCAGGCAACAGAAGTAGAGTTATTTTACAAAGATAATGGCATGGCTGAAGGAGGTGTGAATAAATGTAGAGGAAGATCACTTGGTACTTGGAATATATGGTTCTATGGCATGTGAGTAGAAGTACAGGAAGGGGGTAGAAGGGGCGGGTAAGGTTTGTGGTTTCGTAGGACAAAAAAATGGATAGAGAGGAGAGCAAAGGAGTCTAGGGCAGAAGAAGATGCAGTTGTAGGTAGCAATTATGGAACTGACTCAGAAGGACACTATTTCAAGGAGGGCAAAATGTAACAGAGTAATTGGTGACATTGACAAGTAAGCAAGTCTTGAAAGAAATCTGAGAAAGAGTAAGAGGTAGAAGAGGCGTTTAAGTGGTCAGAGATAGGGAATTCCTTGTCCATGTTGAAAGACTGACCAGGGCACTGAATGTGGGATTTGATCCACAGTAACAGGTAAATGATGAAGACAGGGGTAGGAAAAGAGAGACAGCAGAATGGAAAGGATCTTTGATGCAGAGGGTGAAGTAACCAGAAAGAATAGCAGGGAGGCTGTGAAGAAGGAAAGAGGGAGAGTCAGAAGTTGACATCAGAGAGTGGCACAAGGCATATTAGCCAGGAAATTTGAAAATGTCTTTTTTCAAAACTTTGATTTAAAAATGTACATGTAAAAGCTTTTAATATTAAATTAGGTTAATTATAGAATCTCTAGATAGATTTGAACCTAATATGCAATGAAGACTTCCTTTCCTAATCCTCCTTTGGGTTTAAAAAGTACAAAAAATAAAAATTCTTTCCTAAATATGACTGCATCTCACTTGATAAATAAAACAATTGCACATTTTAGGAGTTCCTTATTGAAGGGGCACCTAAGATGAAATGCAATTTCCTGCAAGACTGATCCAACGAAAGTCAGTTTTGGAATCAAAAAGAGCAATCCCTCCTCCTGAAGGAAACCTTGGAGAGATCCAGAGATCTGATGAGTGCCCCTCTATCTGATGGAACAGAGATGATCAGGGACCCCAATGGATGATAGTTTAAGAAATATTCTACTGTGTCATTTGGTACAGTCAAGTCTCTCTGCTATGTCAGATATTGAAGCAGATATAATCTATAGCCATTTTACTTTGCTTTCCATTATTAATGTGAAGGACTTATTGTCCCTTCTTCTTCACTACCCGTATGTTAAAGATCCTGTCAGTTGTCTCTCCAACTGGCAATTCTGGAATGGCAAGACCTTCTCCAGATAAGCAAATAGCTACTGAAACAGTTTATAATAATCTATAAAGAGGTGGAAATTTAGTCACAAACTGAAATAGGCTGCCACAATGAAAGAAAAATTGGCCTCCAATTTTTCCTCTGGGAGTCTTTCACATCCTCAAATTTCTTTTCCTCTTCCTGGATGATGTCTCCCTCAAAGATTCTGGAGAAGAGGAATGAGGTACATTATGTTTGTGTGGAAACATCTTTGTGGAATGTCCTCTTACTGGATAGGCATACAATGGCTGGTGTCCCATGGCTACATAGGATGCAAAATACAAGGGTAAAGGGTCAAAGGTGCCACAACAAAAAAAACATGAAAACAATGAGCAGTTCAAGGAGGAAGACTGAATGCCCCCAGAACATTTAGGAGAGATTGTCAGCAGTGGAACTCATGTCTTGGTTTGACCTCTCTTGGGCCTAAAGAATCAGTCAGCAGCTATGGGCATCCAAATCCATGGCCTTAATGGTATTTATGACCAACTAGTGAGTTGGGGAGCATGCTTGGGTCTGTGGCTGTTCCTAAATTCAGAGAAGGGCAGAATTAAGGTCTTCTTATAAGGTGGTCTCAACAGATCATTTGTGTCTTTCAAAGGCTTTGAATCTGACAGAGCTTCTGAACTGAGAGCCTGCTCTTTAGATATTTTGGTAGACTTTGATCTGAGGTGAGCTTTCCTCACAGCATTTGGCTGAGCATTCTATACTTCTTCATTCCATAGGAGATTAAGTTGTTCTTGCTGTAAGTAAGGCACAAAGGGTAATGCCAATGTAAACTTCAGGGACTGGCCTTTCCTGAGGCAACAAATTGTACTGATCCATCAGTTTTTGGCACAATTTATTGTGATTAATAATAATTGTGACAATTATTTAGATTATTTATCTAAGTTCATCACAAGGCTGAAGGGCAACAAAGTAAATAAGCTCTTGTCTGAAAATGTATAATAAGACAGATGACTTCAGAAATATGCAATGGAACTGACCATAACATTTCTGGAATGTCATAATGCAACAGTTCTTAGTGTCTTAAATTAAATTCTAAGGCCACAATCGGGCCTTATAAGTATGAATCTTCATTGGCATTGGTGCAGAGCTCATGCCCTAAGCAGGAGCAACAGAGCAACCTGATGCACAAAGTGTATGACACAGATGCGCCACATAATGTCCTTTACAAGGATGGTAAAAATTGCTGGAAATTAAAAGGAGAGCCAGCCTATCTTTCTCACCAGAACCTCAGCTACTTAAAAAAAGGAGATGAATTGGCAGCCTCTCTCAAAAACCAAAGCAAGCAACAGGATCAGAGTTATCAGCCACCAAAGGGATGGGAAACATCAGTGGGAGAGAAAAGTCCAAAAAAGCATGAAAGAAAGGAACCTTGCATCCAGCTATTGTGCAGAGAGTGGGGGAAAAGGAAACCTGCTGCCAGAGAAGAGCATACATACAAGGGGAATGGAAGAAAGCTATCAAGCAACAGAGAAGCATGTGTAAGGAGAGAAGACAAGGTAGTAGAGACACTTATACTGAAAAGCAGGAAGTGGAACAGAAGGCACAAGAGGCACGAGGGTGGAATGTGAATGAAATGAACAGCAAAAGGAGACAATGCAATCTATTTTTTTTTTCAAAATGAATACAATATTTGGGAATAGATTCTGTGACTCTCACCTTACTTCATGAGAAAAGATCTAGGGTGGATTGCAAGTCAGCCTCAGTGTGCATGAGGATAGCACAGTTGTCGTCATACTGAAGGTTGGAAATAACAGTCCTGGTGACCTTAGTTTTAGATTGAAGATGCTGTATATTGAAGATCTGGCCATCCATGCAATAGTCAATCCCAATTTCAGAGGAAAGGCAGTCATGAATAAGAATCAAGATCATGGCAAGACTGATGGATAAATGGATTGGGGCAATAACAAGGCCCTCTTGACACCAGTACAGATGATGAACAGATTTATCTCAACCCATTATAGAGGAATGTGGTGGTCATCCCATCATGAAGTAGCCTCAGAACGTAAATGAACTTCAATGGTCAACTAAACCTAGAGAGCACCTACCATAATGCTTCATAGATGATGGGATCAAAAGCCTTAGTTAGATCAATAAATGCCAAAATGCCAATGTCAGTGGTGCCCTGAGATGGTCTGAAGCCACACTGGGATTCCGAAAGGACGTCTTCAGCAAGAGGAAGAAGACGGTTCAAAAGGAAGTGAGCAATGATCTTTCCTGCAGTGGAGAGGAAGGCAATGTGTCAGGAATTCCCACACATTGACTTGTCCCCTTTCTTAAAAATGGTCACAATATTGGCTTTCTTTAGGTTGGGTGGAATTTCTTCATGATCAATTTCTTGTTAAGATTTGGGTTAAAGTTTTTGCAGAAGTGCTATTCCAACAAATTTGAAGACCTCCATGGAGATGGCATTTGTGTTTGGTGCCTTGTTATTCCTAGTCTGAGTGATGGAATGCCAAACTTCTTTAGAAGATGAGGGGTCAGCAAGATGTTCTATTACTGGATATTGAGGAATGGACTTGATGGTGGCAGCTGAGACTGGGACTATCCCTCAACATTGGGAAGACTAAAGTGCTCCATCTGCCTGCCCCAGCACTAGTTCCCCCCTTCTCCCACAAATCATCATCAATAGTGAACCTCTGGACAATGTTGAGCATTTCCCTTACCTTGGTAGCACCTCTCCAAGACAGCCAACCTTGATGTGGAGATAGAACATAGGATCCGTTGTGCCAGAACATCCTTTGACAGGTTGGCTTGTCATGTATTTATGGACAGATCTGCAGATGGAAACTAAAATCCTGCAATGCAATCCTGGTCTACAATCCAAATACATCCCCACTCTTCTTTTTTATGGGAGTGAGATCTGGCTAATGTACCAAAGCCATCTTAAGCATCTGGAGTGGTACTTACAGTGCTGCCTTAGGAAGATTCTCCATATCAGACAGCAAGACCATTGCACCAATGCCAGCGTTCTCTCTGTAGCTAACATCACCAGTGTTGAGGTGAAGATTATGAAACATGAGCGTCACTGGGCTGGCCATTATGTGCAGATAGCTGATACTCATCTTCCAAAGCAAATCCTCTTTTCTCAACTTAGTCATACTAAGAGGATCTGTGGAGGATGGAGGAAATTCTACAAGGACACTTTGAAAGTATACCTTAAGGAGGGAGGCACTGATCCCACAAACAGGGAAAAGCTGGCTGGCAATAGACTGCAATGACATCACATCATACATCATTCCTCATCTCTTTTTGAGAATTGCCTTACTCAAGAGACTGAGAAATGGCAGAGGAAGAAGGAAAGTGTACAGCATCCCGGCCAGCAGTTATGCTGTCTCCAAGCAACTACCTGTCACGTATGCGGAAAAACCTGCAGAGCACAGATTGAACTCTTCAATGGGGGACCCGTAGGGGTCCAAAATGGATGCTGCACAGGGCTGGCCTAAGCCCGCTCACCCTGCTCCCTGTGTGCACAGTCGGTCTCAGCCTCCCCCACCACCTGACCCATGCAAGGCCTGCCTCAACCCTCCTCCTCCCCCTTGTGCAGGGCCAGCTTCAGCCCTAGCCCCAGCCCTCTACCTCCTTGCTGCATAGGATCAGCCCCAGTCCCAACCCCAGCCCATCCAGCCACCTGAGCCACACAGGTCTGGCCCCATTTCTCCCTGCCGCATGGCCAGCCCAAGCCACTGTCTTCCCCACACATTCCTCTGTGCTCTGCTAGGGGTCACATCCCACTTTTTTTTTGGCAAAACTGGGGCATTTTCCCAGTTTTCTCTTGCTAACTGATGATCAGTTGGCAAAAGCAAATGGGCAAATGCTCAATTTTTCCAAAAAAGTCAGGATGGCTAGGGCAGGACTTAAAAAAAAAGGACTGTCCCAGCTAAAATGGGACATATGGTCACCCTACTCCTCAACCATCTTAAATCTCATCCATGACTTTTCCCCTGGCAGACATGATCCTTGAATCGAGGGATAGCCAATGATTTCATGACCAGCCCCATTCAAATCTTGGAGAAAAGAACTACTCAGTGTGAGTAAGGTGGTAGAATTAGGCTATTCACTAAAGGCAGCTAAAAATACGATAATACGTTCGTAATATTATTTTCCATATATGCAATTGCTGCTGTTGTCACAGAGATGTTGTGTGATCACTGGGATCATGTTTGGGAGACTGTGAAGGGAGATGGTCCATGGCAAAATCTTTCTATTAAGTTGTCACTGGAACTTCATATGTGAGCAAATGTTCCTCAAAATGAGAAAAGATTGCAGAATCAGGTCAACAGATAATGCACGTACAACACAGCACAAGAAATGTGATAATGTAGACTAGAGAAATGGCCCTCAGCTGTAGGGTTCAGATTTAGATCCTGGTACAAACTTTCCCAAAGATCAGGAATGTTAGATCAAGCTTTTGGTTCAGAAACATCTAATGTTTTTAAAGTAAATGATGTAATATGATCAAACACCAAAAGTCAATATTGGTAAAAGGGGTTTCAGATCATATTCACATCTTTGGTGTCAAATACAAAGGGCTCAGCTCTGATGTTGTACCCACACATATAAAAGTACCAAAAAGTGGAATAAAGTATGCACTGACAGAGCTAGTTGTAGACTCTGCTCAAAACCCTAACCATGCCGGGATTCTGCTGTCCTCCAAAGGTACGTTAGGATGCCCAAACATGGGTGAATGTGCTTGTGCTGACATATCCTGAAAAGAGTATGTGGTTTGAGATTTTAGCCCCTCATGCCAGTTATTTCCCTACTGCTGTCCAACACTATCAACAGTGCATGAATTCTAAGTAAGCCCATAAGCCTTCTCAGTTGTGCAGTCAATAGGGAGCTTTTTGGCCACATAAGAGTTCCCAAATTTAGCACAAAGGGAAATCATTTAGATTTCTGACTCTGTCTGAGAAACTTTGGGTTCATAAACCAATGAATGGATTACCCTAATCTATAGGCTGTTTTAGGTTTCCACATCTACCAGGTATATTATGGGTGATATTCTATGTTTAAAAACTAATGCAAGCATTATTCAGTACAAATTACTAATATAGATTTAAAAAAACTTCATTGTATTTAACAGTTTCAGAACACCTTAAATGAAAAAACACAGAACAGAAATTGCTTGTAGAAAACATGAGAGGGCATTACAATATTTTCTGGCACATAGCATGCCTTTCAGCGAACTGAAAGGCATGTCACACTCCAGTTTTTCACGTGAGATATGCTGCAGCCAAAAAGCCAACTTTGTAATCAGACTTTTACTGCACCAAGAGTTGTACTGCGTGACAAAAATTTTGTAGACCTACTTGTAATTTTGGATACACGAGTGTTAATTAGGAGTAGCTCTGCTGAAATCAGTGGTGTTATACGAGTGTAAAATCTGTGTGAGAAGCAAATTAAGTACTACAAACCTAGCTGCAAAATGTTGCTGTGCATGTTGAAGTTCAGAGTACAGTTGGTTAAACAATTCCTTTATTTTTCCTGTGAAATTTTGAAAAAAAAAAATCCTTCAATTTTTGTGTGTGACTTTTCATGGAAAACTGAAACCAAAACCCCCCAAAGGTTTGTTGTTCAGTAACAAGTTTTGGGTTTGAAAAGGAATCACCATATCTTTTCATTGAAAATTTTTTACCAAAATGAAATTAGTCCATAACAATTCAGTTAAAAAGACATTTTTCTTTGAAAAAAAAAAATGTTTGGATGAAAAATATCATCCAGTGATAGCAAATAGTCTCTGAATTGGTATATAACATTTGAATGAAGTGGTTACCAATAGGATGAGAGAAATAGTGACTGAGAATATTATATAGTTTGTTTCCCTGTCACATATGTTGTATGTTGGAAGCTGTGACTTCAGCAGAGATTGCATATTCCTTGATACGATGTTAATCTCAGAAACTATTCTTGTCTTCATTATATCCAATAAAGAAATGGTAAGGGAATATCATCCTGGATTGGAAAAAAAAAAAAAAAAAGAATGCAGTACCCAGTAGCGCTTACGAAGAAAACCAATGCAAATGTATAATTTAAACACTAATTTATACAATTTGCATCTTTGTTTTGAAGTTGTTGTTTTTCCAAATACAAATCAAAACTAAATCCTGAAGGCCTAATTTTGATCTCATCCTGGTGTAAATCAGAAATACCTCGATTGAATTGAATGGCATTATACGTGTAGCAAACTATTGAAAGTGAGAGCGGAATCAGGCCTTAATTCTATATATTTTTGCCTATTACATGTGAACTGAATATTTGTGGAAAAGCCAATTATTTTGAAATATTCATGAATAGCTTTAAAAAACGAAAATGTTGGAAATAGTTTTAATATGGTCTGTCTATAAAAATAATTCTGTCAGGAAAAATGGATCTAGTCTACACTTTCAGCTGTAAGTCTCTCCTGGGAATGAGAGCTGATACAATAAATAGAACCAGCTTATTGTTGTTGCTCTCTAGTCTTTGACTTATCTTTGCCAGAGTTTTTTCTGTGTTTCTGTGAGCTCATACATTGGTGCTATTGGCTGATCATTTCAAAAGACATAGAAAGCTAGGAGTTTATTTTCTCTTTTAAAAATTCAACTAATTGAGAAATCTATTCAACAAATATTTTGGAAGAAAACACAAAACAAAACAAATTATTGCTTAAATGATTCTCCCCAGGAAAAAAAAAAAGGAAAAAAGGGGGGAAAAAATGGCTCAGGCTCACTGAAAGACTGAAAAAATGCACATGAATCAATTATGAAAAAGAGAAGGTCTCTTTGAATAAAGAAAAGCTGATTGGAATTAAGATAGGCTTTGTTCATATCTGCAAGGTACAAGGAGAGAACTTTTCAGTGAAACAGAAAAGGGGGATTTGGGAGTGTTTGGCTGCTTAACGCTATAGTGCTTCAGAGCCCATGTGAAAATTTGCTGCTAGCTATTAATCATCATTGTGTCCCTGCAAAGAAGCTGTTACAATGATGACTATATGTCATTATATTCCCACTGTAAGTAACGAATCAGAGAGCTGGGAAAGTTGGATATGAGCGGCTGGCAAACTTTTAAGCGGTGGAATCTATTTAAATAAATTTACATCACATTTGGTACTTTCTCTGGTATGGGAATCATACTTTAAAATGAAACAATATGCTGTGTTCATGGGCCCTGGTCTTTTATTCTCCTGTCTCTGAGCCTACTTTCCAGGTCAGACTTTGCCAGCGCTGACAGCACGCTTTTCTCATAGCCTCTCCTTCTCATAGCCTTTGGTTGCTTTCAAGTTCAATTTAGCACAATAAAGTTGTTATGCATGACAGTTTGGAGAGCAGAATAGGTGGTGTCTGAGCCCGCTGTGTCGCTACAAAGTGGGCTCATTCTCTGCAGGCCAGCTCAGTTACTGAAGCCTTGCTGGTGGGACACTGCAGTGGACTTCCAGACGTTCCCATCCTGACAAAAACAATTAGCTTCACACTGCAAGAAGCCGTGGGGTCACCCGCTCTTTCAGGGAGACTGCGCCATTTAATATGCTGCAGTGGATTTCAGATTCATGTTGATTTATCCTGTTGTACTCCTCTTTTATGGTCTTTATTTACAGATGTGTAAAGGACAGGGAAAGTTTGAGTCTCACATGGTTCAAGAGTTTTATTAGAAATCTAAACCATTGTTTTATGTTTATTTTATAAAGAAATAGAGTTGAAACATGTCAGGCTTAATTCCATTAGGCTGAACCGCCTAAAAGAGAGCCCTGAGGTTTTTAGAACAGAATCTGAAAGGAAGTGTCTCCTTTGCTAAGCATCATCAACAAGCCAAACAAGAAACAACCCTAAAACACTAACACTGTCAGCACAGTTCTCTTTCACAAAAGGGTTATAAAAACCCCACTTGAAACTAAAATTGGCTAAATTTCAATATAAAAAATGATGTCATTTTCAAACTATTTAAGACAGCATAAACCAGTTTTCTAAACTAATAATAGAACAAAGTAGCCTATAGTGTTTATTGCAAGCTATATTCTGGCCCATGTATTCAATAGTACAAGGCAGATATTCTTCCTATAGGATAAATATTATTTCATTTTTACTTTAATTTAGATACTAATACAATGCTAACTTTCTTTGTTCCTATCAGTCACTCCTAGTATTCATGTAACAAAGCAAGTTGTGAACTCCTTTGAATCTGTCCTGTGACTGATGTATTCAGTCTCTCAGATCTCTGAGTTAAATAAATCAATTACATTGATTACCAATCTTGCTAATTACAGGGTAAACCTATCAAACGAGTCTCCTTTTGAGTTAAAAATTAACTCAAAGATTATTTCAGCAATCCTTTCATAAAACAGTTCATATCAGGATAGTCACTCTCTTCCTCTACTTTTTTTTTCTTTTGGTAATCTGGAAGAATGAAATATCGTCTGGAGCCCTGCTTTGTAAATTGCTTGGTTTGGTTCTGTGTTGTTGAGAGGTAAAAGAAAATTACACCAGTGAGTCTTTTATCTCTTTAAAAATGATTTCTATTTTTCTAAAGAACCAGATAACGTAATTAAAATGTCTGGGTTTTATCAACACAAAATGCTATTATTACAGCTGAAATTCTGTTACAATCTGGTCTAATTGCAGTTTGAGTTTCAGAAGGTTGGTTTTTACCACTGTTAATTAACCTTCCTCCAATAATATCTGAATAAAATTTGGTGTAATTAGTAGGCCATAGTAGACAGAAAAATAATCAGTAATCCATTTAAAGTATATATATAGCACTCTTAGTCAAAAACAAAGAGGGGGTTATGGTATAATTTCGGTAGATCTGACAAGAGCAACACAGCTATTCTGATTCTTAAATAATGTACAGTCAGGCTTGGAAGGATTAGATTTTTATCAGTAAATGTTGGTAAATGTTGATTTCACCATATACACACAAACCAATGAAAAAATATTTCCATTGATAATAACTGAAATTCACAGATATGAAAACTAAGAAAAATGTTGCTTGAGAACTTCTTAGAGTTTAAGGATATTTACTTTTGTACTATGATATGTGATATTGACAATCTGTGTTATAACAGCTTTAACTTTTTTGGTCTCAACATCTACTGTCCTTCAATAATTATTGTCTGTCCTCTCCCCAGCCCCCTAATTTTCCACAAATGTGAAAATTTAAGTAGACAAAAATTGAAACAGATGCTTAAAAATAAACATCAATACGATCAGTCAAATTATAAAAAATACTGAATTCTGCCAAACCTACTTAGAGTGTTCTCTTCAGACTTGCTAGGGGCAAAACCCCTATGCACAAAAGCTGATCATATTATTACTATTATATAGGTGATATTGCTGTATTTAAACAGTCACTTTCTTAAATAATTTCCTCACCTGCACAGGAGAGAGATGTGAAAGAGACAATGGGAACTTGCTGCTTCTTTGGAAAGTAGAGGTGTGCAGATGAGCCATGCCCCACCATCAAAAATGTCAGTGAGGAGCCAAGTTTAAATAAAAAAAAGCCTCAAACATGACCAGGCGTTAAAACAGATCCCAGGGACACTTTTGCAAAGATGGGGGCAATGTCTTACATGCTTTGAAGTTAGTGACTCAGCTCCCACTGACTTCAGTGGAAATAGAATTGGGTCTATAATGGGGGAAAAAACAATTAGAATCAAAGGTGATCCAGGACAGAGAGAAAAAGAAGGAGGAAAAAAATAGAGGAGCCAAGAAAATAAGGTGGCAATTACAAACCATTAGTAGCCTAAGCCTCATGACAGATTCAGAGGCAGTTCCTAATCTCTGTATCAGGAACACCATAAGCAAGACACGGATCTGGGTCAATATTGTCAAGAACAGGAGCCTAAAGTTAGGCCACCGAGCATAAAATTTTCATAAGTGCCTAGGTGATTTAGGTACCTAAGTCACTTAGTTGATTTTTCCAATTTTACCCCTAAGTAAGTAACCTGATTTTCCAAAGCACTAAGCACAGCAACTCCTATTAAACCAACAGGTGCTGGCTGCTCAGCGCTTTGGAAAACCAGGCAGGAGCTTAAATATTAATTTTAGGAGCTTAAATTTAGGTTCTTGGTTTTGAAAATCTTGACCCAGAGATTCATCTAGAAACCCAGATTTCAATGCTAGAAGCACACACACACCAGATAGATTGATCAATCAACTGATAGATCAGATAGTGTATTTTACTTTGTATTTATACATGCATACAAAGTGAAAATCTGTTACGGAGATAACCTTGTAACACAAAGGTGTTGCCCTTTTTTCTTTTGGTTTCTTATTTAATGCTGATGTGCACTGAAAACCAACATTTTCTATTATTCCACAAAGCAAGTACAGCATTGGGGAGTGGATGTGCAGGCCTCCTTGTGGAGTCCTGCCGATATGCCTGGACTTTGTTCCGGAAAGAGCCATGACAGAAATGACATGGAAGCGTCCATTTTCAAACCTTGGCTTCTTTTCAAGCTAAAGGGAATCTATGGCCTTCTTTACATATAAACTTTCACTGGTTTAATTGTTTTTCTAAAAAACAACAAAACCCCATTTTGTTAAACTCGTGCAATTTTGTGTGTAAACAAGACCTTTGTAATTGGGAACAGATAACGATGTTGTGGCCTTTGATAACATAGTAATGAAGATTGATAGCAGGAACTATTTCCTTTGTTATATACTATTTGACATTGTGGTATATATGTTTTTATTGCAGAGGATGGTATTGGCAATGGGGCATTTCCTTCTCTCTCTTTGGGTTCATTTACACCCTAATGCGATTGTAGAGCAAGTAGGTATACCTGCATTAGCTTTAATTTAGCTATCACTGGTAACAATAGTAGTGCGGATGTGATGGTACTGTCTTCAGCAAAGGCTAGAAACCTAAGCATGTACTCAGGGTCCATGGCCTACCCGCACTGCAATCACAGTTTCGTTTCTTGTGTAGACTTACCTTAAGATGCAATTTAAATAGTCAGCATGGCCCATACCCACAAAGACAGTTAGGCTCCTAACATCCTTGATTTAATTGAATTCACTGAAATCAAGGGACGTTAGGAGCCTAAATACCTTTGTGGATCTGGGTCTATGTTACCAGAGGTAGTTACCATCTGATGTCTATTCTGTTAAATTAGTTAGGTGGTCCCTGTCAGGTTCATAGTGGACAGGTAGGTGTCCCTATCATGAAATGCACCATGACAATTGACACTAATTGGTATCCTTGTAAATGCTGTCTCAGCAACTCTAACCTCCGGAAGCGGTCTCTACAGAACAGACTGGAAGCCCATTTGTAGTGCAGTGTGAAGGAAGCTTGTTTTGCTTCTGCCTGGGCGGCATCTGTTCCATAAATAAATAAAGGGTGTCCTTTTCCAGAGCTATGAAGTCAGTATGTTTCATAAGCAATAAAAGCATAGGAAAACATTTTTCTAAGCGTACAAATTATATCTTTTCAAAGCCAGAAACTGAGTGGTGTATGCAAAACTAAGTGTGGTCGCAAAGTTAAGAGTTCTACATTGTTGATCAAAGCATTGAATCAAGTCAGGCCAAATGTGTAAAACAAGTCAAAGAAAATAAGCCCAAACTTTCATTCATTAATGTCAATAGAAGGCATTCAGGAGTTTCTCAGTATTTCCCTTTTAATACCTACCAAGAGGCCTGAATTTAACTTATATTTACTTCTTTCTGCTCCACCATACATTAGTTCAATTTGATTATTTCTCAGAACATTTACATTTTAATTAAAAGAACAGCATTTAGAAGTACAGCATCTTTGTGGAATAAACATTCTTTAAACCTTTGTTGGTTTTTATAGGCAAGTAGTCAATAAAGACACATATGTGCTGTTTTCTGTAACCACATGCTTTACTATCATGCCTTAGATAAGCACCATAACGTAAGTTGTCTTCCACACAAAGTTCTGGCAAGCTTCAATAGATTCATTAGTGGGTTTTTTTTTTTGTAGGACCACTGAAGCTCATAGTCCATAACAATGGAGCCAATCACTGTCTCTTCCTTGACCCAATCTTATGTTTTCCCTTTTTTCGCTACAGATTCTTATTTCATTTCTGAACAACTGGATTTCTATGGCACTTTCAGAACAAATAAATATCTTCCTTTTCCCTTTGCTTATATCTCCTCTGCATATTTTTTTCTCTACAACTGCCTGTATATAAACCGGTGTCATAAATGGCAGAGTTCTTCAGGTAATCTTTCATTGGACACGAATGGCCTAGCATTAAAATGCAGATAATGTTACCTCAATTAGAGAGTGCTGTGCAAAACTTGAAAAAGACATAGCGAAATGTTTGGATTAAACAACTAAGTGTACGTTGTTAGGAGTGGGGGTGGGCAAGTCGCAATTTCAATGGCTCCATTAATGAATAAATGTTAGACTGTATCAACAGTCCTGAACAAGCTCGTGGTTTGTGTGTGCATGGAGTGTAATGGTATCAATTGACTAGTTCTTTGTGGTTGCTATAAAGTGCCCTTGAATGTGTCAATGGAGAGAAGGCATGCAGACAATAAAGGCATGACAGCTGAATGTCAGCAGCGACCTTGAACCTAAACTGGTTTCACCATTCCAGTGATTTCAGCTACAGTGGAGACATTCACTGCAGCTGGACCTTCGGCATTGCTTGTCATTTCCTCCGTTCAGACTCCAAGCATTTAACTGACAATTTCACCACATTGCTAGACCCTGCTAATAAGCATCAGGGAACGTTCACTTATTAGTGATGGTGCTAACAATATGTTCAGCATTCTAATCAGGCTTGCATTGGCATTTACAAAACATAAAGCACACAGCAAAACAAAGCCAGTCACCACTGATCAAATACTTCATATAAGCATATGCAGCCAAAGGAGGCACAAGCTGCTCGGTTATGAAGCAATGTTTTTCTTGATCTGAGTGTTGCTTTACATACCATGTACTCTTTAAGGCTGTAAATAACACATGATTATTTAAAATACGGTAGGGAAGATTAATTAGTATTTGGGATGCAGTATTTCTTTAATGAAAAACAAAAATTCTCCTAAAGGTTACATTTATAGATTAAATATGCCTTTCGCATTAAGAGTGTGTTATTAGGAAGATCAATGTGCAGCAGAGCACTACAAAGCATTTTGTGGCAAAAACCATTAATACATGCAAATAACGGAATCCCTTTGCTAATGCAAGGAGACTGATCATACACACTGTCACAGGCAGTGAAGAATCAAGAAAGGGGGAACATTGATCGGTAGCACACTTTTGACCACGTGTATACAGGAGAGGCCTGAAATACTGGATGTTGACATTCCCATACAACAGGAATTTCAGTGAATGCCTCCCCCCTTAGTGTGGGAAGGGCTTTGGTAAAGCTGTCAGGAGAGGGAATTGGGCTGATTCTCAACATCAACCCTCTCCCTACACTTAAGAAGAGATCTTTGGAGTAAGGATTGGGCTTGGAAGACTTTTTTTCTTCCTATGGGAGCTGATGGGTTTGAATCCCCCCTGGCTCCTTATTGGCTCTTGTCTTCATTTTCCCTCAAGGGCAAAAGGGATGCAAATGTCCTGGCTAGAGAAGGGAGCATTCTGTTCCTAACCCCACCACCCTCCTCCTCATTTGGTTATATTTATATGAATAACATGTAGGGTTGGGTTTTTTACTCAGACAGTCTGGTTTTTGGGTTCTGTGTTCAGGTTGGAGCCAGGTTTTCAGGGACCTGGCAACTCTAAATGGCACCCAAATCAAAAGTCAGGTTACTGTGAGCCAGGGGGAGGCACCAGGACATGAACCCGCACCAGCCCCTGCTCAGCCATGGCTGCCTCGTACCTGCAGGTAGGCTCATTGAGACAATCCAGTGAGCACTGGGGGAGGACCAGAGAAGAGTGAGTGATGTGGGCAGGGCCATGGGAAGAGGAGGCATAGCACGGCCTCAAGGGGAAGAGGTGGAGCGGGGACAGGCCTTCAGGGGTGTGGTTACCCACAATTAGGAAGGTGGCAACCCTATGAGATGGCAACCTTAAAATTAACTTTTGTGGAAGGCTAAGCATAATGTAGCTGGGATCCCTGGTTTGCTCTGAATCTTAGCTGGGTGCCAATTTGATGGCAAAAGGAATTTTCCTGGCTGCAGATTGTCACATGGATTTTTTTTTCTTGAGCAGCCAGTAGATTCAGCCAATCCAGCTGGCAAGACAAGCAGCATGTGTCTGCAATTTAAAGTAAACCAGGTGAGCCACATGCATTTGTTTAGTCCATTGTAGTAATTGTGACCTAACACAGACAAAGCCCAATCCCAGCCCCCTGCATAGGGTTGTGAGGGAGGGAGGGAGGCCAGGTTATGCTGGGAGGGGTGGGACAGGTGAATGTTGTTTGACATTCATCACAGATCATGATTCTCCCTTGTTGGGACCCAGATCTTTCACAAAGAATCAGTCAGGGAATTTAATTAGGACCAAATCCCAATGTTACAAGGCAGTGGTTTTCAACATTTTTTTGTTTGCAGACTCCTAAAAAATTTCAAATGGAGGTGCAGACCCCTTTGGATATCAGACAGTTTGTAGATACCCAGGGTCCACAGACCACAGGTGGAAAACCAGTATTATAGGGACAAACTCAAGTCCCATTGGGACATGGAACTGTTGGACCCAGAGGAAGGGGAAGGGCCCACTAGGCAAATATTACCACCAAGTAGAGACTAGAAAGTGTTAAAAGAGAGAGACAGAGAGAAAGAGAAATTAATATTCAGAACTCATTGAAAAATGCCAATTTTAAGAGAAATTTCAACTATATTTTTCAAAATTTCTCATGAAATTTTGTTTGTCAATGACAAACCAAAAACTGAAACATCTTCTATTTTAGAAAGGCATGTTTGGTAAATATTTTTGGTTATTGGTATAATCCTGGAATGTTTACTGAAACATTTTTTCATTTATTTTTTTCTTTGAGGGGACAGGGGAGGGTGGAGAAAATTTCAACCAAAATGAATCTTCTACTGATAATTTTTGTTTGGTTGAAAGCCATTTTTTATTGAAAAAATGTTTCAATGAAACTTTTTTTTAATCAGCTTTCATAATATTATAGGCTTATAGACTAAGTATATAAGAGCTAAAACGAGAGTCCTATAGCACTTTAAAGACTAACAAATTTAATTTCTGTAGGCATAAGCTTTCGTGGGCTGCAGCCCACTTCGTCAGATGTAAGAAACAGAAATCAGATTGGGGGTATATATATATACATCCAAGGGTAAGGAACAACAATGGGGAGGGGTGGTGTAGGAAAGTCCATTCAGTTAGAGTAGATGAGGCCTATTCACAATCATTGATTAGAAGGTGAGAATGTGTGAACAGTGACAATTACTTCTTGTAATGAGATAACCATTCCAAGTCCCTATTCAGACCCAGTTTGATTGTGTCGAGTTTGCATACGAGTTCCAGCTCTGCAGTTTCTTTCTGAAGTCTGTTTTTGAAGTTTTTTGTAGAAGTATGGCAACTTTCAAGTCAAGAACAGAGTAGCCTGGGAGATTGAAGTGTTCTCTAACTGGTTTATGGATATTACCATTTTTTATGTCTGATTTGTGTCCATTTATATAAGAGCTGAAGCCTTGGGTTTATACCATGAAGTTGTGTGTGGGATCTTTATTTCTGATCTCACATGACTATGACAAAGCAATTTTGTTTATATGTTAACTACTATTATTACATGGCGGTCAACTAAGAAAAACAGAATTTATGTTAGGTGAATGATACTATGTAACAGATTTACATAGATTGTGTACTTTAAGTGCCAGAACTTAAAAATATTAAAGAACAACAACATATCCTTCTGGTTGCTAACTTAAGATCTTTTATCCATACACTTATATGTATGGAACTGGGTGAATCAATTTCAAACCATATGCAGTTTTCTATCAGGTACTGTAAATGAAAAAGTTTGGAGTGTATATGAAAGGTTCGTTTATCACCAAATTTCTGAAATTATGGACAATAATGGCAATTCTCCATGTAAATTTTTAAAGGTAAAATTTTTTTAATTTAATTTAGAACTGGTATTTCCTTAACAATTGAGTTGCCAGCAAAATAAAGTTCTTTGCTATACATTGAAATGAAACACAGAAGTATGTTTTTCCATTTTTTATTACTTAATATTTATGTTATAATACCACTCAGCCAATTATTCAGTATAAAGGTCCCATCAAGCTGTACAAACACACAGTAAAGGCCCCTTCTGCAAACATCTTATAATCCAAAAAGAAAAATGGAATACAAGGGTTGGAAGAGATAAATACAATCCAAAATATACAATTTGTATACAACTATTTTTAATATTGAGAAATATTTATTAGCCAAAATACTGAAGATGTTGTTCTCTTTCCGTTCGTGTGTATAATCAAATGTATTTATTCATGGACAGTGATATGATCTGCTTCAATTATATGCATTGTATGATTAGTTGATGTTATAAGTAGTTGTCCTTAGCTCAAGAATCTGATCCTGCAGTTCTACTTTAGACAAAACTCCCTTTAACTTGGAAACTTTATCGAGAGTCTTGTCTGCAGAAGAACTGCAAGTTTGGAACCCACGTAAATTAGAGGAATGTTTAAAGTACTTTTGTTATATTTTATTCTATATAACTAGAGCTAATCAGAAAATAGAAATGAAAATGAAATTTTGAACAAAAAACAGGAATGAAAAGTTTTTGGAGAAGTTTTTTGTTTTTCAGCCACCTCTATTTATAGCACACATTAGCTAGAAATTTTGCTTTGGCAAACAGCTGTGAACTTCAGAGAGATCTAGAGGACAAAACATCTGACTCACAAGAAGACTAAAATGAAAGATGCAACAATGATCAAAAGTCTTTAAGGGCATAAAGTACCAAAAGCCAATCTGATGCTCCCCTCCCTTTATATAAGGAGAAGCAAAACAGGGGAAGGGAAGGCATATAAAGGAGAGAGCAGTACCCAAGGAAACTCTCTGCAGCAAATCTATATGAACAGACTCCGCAAACTGGAAGCAGTAATGGTTCAAAGCTAATGAGCAGATTATTCTCCATGGTATGCTTGACCTGCTTCATCAGAATCTTCCTGGAAAATTTTCTTCTATCAGCATTAACGCCCTTCCATTGCTTCTCGATCTTTTTCCAAATGGAGTAGTGCATAACCAGTTAAGGTTTTGCCAATGACAACATGGTCCCTAAAGAAGTCATAATGCCATGCATGTAGAAAGTCCTACAGTCAATCTGAGATTTCCTGTATTCACACATTTGCCCTTTACCTTCACACCTTTCTTTGGATCTGCTGAGTTTATAAACCTCATCCCATCTCCATTCCACTAGACGCAAATTCCTTCTTTTGGGAGCGGAAAGCTCATATGAAACTATGAAAAGAGACTTATGGAGTTCCACGAGTTTTTCCCTCATGTAAATGGAATATCTGGTCCAATAAACTTAATATTTGCATATTGGACAGGGAGTGGGCAGAGAGGTCTGGAGAATGGGCAGAGTCCTGTCTCTATGCCTCCAACTCACAGCTGAGCTGTGGCAGGGGGGTAATCTGCTATTGGTAGAGATCAGTCAGAGACTACCACACATTAGAAGCAAGGGAAGACAAAAAAAGTGTCCTCCCTAGTGTCTTTCTGGAAGAGAATCAGCTACACACAGAGCTGGTTGTAAAAGCACTATCTAGCCCTAAAATAAGAGCACTTAATTAGCATAAGTGTACAAAGTGTTTGTTTTTATAATACACTCATATGTCTGCTCATATGCAACTTGCAAATTCACATAAATTTGCATCTTAGCTCTGGTGACTCATGACATTTTTCAGCTTTCCATAATCTATTTTTGAGGAGGCTAGGATTTTGTGTGTGTGTGTGTGTGTGTGTACGTATGTACTGGAGGGAATGACATTATTAGGTTGCAATATGCCAATACTTAAGAACATGAGTAACTTTAGTCACATGAGTAGTTCCACTGAGGCCAATAGTGCTTCACATGCTTAAGTGTTTGCAATTTTGGGCCCTTAGCACCACCTCCTTCTATTTTGAATCACTGAGGTTCATATGAATTGTGTTTACTACAAAATATAATATCTAAAGTTTTTAAAATATTTATATTGGCATTTGGAACGAATATCAATGATATACATTTAATGAATACCAGTGAGCGAAATAGCTTTTTTGAAAATACCTGCATTCATCCTGAAGCAACATGTCTTCAAATTGCTGTACTGTATCTGAGTCCCGGTCTGCAAACAGGTACTTACATCAGTAATGATGCCCATATAAGAAATCTCATAGTATTCTTCAAGCCCAAACCTGCAAAGACTTACGTACATTGGTGGCCCCCTTACATAAGAGAACTTTCTGAGTAATACTTTTTCACTCGAGGGACTTACACACTACATTGATGGTCTCCTTCATTCAAACATGTCACTTATTAAAACTATCCTGAGTAGAAGCTTGAAAAAAAAAAAGATGAATAAATAAGAATTAAATGCCAAAACACACATGGGTAACTAAATTAAATTTTAAATACAAAAAGATTTAGAAATGAAATTTAGGCTAACAGGTCACCACAATGCCTACAGCTACAGTATTCATTTTTCTTAGCTTACATACAGTCAGCAGATTTGATTTAACATAAATGTATGTGGTCATGTCTGAAAATACACCAGCCTTCATAAAATAATAAAGAAGCATTTTTCATGCACGCATATGACATGTTTACCTAGAAAAAGTATACAAAGCTGCAAAGTATTTCACTGTTATTAGGAACATTTAGTGGACCAAATTCTTCCCTAAAATATGATTGCACATGTGTAACTGAGGACAAAATTTACCCTCCTTCAGTAGAAAGTCCAAGTAAGTAGGCTTTGTATTGAAAACTCAATGGAGGTTGGTGAGGATGGAATATACCAGTTCCTCAGGGTTGCAATTTCAGTTTATGAGTTGCTTTCCCACTACACCCCAATGTCCTAAACATCCTGGTCACTAGTTCCACATAAGTATGGACAGAATAGCCCCTTCATTCCTGTTTATATGGAAAGCAGTTTAAACAGACATTTCTGATATGTATGGGGTTCAGAGACCTTGATTTATGGACCATTCAAGAGTTCAGTGACTTCTGTGGCACAGAGCGCCTTGCACAGGACCTGCACAAAATTTGACTCACTGGTGCAGGGTGCAAATCAGGGCAGAATTTGTCCCATTGTGTGTTCTTAACAGAGAAATATTGTACTTTTTTTAAAAAATGGCAATCAGGTTCATAGGTAGATTCAGAGATTTCAAGGCCAGAAGGGACCATTGTGGTCATCTAGCCTCACCTCCTGTGTAACACGGGACCTAGAACGGCCCCAAAATAATTCCTACAGCATATCTTTTAGAACAGTGCTTTTCAACCTTTTTTCATTTGCAGATCCCTAAAATATTTCGAATGGAGCTTCGAACCTCTTTGGAAATTTTAGATAGTACCACAAATTGAAAACCACTGTTTTAGAAAAACATCCAATCTTGATTTAAAAATGGTCAGTGATGGAGAATCCATCACGAACTTTAGTAAGTGGTTCCAATGGCTAATTACTCTCACTTTTAAAATGTATTCATAATTTAAGTTTTCCAAATATAAAAATATGCCAAAATACCATATTCATCAGAATACACAAAGTAAATCAAGAGGGTTAGGATAAAGGTAGGGGAGGGGAAAAGACATCTCTATCTTCAGGATCTATGATGACTATGTTAATCGTAGACATCTAAAAATTCAGCCCAAATTGCTTTGAATTTTCAGGCATTCCTTTCTGCTGAATGCGAGTCATTCGTTAGCTGCAAGGTCAGCCATATCACAGAGCCAGGCATCGATATTTTGTGAGGAGCTACTTTTCCATTTTTGTAGGATTAACTTTTTGGTGACCAATGCTGCATGTTGGAACTACACTGCCTCTTTACCAGGTAATCTCCAAGAATGAGGAATATATCCAAGAATGAAACTTAAGGGGAATGACTCCAATTTAATATCTATATCAAAGTGGTTCTTTGATCCACCCCAGACCACGAATTCTTGATACAAGGGCAATCCCAAAACATGAGCTAACGTAACACCAATGGAATTACAATTCCAATAGCAGTCAGCATTTATGAGGCCCATTACCATTAGCCTATGGGGGGGGACCAGTATATTTGAAAAAGGATCTTGTAGTAAATAAGCCATAGTCCCAGGTCTATAGTTGCTTTTTTAACATTTGATAAAATTGTATTCCACCGGATCAGAAATAGTTGTGTCTCCAAATCTCTATTCTAAGCAACTCTTAAATTATCAATTTTGGCAAAGTGTTTGGGGTCATAAAATTGTACAAGGATACCACTAGCAAAGTAAATCCAGGAAGTTTCCTCTGAAATAATAAAAGCTCTGAAGCTCCCTAATGCATCCGGTACAAAATACTAAATATTTTCACATAAATATTTATGCCTTATTCCCAGTCTGAAATTATCTAGCTTCAACTTCCCACCTCTGGACCGTGTTAGATCTTTCTCTGTTAGATTGAAGAGCCCTTTATTAAATATTTGTTCTTCATGAAGGTACTTACAGATGTAATCAAGTTACCCCTTAACCGTCTCTTTGTTAAACTAAATAGATTAAGCTCCTTGAGTCTGTCACTGTGATGTATGTTGTCTAATCCTTTAATCATTCTCTTGGCTCTTCTCTGAACCCTCTCCAATTTATCAACATCCTTCTCGAATTGTAGACACCAGACTGGACATAATATTTCAGCAGCATTCACACCAGTACCAAATACAGAAGTAAAATAAACTCTTTACTCCTACTCAAGATCTCTTTTATGAGCCCAAGGATTGCATTAGCCCTTTTGGCCACAGTGGGAGCTCACGTTCAGCAGTGTATCCACCATGATCCACAAATCCTTTTCAGAGTCACTCCTTCCCAGGAGGTCAGTAGGGTTGCACAAGAATAAGGCAAAGAACAACATGCCCCACGATGTTTAAACTGTCCATAATGTGTGGGGGGAAGAGGGGAAACAGAAGATTACAGAGTTACACTATAAAATAGACTAATTACATTTTGAAAATAAGCACATGGGAGAAAATTAAACAACCCCAGCACAGAGCCTCGTTAAGTGGTTTTGTAAAGATCTGGACTTGACAGCTGGACATTTCTCCTCTCACTCTGCAACAATCCCAAGCTTTGGGTGCTATGGGGCATGAGCTGGCCTGTTCTCTCAACTCTGGTGGTGCAAGAAGTTCGCACAGGCAGCAGCAGCTCTTCTTAGATCCTCTGGGCCCCACCCCCACTTCTCCACCTCCAACCAAGAGAGCAGCAACTTAGGCCTATGTGACCTATCCAACCATCAGAACAATTCCTAATCAGGCCTCTGAATCCCCAGGGCACCAGCACTACTCTAAAGATACCTTATTAGGTCTCTCAGTGCTGAGTATGCCTGAGGGTAAGTGAGGGTGGGTGAATACAGTGGGTCAGTGAATGCTGGTGAGCAGATGAATGAATGGTAGAAGCAAATAGGCTCTAGTGACTATGGAAGGCATGGGACAGTATTGAGAGTAACTGTATGAGGGGAGGTATCCAAAAAGGCGATTAAGAGTAACTATGGGTGAGTGACTGGAATGGCTTGATGAGTGAAGAATGAATAAATTTGATGGGACAGAGGAGGGAGAAAATGAGGGAATATTCTAGAAATCTGAAGTAGGATGAAGAGCAACAGATTTAGTTCCGGTCTATACTTACCTTCCGGATTTGGCGGCAGTCGACGGGAGATACGCAAGTGACGTAAATCACTTGCATATCTCCCGTCAACTTTGCTGCATCTGCTCCGCATGCCATCCACACTGTGCTGCACCAACGGGAACAGTGTTCCCTTCAACGCAGCACTACTCCACTTACTGGGGTGGTTTTCCTGCATCGATTGCTGGATCGACTGAGCGGGTCTACACAGACTGCTCAGTTGATCCAGAGCAATCGATCTGATGGTGGCAAATTTGCCGCCATCAGTGTAGACCCAGCCTTAGAGTGCTTAGAAAGGAAAATATGATTACTGAAGAAAGAGGGAGTGGGTGTGGGAGAGAGGGAAAGATATTGAAAACAATAGAAAGCGAGGAGAGGACATAGCACAAGGAAAAGGGAACAGGAAATGAAAGGGAAGTAACAAGAGACAAGAAAAGAAGGTACAATACTGAAAACAAAGGAAAAGGTACCCAACATATACAGAAACAGTAGAGTTATGGAGAGAAAGAAGGAAAAACAAAATCAAAGGAGACATTTACATTTAAAAAAATGATTTAACAGGAGGTTGAGTGTCAAAATATTACAATAAAATTAACATGACTGACTGTATAACATATAGATAGATATAGCACTATAAAAACGATACATAAATTGTACAATTGTTACTGCAAACTGTGCCAAAAAGTTCTTGCCAGAAGAGATTACAGTCTAAAAACAGAATGTGTTCATATTTAGATTTCTGTACCAATGTTCAATTTGAAAAGGGGGGATTTACATTTAGGGCCTCCACAACTGAGTGAATTTCATCAACAGCAAACTGCTAACATATATGTGTACATACAGTCCATTCATGGATACAAACCGACACACTCTTAGGGCCAGATCCTGCAAGGTACTAAACATTGGGTGGTCAGGGAGCTTAGCATTTCACAAGAGCTGCTAAATCACTCACATGTTCATTCTTATGCTGGGACAAATTCAGCTCCGCTCCCTCACACAGTCACACTGGAGTTAATGAGATTACTTGGGTGAATAAATTGCACAAGATCTAAACCATCATAATAATAATACTTAGCATTTATACAGAGACTCTCAAAGTGGCACAAAGATATTAACAGATTAAGGGCTTTAATATCCTTGTGAAGCAGGTAAAATGTTACTCCTATTCATTTTTTGTGGAATTGCACCTCATTAACGTAGTATTTGAGACACACCAAACTTCACACAGAAATCTGTTGCAGAGCTGGGAACAAAACCCAGAGTGCAACCTCACACTCCTATGCTTTAGTTTCCTGGCTCCAATCCTAAAAAAATTATATTTTTATTTAAAAATTATAAGGATTTATAGTGAAAAACTTATTACACACAACAGCTGACATCTGAAGAAACTCCTTCTGATTACTTCAAGTTAAAAATATCTCATCTATTGTTCAAGACAATAGGGCTCAAAGTTCTGTTCACTTTTGGTTTAATCATACCAGGTGCTGAGCACTGTGCCCATATCTCAGCAAAGCACTTAAGCAAGTGCTTATTTTTAACTTAATATATACAGGACAATGCACATGCCTATATTTAAGCATTTTCTTAAGTGTTTTGCTGTATAGGGGCTCAACCTCCTGCAGGACCAAGGCCTTTAGCACATGACCCAACTTCCATTGAAATCAATGGAAAGATTCTCATTGATTTGGATCATGCCCTTAATGGAAGAGTTGCCAAATTGTGCACTGAGAGGCATTTACTCACACATGTAGTTCCCCTGAAGACTATTCAGGTCAGTAAGCGTTACACAAGAGAGTAAGAGTGGCTTAATCAGGACCTTATCACACGGTCGATTACAATACCATTTTGTCACTGTGCCTTTTTACTTTTTATTGCTTAGCAACTTTACTTGGAAAAAAAAGAGAAATGGAAATACAAATGAACCTTATGAATGATTAATGATTATGAATTTTTGCCAATTTTTTCATATTTTTTCAGGCTCTGTAAATATGGGATCATTGTTATATATTCTGCCTGACTTCTTTCTAGCAAATCATCACATTTTTATGGTAGCAGTGTATTGATACATGAAAAACACTATATAGTAGCTTATTATAGATACAAGTTATTTGAAGGTACATGCAGAAATATATCCCTTCTATTTTTTCCAACCTATTTTCTGAATTTTTAACAGAAATTGGGCCAGATCCTACTCTCATTGAAGTAATTAGTAAAATTCCCACCCACTTCAATGACATCAGAATGTGGCTCACTGTCATCTCATTTATTTTGAAGACATTTTTACAATCTCCTTAAGAGACTTTTCAGTTCTTCTAAAAGAAACTTTGTCTAATGAATTTAATTTTCCAAAACAGTTACTTAAAATGTAAAGATTACAAAATGATTACAAGAGATCACAAAACTCTACTCCCTGGAATTTGAGGGCTGCCGTACCCCTCACTTACCAACACCACCCAGTTTCAAAACATGACTAGTCTGTTTTAATATCCTCTCTATATATAGCTCTTTATTAATCATACATCTAAATAGATGTACATAGGTGATGATAACATTACGGTAAGTTATTTCTATGTGATTTTAGCATACATTATGTCCTCAGAACATGAATCTAATTTACTATGTGTTTAGTATTTTTAAGATTGTATATTTATCTATTTTATAATTGTCTGTTTAAACCACAAAGTCTTTAAAAGGTAAGTATTCACTGATGCAGTTGCACTTATTATAATTTTGATATAGAAATGATTACATCAGCTATAATTCAGCTGATATCTTTAAGTATTTAAATAATCAGTAAGAATTTTAGATACCCACTTTTCTTGCATATAGGAAAACGACATGGCCTCATTTTACCTGCTAACTGCAAAAGTACTGATTTTAACACTGATTTTAATAGAGATAGTTTCCAAATGTCAGTATGTAAAACTCAGTTGCCCTTAATTGAAAACTACTAAAGAACTGCTATTAAACTTAACAAATACATTTTTTACATGCTTATATACCTCTTCATTATCAAACCAGCAGCTTCACAAAAATAATTTCTGGGATCACAACAGGTGGGCTATTGACTAGTAACTGCAATACCAAATAATGCCATTTAAATAATTAGTAAAAGCATGCTTTCATTGCACAAGGTCTTTCTGAGTCTATGGAAGTATTTTGAGATAAAGATGATTCACTTTGATAGGCCTTAAGTCATAAAAACAATTTTTAAATGATGGTACTTTCTGTGGTTCAGTAGATGTAGCTAATTTTCTTAGCAAAAAGACAAAATTTTCTTATAAGTTATAATGAGAATAGTGATGTTAAATAATGATACCCCAAAATTGGTAATGTGAACATAAGCATCCATTCACTGAAAACCTAGGGACTAGAATCCTTGTGATATGGGGCCTTATTTTTCCAGATCACTTGCTTTATCTACAATAAGCACTTCTTACTCTTCTTGTCACCGAAGCAGCAGAGAGTCAGTATATGAAAATAAACACACATAAAGCCTGGTTTTGGTTAAAAAAATACTTCAGGCTTTTATAGCCTTATATCTTTTTTAATGTTTACATCAAACTATGTATATAATTGATAGATATGGATATATTTAAATGTGAATTTATTTTATTTAATAGTTTTCAGAGCAGAGAGAAGTTGCTTACTGGGAACAATTCTTAAGTGTCAATTGCACAAATTTTGCTCAGACACAGCCTGTCATTATGCAAATAGAAGAAAAGAAAGTATTTTGCTTATGGAACTTACACATAAATTGTGAAAAAATTTGTAAGAATCAAATGTTTCTCAGAAAAAGGTAATGTGTACATTCTTCTGCATCATTGTCTTCAAGAAACAGGATTGTCTTAATTAAACATGCCTGTAAAGTTTTAAAGCTATAGATCTATTATGGATCTTTCTTGCACAGGTCTCACACTCACACAATGCAACATGGTAAACAGATTATTCAATTAAAACTATCTTGTTTTCTTTACAGTATTAGCATTTAAAATATACCCTACCAACATCTGTGGTTGACAAACAGTGAAACGTAGTATTAACCAATATACATTTTACTTTGCATCCACAATACAATACACCTTTGTACCATTGAATGATTGCTTACAACAATAAAAAAATAATTGTAGCATTATGCTTGTCAAACTTTCTGGCTACTTTATTGTAAACACACACACACACACACACACTTTCCCTTTTTCTCAAATGCAATTAATATAAGGCCAAATCCTGAAGTCAAGATCAGACTTTCAGAAAGGAGAGCTATGAGTGCAGGTTTTGGTCTTTTACGCCTATACAGGCAAAATTCCAGTTGCAAGCAATGAAGTTTTCTATGATTAAAGACGGAGGCCCTGATTCTTCAAACCTTCCAATCACTGACTACCCACGAGCTTCAGTGGGAATTTTAAATGCAGGATTGGACCCTGATTAAGGGCATCATCATAAATTTAGCTCACCGAGGTAAAATAGAATCAGGAGGCCCTGGCTCACACTGAATAGTATTTTATCCCTTAAGTAGTGCCATTGAAATCAGCAGGACTACTCAGGAAGTAAGGTACTATTCAGTGAGAGAGAGAGAGGCTCATAATCTGGCCCTACAGTAATTTGGAGTCATCAAAATGTAAACATTTAGCTTTGAAGAACTGATTCTCTTGAATAACACCACATAAAGTTCCATGAAATTACTTTCCAGAAGCATACAATTTTATTGGTAAAGTATTTAAGTAAACACTTCAGATGGAACGAGGGACAATATTATGAATATCAACATTTTTAAAGTATATGTTTACGGACTGACAGTTGTCATTGACAAAACAATTTGCTAGCTTATATTTATGTGGCGATGGCATGATCTAAAAAAAGTATTTAACAAAACAATGCCTCATCAACATAACTTGCCTGCATTTAAAAAAAAGAAGAGAAAAGAAAAAAGAATGAGTTCTGTACAGCAACCCATCTACTGCAGTTTTTATAAGGACAAATGAATGTAAGTGTTAACAAGGCCTAATCTTCTCTTTTGTATTTGTTTCTTCATTAAGCTTTAACTATGCTTTTGCCTCTGTATATTGAAGATTTGATGAGAAGATGGTATGACAGGCTTGGCTTCTCCCAATGCAGCTGGCACTGCTGATGCCAAAAGCCAGAGCCTGTTGTAGTGGGATCATGAGAGATTCGTTCAGAGCACAGTTTGCCTGTCAGTTTCCCATCCGCCTCAGAGTGTTCAGCTCCATCTCTGAATCCCCTTAATGAGAAGTGCAGGACAATACCAGTATTGTTGTTTCTATTCGGAATCTTGTGGAAAGAACAATCGCTGTTTACCCAAGCATTTGTACTACCCAAACTCTGTCGATAATTACTTCTAGAGCCCCTGATTAACTCTGCTCTTCGCTTCAGCACAAAAAGCTATTGAGCTAGACACAGGCCAACCTTTCTATCTCTCATAGCCTTTTAACAATTTACTGAATATAGCTCAGGCCTCATCTTTGTCAGAGAAAGAACCATGTTTCTACATAATTCGCACTCGGCTCATCTGCGTCAGATGAAAAAAAATAAGAAATCTCTGCGTTGGTCTGGTACAGACAAGGCAGTTTTGAAAAATACTCCTTAGCTTTCACATTGCTGATTCTGTCTACAACTGTCAATAGCAAAAAAAAAAAAAGAACCTTCAAATTAGTACTGGCATATCTCAGCAGTTGATCCTTGTTAACATTTTATGACAAAATATGTAGTAGAAATTTTCTATTTATGTAATTAGCCTATGAGCACCACTATGGGTTTTGTTTTATTTTTATAAACCAAACCAAATGGAACTGTTGCTGTGTCTATTTCTAGGATGCTGGTAATAATTTTAGTCTGTCATATCATTCAGGTTTTTTTCACCCCTCTCCATCTCTCCACATACAGTCTGCTGCTAGTGCTATGCAAAACACCATCATGAATATGCGTAATTATGGAGATTCATGGTAATTTTTCAGGGTTATCCGATGTGACGTTTATAGGACAGCAGCATACATCAATTTAAACGAGAGTGACAAATATCTTATCCTTTTTATTTCTATGGTATTTTTAATATTTCCTTCATCTCTCTTGGGAGCAGTGAGAACTAGCAGGAATTTAAATAATAAAAAAAATTAAAAATCAAACACTGTAAAAGGATACTACTTTTTAAAGCTTCTTTTTTTGTTTGTTTGGATTTTTGAATATTTATTTCACAAGTTGTGATACACAAGAAGGAAGGATGATTTAGTTATGTAAAAAAAATTAAAGTTCTACTTTTGTAGGTATTTTACATTATGTTACCTAAGGCTACAAAGCTACAGTAGTAAAATTTTCAACATATGTTTGGTTTTCTAAAATGAATCTAATTTAATTGCTCCAATATTCTGACTGCCCACCTGACACAATGACTTAGCAAACATCACCTATCACTGTATTTTAAGCATAGCCTTTTGTAACAATAACATTAAATTATCTCCTGGCAACTGTGGCATACTGAAATTTTGTTCTACATCTATTGAACCTGTTAGGGTTTTGTATATGATTTTTAATTCAGAGATTAATTAGGACCTAGTTCAACAGTTTCATGCTTGCACTGCTTACCAGTTATGATTCATCTTTGCTGTTCTATATATTTGCGAGAATAATTTATAGGGCCAGATCCTCAGCTGGTATAAGTCACCACAGCTCCATTGACTTCATTTGATATCAGTGAAGTTATTCACAGAGTAAGGCACAGTGCAATGCAACAGTGGCTGAATCAGGCCTCAAAGTATTAATGCGTAATACTACACATTAGTATGCTATCCTAGCATTGAGGAGCCCAGCTTTTTATAAAACATAGAATAATAGAAACGTATATCTGTCTATTACACTGCTAATACCGTATCATTGTATATTTCTTTAGAATTAATTCCTTTGCAAAAAGTACATGTTCTTTAGATAAGCACATACCTTAATAAAATGTTCAAACTGAAAAACATGCAATATCAATGCTACATAAGGCCTTCAGCCCAGAAAAAGAAAATTCTGTGCTATATTTTTATATTGAAAAAAAACTAACACTTTGAAGGCCAAGATAAAGGATTAAACAATAGCTCTAATATATAATTTTGCATGTTTGGAATAAAGCTTATTAATTTTTCATAAAATGAAAGTGTGCAGTTCATTACATAATAAGCATAACACGCCACTGCAGCTACACTTGAACAGAAACATTTTCGATCCTTTTGTCTTACTCTTCCATGTCCTATGGATTTCCAAAAGGGATATAGGCCCAATCCTGCTCTCACACATGCCCATCTAAGTGCATGTGGTGGAGGTATAGTTCCCTGAATTCTGTAGTTCCTTGAATTCTGTCATCACTGTATTAAATTACAATTTTAAAAGTGGAAGTTGGACAGAAAGTAATGAAATATTTGAATATGAGAGAAACCTCAACAATATATAAAGTAGGCAGTATCATGTCTAATATTTTATATACATTTGTTTTATATGTGATATAGAGATACAGTTATATAAACTGAATGTCACACATTACAGAATGACCCTAAAATTGTGCAATTACTTAAGGGACTATATTGTGTACTGTACATTTCTCATTGTATTCTATCTATATAAATAAAATATCTTAGTAAATCAATATCTTGAGATAGTAAAATAATTCACACTCTGTCATATTATTCATCAAAATTAAATATTGATGCAGCTGTCCTAACAATTTTTTTCACAAATTATAAATATCAAAACGTGTAAATGTGTCCCAGGTTTCCTGGTTTACTTTGAACATAGATTTAGAATGGAACATTTGTACATGGACTGGCTGGTATTTACACTGTTCATTTCTGTGTCCGGAAAGGGTCCGAACTTGTGAGATGCTGACTGTTTTCAACCCATGTTGGTTTTACATTGATGAGCTAAGAGCCCACATCCAAGAGGTGCTCGGTGCCTTCCAGGAACAGCCCAGAATAGACACATTCTGAGGCAGATCATCAGCTGCAGTAAATTATCTAGCTCCACTGAAGTCAATGGAGCTATGGTAATTTATACCAGTTGAGGATCTGCCCCATAGGTTTTCAAGGTATATTGGAACATTATTGCATATCAATACCTGTAGAATCATCCATTTACATTGGGCCTATTTTAAACCCTTATTTTCAGTTCTAGCCTATGTTTTAAATGTTATTCGGTAAACACTCAAAATTGACAAGCGTTTCCACTGGATATACTTACAAAGGCACTGGTCTCTAGGATGCTGAGCATCTCACACAAGGTGCTGAGTACCCCGTTTCAAAGTCATTGGGAATGGCATTTGGAGCACAGCATCTTGAACCATTGTGCCCAAATACTGTAATATATTCCATCATACTGGTGACATGTCAAAGCATTTTACTTTTGTTCATTAAAAGTAAAGGCCTGGTTTATTTAACATTTTATTAAAATAGAGAGTTATGAGTTATCATCACTACCAATGATTAAGACTAGAATGCTAAATATTACTGAAATACTTTATTCCTCTATTAGGTGATGAAAAAGAACTAGGGGTATGGTATAACATCAGTACATATGGCTCTAATGTAGAAATCATTCATGTTTTACGTATTGTATATAAAACTACTTATTGATGAATAGAGTATGAAGAAAAAGTAATTTATCTATGCAAAGGCATGGAGCAGGTGTAAAATTAAATGTGTCCATATAGTTATTTATAGCTTTTGTTCCAAATATTGTTTTAATTTGGTTTTAAAACCAAACGTCTATTTTTTATTTATGGAAAATAAACTTCCAGAATTAAATGGACACATTTTATAAATGCCACATAGCGGATGTGATAGATATTATTCTTTGGAATTGCTAAGGAGCAAAATATAATAATTTGGTGGAGAACATATGTCTGGTAATCATTTAAGATAAATTCATATGAAATACAGGAAAGATATTTATTTACTGTTACTGCTAAGCCAGCCTTTATTTATCTTAGAAGATTTTTCATCTATGAGTAGAAAACAAACTTTCCTTCAAGAGGTCTGTGAACCGAATAATAAATGTCAGGTCTAAATCCTGTATGAAAATCAGTTCAGTTTAATCCTGGATATTCTTCAGCATGCAAATGAATGCTGGAGGTTTCCCTTCGCCCGCTGTCATATAGGCAGCCAATTTACAGACACTGGCACACTGTATGTGTTATGGGTTCTCCTTCTGCCCCTCCCCCTCCATCCTAAGACTTGGTCTCAGCTGCCTGCCTTTCACAGAAAACCACAAACCAAGGAAACATATCAGTAATAGCGCCCTGTAAATTAACTTGACATTTGATGCAGAAAAAACCCTAAAAGCTTACAAAAGACATTGAAAACAAAAGCCACTCAGGGCACACACTACATATATTGTGGATTTAAGAGATCTGAAAGGTGGTTATTCTATTGTAACCAATACATACAGCCTTCATCTTCTTTGTTAAGACAATTCAGTTATTCTTTGTTAAAGCCACAGTATTCCTCAAATGAACACAAACTTTCTATATTTCCACAAAACCCACCCCCATAAATCCAAATAATATCAGAGAAATATGGCAGTTAGGGATTTTCTTTTATGTTAAAAAATTATGCATTACATTTGTATCAACAGAGAAGTTAGAACTATCAATATTAATTTACCTAGTAAATAAAACAAGTTAAAAATCGCTAAAATATAAATAATATAATGCCAGTATACTATGATGGGCATGTACTGTGTCTTAAAACTATGGATACTCTAAAAATTTAATTCCTCCCCTTCTTGGAGCTACAAATCTTTTACCAAAAAAGAAAGTATTTGGTTCAAAGATGAACAACTGATGAAATATTAACTGATTCTTTGATATTACTTGTAATGTGTGGATATAGGGAGGCATAGCATATTTAAGCTATTAGACATGCAGGAATGTTGTTATGCTTTATTGTGTCTGCCTGTCCCCACCTCTCTCTCTCTCTCTCTGCAGAGCTGGCAATACTGCATCTTACAAATGTCTGGCCTTATGGTTTACAAGCATAGAAACTGTACTGGCAAAATGGATAATCTTAGCATCTCTGCTTCTTGATATTCATGGATTTATTTACAAGTCCCTATGTTCTACTTTTTGCCTGTTTCTATGGTTTATATTACAGTCATGCCTATATTCTTGTGGGAATTTCAAATAAGAATCAAGATGTAACTGGCAAACATTCTGTAATGTAGTCTGCATTTCCATAATTTAGCTGTTTTTTAAAAGAAAAATTGTAAGAGGTGTATGGGCATACAGATAAATGAAGAATATTTTGATTGGCTTTTTTAGTCTTCAACTACTTAAGGTTTAGTTTGTGCAAAATGGTTGGAAAAGTGAATTTATGTACATATATATGCTTGTGTATATGTAAATGCATTTGGAAAGGAAAAGTTAATAAATCCCTGTCAATTTTGCTGATTAAGCGCAGTACTCTCATACTGACAACATTAAGATATGTCACAAAAGAGTTAAGCTGAAGAAAGGGTTATTCATTTTAGTTTTTCATGGGATATCAACTAAAGAAAGGTTTTAAACAGTTCAAAATAAACCATTCATATTCAACTAAATTTAAATGTTTAAGCCTTTCCATAGTGCATTTTACAAGTACCACATGAATATTTCTGAAGGTGCTTCTTTGTTTAACCATAAGGAAGTGATAAATATAAGCAATGATATGTTTTCTAAATATTGATAGAATAAGGGCCTGATCCTGAAAATGCTCACATGTGAGTAATTTTACTCATGTAACTAATCCCAGCTGATCTCAAGTAAACTACTCATATAAGTAAAGTTTCTCCCATGTGTGTTTGTGGAATCAGACCCTCAGATAAAAAACCGATCTTCACCCAGATTCCACATTCTTTTTCCTGAGATTCACATTTAGAAGTTAATTAGCTGCTTTTCAGGGATAGATATTCGTTATCTACAGATTACAGTAATATAAAAAAGTAATAGAAGGTATACTTAGCATGTACCAGTACATACAGTATTTTTGTATTCCTTTTGATTCTAAGTACCAAGATATTAAGTTGCATCTATTCACAAATTCATTATATATAAAATATTCAAGCTACTTACATGGGCAGTTACAACACATGCTATGCAGTGTATATTATTAAATGAAATTCACATCCTTTTTAAAAAAAAATTAATTCACAGCCAACAGCTAAACAATTCAATTTCCAATGACTGTCTAGTTAGTGTTGTGCATTTGTTTGTTGTTTTGTAAAGTAAATATGGTGCAGGACAATGTCATCAGTAGCAAAGTAATTTACAGTGGAGAACATTTTTAGAAGATGTTCATTTAAGAGTCAGGAAAAAAAGGTCATGCAGTAAGACATACACGTATTTGTAATTCATATTGTTCTGTGCCTCTTTTGTACTCTAAGCTTCCATCTTGGCTGGGAGATGGGAAGCTGGCAAGCAAGCAGTGCAGCAGGGCAAAAAAGGAAAGCTCATTGAAAACAAGTAGCAGGGCTTTTTTCCCAGCTGCTAATTATAACCATGCTTCTTTTATTTAAAAATTAAAGATAAATCTTTGTGGCAGTTAAGGTACGTCTGGACATTCTTCAGTGTGCATTCTGTTAAATAACATCAATAATCCTTTTGGCCCGAAAGGGAGAAGTTTTCGGTCTGGCCTTTCAAGAACCTCAGTCTACACATTCAAAGAGATGACAGAAAAATGAGCCTGAATGCACAGGCATTAAACATTTAAATTCTCTACTCCTTGGTCATTACACTGACTGCCATATTTTACATCTTCCCCTCCCCCACTATACTTTTGCTGATTTTACTTCATTTGCATGGACTCATTATGCAGACAGCCTTTGTTCTACTGATATGCAATACAGTACAGTGACAAAGCAAAACCTACATGCAGAGAGGGATTTGTTCACCTGCTGATATTAGCATTTCATTTATCAACATGATTCATTAGTTAAACCAGAGGCATTCTTTCTGCTCGTAAAATAATAATAGATATACAATTATTTAAAGAAGTGAAATGTTACTGTTTAAAGCCCTTCCCAAAATCTTACGACATCCTGTTAGTTAAATATATATACTAGTGATAGGTAATAGCAAAGAAGACATGTCCACTGTTCATCTATCTGTATGGATCTGGATAAAGTGGCCCTATAAAATGTATTTCATATTGCATAGATACAATACACTGTGGATAGCTAACCTTTAAGTTCAAGGGTTGTCTTGTCTTTTTCCCATGATCTTAAAATAAAGGGATTTGACCCTCTAAGTGTACTGTAAATTTCAGGTTGTTCCATCCTGTAGCATACCCAGTACTTTTTAATTGTATGGAAACTTACTCACGGATTTCAGTGGGTCTGCTCACAGGAGGAATGATTTGCAGGATCAGGTCCTTGTTTTCTCTACTAACAAAGCCTCCAACTGAAAGTGATATGGGGGTCTGATCCAGCTTCCATTAAAGACAATGACAAAACTCCCATTGACTTCAATGGGAGCAGAACTGGGCCCATAACGTAGACATATGCACAAGTTTCTATAATAAAAACGTTCCTTTGTGTTCCCAGGAGAATGAAACTGCATAGTGAATGCCGAGTCAGGTCCCTTGAGCCTGAAAGGTGCTGGACACCCTCCACTTCACTGGGATTCTTTAAAAAAGTACTCAGCGTCTTGCAGGATCAGGCCCTTTTCTTTAATTTGATACAACCCGTGGAGACACAGGATTAATCAACTATCGTCTAATTCAACTCCTACTCGAACATGAAGGCTTTTTAGTGGCCCGAATGCTATTCCGCTAGGGTAAAACACAAATACAAAAAAGCATGCTGTTTCTGAAAGTAGGATCTCTCATGTTGCTCATAAAGGGCCATTCCTGCCCCCACCTCCATGGCTTCAGAGGGTCCCTGGCAGAGAAATTGGTTACAATTCATTGATCTGATCTGCCTCCACAAAGCAGGTCCACAGCCATTCTACAGTTTAGAGGACAAAATCTCTTCTTCACAATTGCCCCCATGCGTCTGCCTATTCTCCAGTGTGGACTGGGTGCTACCAAGAGTATCTGGCTCCAAGAGAGTTACATTCATTTTATATTGCCTACTGCAACAAGTTATTGTCTCTGTTATTGTGGTTGTTAATTCTGATCTTCAGTCATTTCAAATGTTTTTTGTGCTGATGAATTTTCCCATGTTTCACATCATTTTATTATGCAGAAACACATGTGAGGTGTATGATATTATTTAATCCTTATATTCTAGGAGTCTCCGTTATGTGCTGGGCACCGTTCACATAAACAGGAAGTTACAGTCCCTGCCCCAAAGTGTTCGCAATGTAATACACATGTTTAGGCTCCAGTTCTGCAACTGATAGCACACAGGCAGAATGCTGCACCTGCAATTAGCCTCTTTTATGTCAGTGAGCTTTGTATGAGTGCACAAGTCTATGATGTGTAATCAATTGTAGGACTGGAATCTTATTCTCTATGCCAATAATTTATACTAGTTATTAATAATATTTAGGAATTCACTCCTAAAGGCTTTAGTCTGGCATGGATGATAAATAATGCTAAAATAATAACAATCCTACTTTGCTATAAGTGTGCATGGATGATAGAGAGATAAATAAAAATGAAGGTCCAGATTCTTGGCTAGTGGTAAATGAAATTGAAGTCAATGATGAAGCTAAATCAGTTTACACCAGCTGAGATCTGGCCCAATATCACTGCCCCAAAGGAGTTTACAGTCAAAGTTCCAGATTGGGTGGGGGACCTGAAGAGTTGGAAAAACCTGGCATGAGGAACCTCACCTCCACCTTGTGGAGCCCCCATAAAACCCTCTTCTCTCCCAGGAGCATACAACACTCCAAAGAGAATGAGGAGAGGGGAAGAGAGGCCTGGCCCCATCTCCTCCTGTGCTGGCCAGTAGGCCTGTCCAGCTAAGAAGGGTGTAGCAGTGGGCACGTTCTGCCTCTGCACACCCCAAAAACCACAATGCAGGCATAGGCGAGCCTAAAGACTGAAGTAACTAGATGTTTTGCATGTTAAGGAATGTGGGATCAGGTTATCAGGATTAAGTTTTAAGGTCCAATTCTGCTTTCAGTTGCACTGTGTTTTAATTTGAAGCAAATCAATGGATCAGTGTATATGTAAGTATATTATATGGCTGTAGCTGAGGGCAGAGCCTGGCCTGTAATGTTTTAATTATAATAAGTGCTAAGTTTCCTGTTGGGCACCTCACAGTTAAATATACATGGACCAGAACCTCAGTTGGTTTAAATTGGCAAAGCTCTGACTTCAATGTTGCTATGCCAATTTACACTACTTGGAATCTGACCCATATATTTAATTTTAAAGGTTAGAATGTTGCAATTATTATGACCTGACTTGGCAATTTGCAAAGAACCCTTCTAGAGTGCCCATTTCAGCCTAAAACTCACTCTTCAGACCTTGTACACCTCCCTGGCATGGAATTCAACTCAGATGAGTTTTCCACCACTGTAATTCCATGGAGTTATGCCAGCATCAAATTGGTGAAACTGAGTGGGGACTCAGGCTCCAGAACTTTTGAGGTCAGCCCCCATTTCATGATGGAAGTACAACTTCTGCATTGCCTATTAATGCTCCCTGAGGTGTTTCATAGACATCCTGCACCCAGGAACAGTCTGTGACTTTAGGATAAGCAGGCTCTTGGGAATTACACTGAGGAGGTGGGTTTCCACAATGAATTATTCCCCTGATGAAAGATCAGTCAGTTGAGGAAGCATTTTCAAGAACCCAGTCATGAGTCATCAGGATCTTCCTAGATGACAGTTTTTGTTTTGAAGATAAGATAGAGAGATGTAGAGCTGGGCCAGCAACCCAACAATCAATCCATCCATACGCTCCACATTCTCGCTGTTTCGCTCTCTCTCTCTCACGCACAATCACACCCACCATAAACTGATGATCAGGGAAATGGGAAGATCAGTCCCAGAAGCAGACCTACGATCAGGAAGAGTTTTCTGCAAAAGAATGAGCACTGTGGAATATGGGTTTGGGTGTTTCAACTGTAGCACACTATCTTCTTGGGGGATATCATGAACAGGAAATTTTAGCTCTGTGTACAGCGTCCAGCACAATGAGATCCTCCTATTGCAATACATATGATCAATAAATAATGGTAATAATAGATTAAAGGGAGCACCCAGAGCTGTGCAACCTCCATTTCCGGGTTTTATAGCTGAGTTGGCTGGAGTAAGTCATGAAGCCTGCATCTCCCCAGTGGGGGAGGGGGTAGAGCTGAGTAAATATTTTATAACGAATAATTTATTTGATTTATTTCACCTCTTTCTGTTCACTTTCAGTTTAATTGTCTGCAAACTGATCATGATTTTTTATTCATAATTATTTGCTGAATAATTTCTTCAAATAGTTCTATGTCTATAACTTTATTGGGAGCTTATTCAAAGTTTAACCTGATTTGATTGGGCGCACAGGTGACCTAGCATGTTTCTGTTCTCTGATTAGATTAACATGACTATTAGAATCAGGCTTTTGGTGCAAATACTCATGAGTAGGAATTGGAAATTTTCTCTCCATGAATATTCTGTAATATTTGCTTAAAATTTTCTCTTTTAATGACCATTCCTGCCCATAAAATTGTCCACTAGAATATTCACAGAAAGCAAACATAAAAGTGGTGCGAACAATTAAAATGAGTTGTTTAAAATGTGAACAAACATTCTCAGAAAATTGTGTGTAGTATTCACCAAGCTCTAATGCAACGGCTAGGTGGATAGTCCTGAGAACTGAGTTTCCTCTGTACGAGCATGGTCCTTTCTAGAGCAACTATGCAACTTGAAAACAAGGAGCTGAGTTTGTTTATTTGTTTTGGCTTTCTGGTCAGGTCAATCTTATTATTGGATTGATTGGCCTATAGTGAAGCCAATATCTTTGGGTTGTGCAGCTCTGAGGCTGCAGTTTATTTCATCCTATTTTATTTGGTGACATTTAAGTTTAAATTGTCAACATCCAACCTCTATTTATGCATGTGCAAAATTCTATGCAGACACATCTGCGTCCACACTTTATTAGTGCAATTATTGGAATGCCTATTTGAATATTTCTAAAATATGCATAGCTCTTAGTATTCCTCACAAAATACATTGAAACAAATAAGATTCGTGGGTGCAAATTACACTATATGTGTGCAAGCAGGTGCTAGATTTTTTTTTAATCTGCAGAGATTGGTGTTTGCATCTGCAAAATGTCTGCATGAGCAGGGATCAAATATAGGCCCGGCTGCAAACTTGGACTTGAAACTATCAACTTGTTCTCATTCTTCAGAAGTTCATATTGGAGAGGGATGAGTTGTCAATAATAAGAATTGCACTATATGGATTTATATAGGGCATGCACCAATAAATTACTTCCTAGTTTATTAGCATTTATTTTTACAAAGCACCTTGAACAAGATACATAGGAAAAACTAGAAAATAAAATGTCACAAATAAAAGATTTGTAACAAATATATTTTAGCACAAACTCTAAGCTGACATTTAAAACAGTAGCTGCAATTATAGGGTCCAATTTTGCATCCCTCACTTAGGCAAATCTTGCTAAAGTCAATGGATATTTCGGCTGACCTAAGCTTAAACAAAAAAAGGGCCACATTCTGTCCTCTCTTCAATATGCAGAATTCCCACTGAGGTTATTGGGAGTCTTGTGCAGCATCCAAGGGCACAATTTGGCCCAATAAAAGCTGAACAGTTTATTTTTGGAAGTGCAATCAAGCATGATTATATTACCTCAAGCTAACAATAAAACATGGTATGGAATTGCTCAGGTATAGATTTGATTTAATACATGATTTCCCTACTATTATTTAATTTTGAGTTCAAAAAGTTAAACCAGTAAGGGTTAAATCACAAAACTGTGCACACAATTGTGTGCATAATGTTCAATTGTGTCCCAGTGGTACTGGCCTGCACTGGGAGCTGAGGAGGCTGTCCAGGCACAAGATGAACTTCAGAAAAGATTCTCCTCTAAGGGAGGAAGAATCTTTCCCAAAGTTCCCCAGTATGACACTCATGCATTAAGCAACTCTATCATGCCTGCCCACATCTCAGGTCAAATGTCAAACATTTATGAATGATTCTCCACCGTACACCCTTAAGTGAGGAAGGTGCATTTAGTTGGGAGTCAGGAGACCACAGAAGCTGGTCTCATGACATCTGCGAAATTCTGTAGTTTCTGTCAGTTCACAATGCTTCCTTGCCAAGACCTTAGGAGGCGGGCAACAATTCATCTTAAAAGTAACTGAGAGGTTATGCAAGATCACTTGATGAAAAGCTAGAAATAGAAATAGCTAATCAGATAAACTGTCTTTCAAACTGATTGTGTCAAATCAATGTTCCTTACTATCCTGTCTGTAACCACTGCTCTAGCTTCCAGACCATACTCTACTCCCAGAATCAGAATCCACAATCCTGATACTTAACATTTCACTGCTGTCTCACAAAGATGTGTAACACACTGACAAACTGTGTGTCATGTCTCTCTCCAGGAGTTGGTCCTACTTTGGATATTAGTTACTCCTTTAGATCAAATAGAAGATTTGCTGTGGCTTTGAAGGACCTATGTTCAAACTGTGCTGATCCCATATGTGAGAAAAAAATAGTATGTGATCATATCATTAAAGACCGTATCCCAACGTATACAAAGAGGTTAAATGAAATTGTACAGGTAACCTTAATTCTTGCATTTTCAAACCCTTGAGAGCTTTATTTCGTACATTCTTCTTTTACTGTAGTTTGTTGTAGGTTTTATTTTCTACAAAGTTTCAACTATTGCAATTATTCCAGAATCCTGCCAGTAACTTAGGAGGAGGCTCTAGGGTCCTTTCTGTGCTATATGATAGCGAGCTAGCTAGATGTAAAGCAAGCAAGAGAGGAACCCCTCCTAAATTAGTGTGAGGACCCTCAAATAATTATAATTGTTGAAATGTTTTTAGATTGCAACACACTGCAACTAGATATACTATTCTATTTCTATATAATAGAAATTTGTTTTAATGTTTGTCTGCATTTGATTAATAGGAATGCACAAATTACCCTGAATGTTAGTTTAAAAGTGACCGCTCTGAGTGATTTAAGAATACATTAAGAAAACAGATATAACATTTAAGTCAAGGAGACCAATACCTAATCTTGACCATCCTTTCTGGATGTTGGTTTGAAGACCTCCTCATTGCTCATAGGTAACCACAGAAAATTATTGTATACAATTACCTTCAACAATAGCTTTTGGAAATACAGTAGGTAGCGTAGCTAAAATCCATCCATCCCAAAAGTCCCAGTAGAGTACCTGAGCATCTACATTCACTATGTATTCAGCAGAGTTGTTCATTTTAATAAAGTGGGATGAAACTCAGAAAGGTGAGTTTCTCTTGGGAGAGAATTCCAATCTAGAGTAAAGAGCGAGTTTTGCACCTTTATGGAGATCTGAAAGGAGTTTGACACAGACCGAAACTTGGTAATATTTCAGACTTATTCTTTGTAACTAAGACTTTTTTAAAAATGTCACTAGCATGTATTAAGCCTTCTTTAGCCATCATTCTCAGTGTTTAAACAAATAATTGCTTATATTTTCTGTACATTTTTCTCTGACGTACCTTAAAAGAAATACATCTTTTGTTTTATCTAGTCTGGATGGAATAGAACCACCCTGTTTGGACCACTTATTTCTGCAGGGTGAGTTATTATTTGCCTGTCTTCAGTTCCAGGAAGCAGTATCAAAGAAAAGGGGAAAGTAACTGTTTTGGTGATCTCACAGCCAAGATGCTAGGTCAGAGAGGACCAATCTCATAGTAATTGTCTCCTTTCAACCTAAGGGTAGGCTGTATACCAAAAGGTTACCTCTGGGTAGTGACAGGACAGTTTCATTGAGCTTGATCCTCCCTGACTAACACTACAGCTGGGCCTCATAACAAGGTTTTAAAAGGAATGAGAAAGATGGGAGCCAGAAGCCAGTAGAGTGGCTTCAGTGGAAAGAGTGGGCTGCCAAAAAAAAAAAAAAAAGTGTCTTAATGAGAGACAGCTGGAGAGACATTTGGCCAGCAGAAGAGGATATGAATCTGAGAGGGGCACATGATTCAAAAAACAATCCTGAAGAAAGGAACTTTACTAAGATTAAAACTAATTAGCCTATCACAAAGAGCTTCATTACCATGAAAGGGGTTTACATAGTTATTCATATTAATGTTAACAGCAGTAACACTAAAAACAGTAAGAGACAGATTGTAACTAGCCCTAGTGTGCAAGTGCAGAGATACGGAGGGAAGTACAAGGGGTGAGATTCACTAAGTAACTTAGGCATGGTGATGCTAAGTGTCACAGCACCTAATCTTTGGGTGCCTAGAACAACACAGGAACAACACTGCAATCCACAAAAGCCTGTGTTAGGCACCTAGGGTCCTATACAATGAATGGAGAGAGAGAGGCACCTTGAGCTGCAATCTACAAAGGCAGCATGCTAGGCAGGGACCTACCTAAGCCAGCCATTGGAAGATGCCAACAAAATAGGTGTGTTCTAAACACTGCCTCTCTTTCATAGATAGATGCCAAAGTCCAGGCTCCAAGGAGGTGCCTGTCTCTGTTTAGGAATGCACAAACCAGGGACATTCAACTACCTAAAATGCATGCAAGACCTGAAACAGCCTGGATCAGGGAGAAGGGGGAGGAGGGAAGTGGTCCTTCCTTATAACCTTAAGCCTAGGTAATAGGGTACTGTGACCCTAACAGCATCCCAGTGCAGAAGGGGAAAGGGCTCACTGGTGGTAGTGAGTTTCAACTGGCCTGATCAGTACAGGGTTCTTGAACTCACTAATGTCAAACTATGTGTAAATGGTCATATAGCAATAAAAATCTAACAATATGCTGATCATTAATACTATTGTGTGGTGCATGCACAGAGGACAAATTCAAAACTACACATATTGGGAAATATGTTGTTCAAGTGTCTGTCAGACAAGACTGAAGTTATTCCACCTAAATAAAGGAATGTGGTTCTGCCACCTTGCTGATACTTCCAAGATTCATTCCCATTGTCTTTTAATGTATTTACATAAGAACCATCAAGCTAACAAGGGGAGGAAATAACCACTCAGCATCACGGCAGAAGGAGGAGACTGCAGGAACAGATCAATAAATTTGCATTTTTAGCAAACACCAGCATAGGGAGAAACCAGCATAGAATTTCCTTCACCAACAGACTCCATGTCTCCTTCCTCATAGCTTGAGCAAACTTTACTTTCAGGGGAAAACTTTCAGAAGAATCTCTTTCAAAGGTTCACTGGATTATAAAATCAAGGGGGAAAGAGCCCCAAGTTAAGATGACAAAGGACCTGAGCACTGTGGACTTTGAGAGAGATCCTGACCAAAAGGTTGATCAGCCATCTTGCTAGAAGATAGATTGGTAAAGAAACTACCTTGAACTAAGGCTGTAGCTTGTTATATTAAGTCTTAGCCACTAGAAAGTTGTTCTCACTTTTATTTGCTTGTAATCGTTTCCAACACTATCCTTTATACTAGAAGTCACATAAAATCTGAAATCCGTTTGTTAACGAACTTGTTTATTGGTTTAATCTAAACCAATCCAGTGCTGTGTTTGAATTAAAGTGATACTTAACTCCAGTTAAGGTGATAAGCTGTGCAGTTTAGAGGAGTAAATGAACATTATTATTCCTCTGAATGGCTCAGGAGAGGGCTGGACATGGCTGAGCATACGGTTTTTGGAAAATTCAGGACTGGGGGAGGAGGGTGTTAATTGCCAGGTTTAACCAATGCTGGTATATACCAGAGCATGGCTGAGGTGTAACAAGCAGGCTGCTGGAATCGGAGTTGCTGGTTCAGAGCTGCTTATCACACAGACGCTCAGGGCATGCTTGTCTGTGGGCTGCCAGCACCCAGGCTGTTAGCCACAGCAGCAGAGCACTTAAAGCACCCAGGGTTACAGGGCAGGCAGTGACGCAGACCCTCACCGTTCTGGATTGCACACCAGAACATGACAGGTACTCACCCAGGATGTCAGAGATCCCCAGTTCAGGTATCCCATCTTCATGAGGAGGAGAAGGGATTGGAACGGGGATCTACCATCTCTTAGGTAAGTGCCCTAGCCACTACACAACAGATTACAAGGGTGCTCCTGCTCCTTCCGCCTCCCCCAGCTGTTTTGTGTGAGGACCTGATCCAATAGGCAGACTCTGGCCTTATCTATGATAGCAGGCCTCCAGACACTACTTAGGCAGCCAGTTCATGAATCACTCTGGTGCTTAGGCAGAAAAAAAGACATCCAGGTGCCTAAAGTGAGGCTGCAGTACACATGCTCAGAGGCAGAAACAAATGCCTAGGGAGCTTTTTTTTTTTGCGCAAGAACTGAGGTTAGGTGTTCACAGGATTAGGCAGCAGCCAAGCTGGAGCTTTGTGGATCTCACTGGGACACAGGCACATAAGAACCTTAGAGGATCACACCCAAAAGCCTTTGTCCTGCTTACAACTAATGCTTTCAAATTTCTTCAGAAGCCTGTACAAACACTGAACTCAATCCTGCTTGTCACACTCATGTGAGCAGCCCCACCAGTGTAACTGAGTGCAGACGTTGACACGAACAGACTACTTACAGGAGTAAGGCAAACAGAATTTTGTCAATTAGCTCGTTAATCCTCAGAATACCCCTGTAAATTAGATCATTTACATTTTGAAAAAAAAATTATGTTTTCTCAAATATGGGCAATATGCCGGGTAAAATTTGGGCCCATTTTCAATCAAAGCTGCATTGACTTTGTCAAAAAACCCCAGCAAAATGTATGCCTGTATATTTTAGATGTGAAAACACCTAGCTCACAAAGTGTTATGAAAAAATGAAGTTTTTCAGGCACAAAACCACCTAAAATTAATTTTGAAAAAAATCCAAACAGCTCGCACACATCGTCACAGATTCATGTGGTCCTCATATAAGACATGTTGGTGGTTCAGTATAACTCCTAGTGGACAGATGTCCACATTGTAACACAAACCACCATTGGCAGTTTCAGCAGAAAGACCAAGGGCTGAATGGACATGGAGACAGCATTCCTTCAAAACCCTCCTAAGGAGCAATGGTGGAGCAACCTGGGGAACTTCCCACTACTATACACGTTTTGTACTTCAGTAAAGGACTTCAGTCTTCAAGACATGATTTAGAACCTCCAAGAAACTAAATTTCATAGGAAACTTTCCTTTACAGTGTCCCAGTTAAGCATCAGCCTCCATTGTTTTAAGCGGTACCCTAAATTATCAGCTCCCGAGTTATGCATAATGAACAAAAGACTTAGGTGCATAATAGCATCAAAATCAATTTGAGTTCTCATTAAAGCCTGAAAAGAGCAAGACTAGTGCTATGATGAAAAGTATTAAAGAGTAAGCATCTTTTAGTATTCTAAATTAATAAAATATAGTTTAAGTGAAGTGCTCTGATAGTAATAGATTGACAAGGCATTGGTGTCACAGAATAATAGAACGTTTAAAAGAGTGCTTCAAAACAATCTAAACATTTAAGAGGATTCTAAAATTAAAGCCCACTAAAAATTAGAGTATATTTCCCTTTTCAACGTATATCTAATTCCCAATAACTTTAATGAGCATTTCACATTTGGATTGAGCCCAAAATCTCTCTCAGCTACAAGCACACAACTCCCACAAAACTCACTCAACACCATGTGCATGTGTGCACAGCATTAGTCTTTAAGAGAGGATAATACACCTATAAATCTTACTAGTGAGTTCTAGCGCACAGGGCATTTCTTAACTTGAAATTAACTTGCATGTACATGGATTTGTTTTAGGTATCTAAAGCATCTGCTGGAGTTGAGGGAAACGTTCTCATTCAAACCATTTTTAAAATCCATCTGACTGTTCCCATTTTCATGCCTATTGTATTTTTCGTATTGTGTAATTTGTATTACTAAGGACCCAGTTTTGCTAGCCCTATGTTTACAGAACACCCATTAAAATCAAGTCAAATCTACTGAAGTAAATGGGATTTCTGAACATAAAGGATTTGCAGTATTGTCTGCAATATGTTTTAGAATATTTTAAATGTATTATTGTATAGCAATTTGAGCACATTTGTGGGGTGTTTATAAATTCTAAAATAATTATTTATTATTATGGCAAAGGTTATTTTTTCTTTATAAGATGACAAAAGCATAATAACATAATATCAGTAAAATCATATTGACTCTATCTCACCAAAATTATTAGCAGAGACTGAGTACTTCATTTTGCACTGCTGACAACTTAACAACCATTCATTATCCTTTACTATTGTCAACACAACCCATTTTTTAAATACTCAAAGGGGAGAAACAATTAGTGAAAGTTATTATACAATAATTAATATATTTTAGAGACCAGACTGTTCTGGGTATACATAATTTATGTCATCTCAAGGAAGCAGAGTGAGACAGAACAAGGTATACCTCAGACTTCAATGTATTTTCTGCTGCTGTACAGATACAACTTAAAGATAACATTTTTTTAAAAAATCACACTTGTTTTTAATGCATATTATGTGCAAAATCCTCCTTGCTTTAGCTCACTGAGTCTGAATCTGCTCTCCTTTTAAACCAGGCTAACTCCATAGGCTGCAGTTGAGCTACTCCTGACTTACACCAGGGTAAGAGGGATCAGAATCAGGGCCATGGGCACCAAAAGAGCACTTAGCTCTTTGCCGGATCAGGCCATCTATGTTTAACTGTCCACTTCTTCAGTTACAGCTCACTGTGATCTCTTTTTTTTTTTTAAACCACGCAGGAATCTGTGATGCTGAAAAGCTTTTCTCTACAAATGAACTGAAAACTAGCACGTGACTGTATTTCATGTTCTGCAGGTGGTTGTTTGGTAAATAACTCCTTAGCAGTTTTCACTGCAACTTCAAGAAGATGCCTCATTGTGGCAGAACTTTTGACTTTAATTGGCCAACTCTGTATATCGCCTGAAGATATGCAGAAGGTTTTAATATTGCTTCTGCTCCCATAAATACCCTTTAGAAAGGGGTTTGTGTTGACCATGTCTTACAAGAGTGATGACAACCCCAGGTTTACCTAGTCTCCTGGCTCTTTTGGCTTCAGGCACATGAAACTTTTGCCAGGCCTGACACTGTCAACACACCGTCAGCTGGACGCATATCACTTTGGAATTCTTGCCTTTCAGCAATATTACCTTAGATTGGCAGAGACCACCTCATGCTAGTCTAATTCCAAACAGTCTTTTCAGTCATTCTTCTCTACAAGATAAATCACAAGCCATCTTCTATTCTGAAACATAGATTATTAAGCTGTATTAGAAACAGTTGTTTGTTGTAAAGCATGTTCATTTTTCAGAGTTAAAAATAAACTTTACAGGCCAGAATCCTCTCTCTTTCACTTTATGTGCAATATATTAATACAGATTTCTGCATCTCTACTGAGAGAAAATACATCTTTCAGTTTACGGATCGCAGGGCACAAAAATAATTACATATTATTTTATGTTTCAGGTACTTTTCTCTTTAACATAGTTGTTTTACTGCTGTATATATACATTGGTTATAAGAGTACATGGAGTGTCATTATTAAATGGTCTGAGTATGGGAATGGGCACTGGGAAACTCTAGATTTTAATCACAGCTCTGACACTGACTCTCTCCATGACTTCAGGTAAATCATTCTACTTCTCTATCTCATTACCTCTGTAAAATGGGGGGAAAGAATGATAATATGCTCCCTGCTACATTCCCTATTGTGGAGCATATTACCTTAGTTTAACTATAACCTTTTTTTATTATGTTAAGTACTAGGTATTATATTAATAAAGCTTAACACAATAGACTTCTTTAAAAATACATTTACTGTGCACAAAATCAAAGTAGAATAAGAAATGCAGTGAAGTGAATAATTAGTAAATAAAAGAATAAACCTGTTAATGTAACAGCTTTTTCCTGTCATCAATCCATCTCAAAACTCCCATTGACAGCCATGGGAGTTCCACATGGCAGGAAAGATGGCATTAAGCTCCAAATCCTTCCTACAGCCCCCTGTCTAAGTAACTTTGCTGGGTGCTGGAGAATTCTGGAGAGGCAAGAAAAATCTGTTTTGTTTAGAGTTTTATATGGTATCAGTTACCACATCATCAACTGAAGACCCAGAATATCTGGTACCTAAGCAAAAGGACTGGAACAGTTTCCATTGGAATTGGGCACTCAGGCACTTTTGAAAATCCCACTAGGCACTTATCTGTCTCTTTAGGTACTTAAATACCTTTCAAAATCAGATATACTAATGATCTACCTCAGATACATTAATGATATTTTCATCCTCTGGGCACAAAACCTAAACTCCCTCAGAGATTGCCACCACCACTTTAACAATCAGCATCCATCCATCAAACTCTAGAATTCTCCCGCAGTAGCATTAGCTTCCTGGACACCATGATCAACTTCAGCAATGGAACCCTATAGATTACAAGAAACCCACAGATCGCCTCACTTACTGCCACAGATCCAGTAACCATTTCAGATACACCAAAATATCCGTTATCTACAGCCAGGCACTCAGATAACACACAGTATGCTCCAAAGAGAAAGTCCGGAATACACACCTTAACACACTTAAAATCGCCTTCACCAGACAAGGACACTCAACCAGAGAAATAGATCACATCATGAAATGAGCCCCCCAGATACCCTAAGAAAACCTGCTTCAATATGGGGAAAAACCCTCTGACCCTATATCTCTCATTGTCTTCTGCCACACCACACTTACAACCCATACTCAGGGGAGACCACATCCTGAAATAAATCTTTCCTGAACCCTCTCTTCCAGTCTTCAAAACAAGCTCCCAACCTTGTGAAGCTCATCTACAAAAGCAAGCTCCCCACAGACCAGAACACAAACTCAAAATGGCAGCAGATCCTGCCATAACAGATGCCAAACCTGCAGATGTATCTCCATGGCTACCATGATTAATATCTCCCACAACCCACCTTTCAAGATCCATGGGTCCTACACATGCCTATCACAACACATGGTATACCTCATTCAAAACAGCAAATACACCAACAATAACAATTATGTGGGTGAAACCAGACCATCATGACACTCTCTACGAACTCATAGAATAATCATAAAAGACAAAAAACACCGTATCACTCATGAACAAACATTTAAAAAACTGATCACCTTTATCTGACCTCTCAGTGCCTGTCTTCAATGGAAACCTGCACAACATTTCAAAAAAAAGCCTGGGAATTTAAACTAGTAACTCCGCTAGACACCAAAAATCATGGGGCTCAATGAAAACACTGGTTTTATGGCTCATTGCAAATTGTAACCTACTAACCTTCCTTTGTTCTATGATTGCAAAGGTGTTAATTGACTACTGCACTGTAATTGGTCTCCAGTAACCAGTTATGCTTAACACTCTGTCCCACCTTGTATTTAGCTGTGATACTTGATGATTTTTTTCCCAAACCTGAAGAGCTCTGGGTAAGCTTGAAAGCTTGTCTCTTCCACCAACAGAAGTTGATCTAAGAAAAGATATTACCCCACCCACCTTGTCTCTTCAAAAAATCTGGCCCTTTGTGTCCTCTCACCACACATGCAGTGGAACCCCCTGGTCCTACTGTGTCAATGTGGGAGTATTTTGGCTTAATTATGTAGCACACTTCAGAGAAACATTAAACAAATAAATACATATAAAAGAAAAAGTAGACTAAAGGAAGAAACCTGTAAAATCACTTAACTTTTGGTGTCTCCACCCAAAATGTAAGCTGATCTGTACAAAGCAGGCCTCTTAAATGGGAAGCAGTGAAGTCCAGTAGCTATGGCACTACACCTGGGCTCTCTTCCTTGGTTTGGACACTGGCCTAGGAGTTGGAAGACATTGATTCAATTCCCTGCTCTGCCATGGATTTCCTCTATTATACTGGATAAGTCACTTCGGCTCTGTTTGCCTCAGTAAAAATGGGGATAATAGGACTTCCCTATCTCAGAGGAGAGGTAGGAGGAGAAATACATGTAAAGATTGTGAAGTGCTCTGAGATCTACTGATGAAAGGTGTTCTATAAGAGTGAGGCAGTATTCTTTTGCGGTTACCTTGGAGAAAATAAATCACAAGCCTCAGTTTCCCACCTGTAAAATGCTTTGTAAAGCACTGAGACCTACAAACAAAAAGAGCATTATATCAGAGCTACATCGATACCTGTGAAAAGATTAGAAATGGATTTATAAGTGAATAATATTTGTATACAGTAAAGACAGGCATTTAAAAGATAGTTCCCATAGTAGTATTTTGTAGCACTAGATAGCACACAGTACAGTATCCATACAGTGGAAATTCTGCCTTCCTTCTTTATGGCCACAGAAGACTAACTGCAACTGTATGTGATCCTTTCCCTCTCTGAGGGCTGCCGCTCCTACTACTTAGTTCAAATGCACTGGCCCCTTTCACGCGCACCGAATTACCACACAAAGTAAAAGCAAATTCTGACAATTAACTGTGGTCCACAGCTGAGTAGGAAATAGTGCTACAAAATCATATACATGCAGGAAAACTTAAATTTTATTGTCAAACACTCTCATCTGCATTTGAATAGTCTGAGCAATGTCAGAAAATCCACACAGCTGGGCCTAGGATAACTAAGTATTAATTTAGCAATATTTTATTATAGATCATTGAATAAAATCATAACACAATATTGCATCTGAGTACTGTTTTGACAAAAACAGTTGGTTATAACAGTACAGTCATGTACAGGACAGAGGTCTATGTAAGTTGTGTTTATTTATTATATTATTAGGGGTAACATTTGCTAATTACTACCATACACTGTGTGAAAGAAGCAAAATATTTTAAGCAAGGATTTATGCAAAAAGATTCACCATTTTGTTCTGTGATATTTTGCACGCTGAAAATATATCCTTTCTACAAAATTTAAGTAACATGAGTTTGATTTTTATCAAAGTGTGTAATAATGACATCCAAAATATTGCTTACAAGTCAGTGCTATTCTAAACTATTTTTTAAATATTTTCTTTTGTGAGTTTTGGCAAGTACATTGGAAATAAAATCCAACAATACATGTAACTAGAAAAGCAGTGCAGTTCTTCACCATTCTAATTTGCCTGTATGTTCTACAGACCCATCCCTAACCCCTTGTGTTTTTTAGATTGTAAGCCCTCCCCCCTACGCCAGGATTGTCTCTTTTCTGTGTTTATATAATGCCCATAATAATAATTTATCCAGCCAGGGATAGTTTAGAAGGCCATCTCCCCCTTTTGAGCTCAATGAGATGCTTGACATGTGCAAAGTTAAGCATGTGTGTAAGGTCCTAATCTACCAAGTGACCACCTGTGGGCACACTGCCATGCTGTATTAACACAGAGTTCCACTGGTTTCATTGGAAGTCCTAGTGGATACAGTAGTCTACCTTTATGCTATCAGTTGCAGCAGGGGCACCCAAGAGTTTATAGAACTGGAGCCTTTACAATTCATTAAAACAAAAGTCTTTTCAGCTACGGCTTTTTAGTTGACCCATAATTAAACTGAGGATTTTGCCTTTTTATTTAATTTTCTACTAGGGTAATTTTTAAAAAATATATAATTAGATATTTTTCTGATTATCATTTAATTGCATTGAAACAGCCAATTAACTCTTCCTATTGAAATTTGATCAGTTACAGAGAAATTACTGACATGTTATTTCTCCTGCATATTTTAATTATAGGAATAAACATCTATCTGGATGATCAAACCAACTCAGGAAAAATTTTTGGTCTGAACTCCACGCAAATACCTAACAGAACCCAAATATTTGGGAGGTTTCTAATAAGTTCAGTTAAGTAACACCCTTACCAAGAATGTAAACGTAATCAGATTTTTAAAAATAATTGTTTGCAGTAGAGGATTACTTTAAGTCCTATCTTGATATATAATTTGAAACTCATTCAAAGGAAGCCTAATGCAGACTACTGTCAATGTGCTGTCCTCTCATTAATTACTATTATACATTTGTCTTGTGGTATGCCTTTGAACCCCAGTCATGGACCCCAGGTGGAATCTACAAAAGGTACTTAGGCATTGCAAAGTTGAGCATCATGGCATCTACTTTTTTGGTGTTTAGAAAAATCACAGGAACAACAATGTGATCCACAAAGCCTGAGTTAAGTGCCTAGGCTTCCAATACAGTAAATGGGGAGATGTAGGTTCCTTAGAATATGATCCTCAAAGATCAGCAGGCTGTATGGGGAGCCGCCTGACCTAGCCAAAAGAAGATAAGTAAAGGGTATGTGCTAAACCCTGCCCCTCTTTCCTATTTAAAAACCAGGGGTAGATGGATGGGCACAAGCCCACCCACCACTAAAGTCTCCCCCCCCCCCAGCCTAAGGGAGAAACCACTGGACCCGGGTCCAACAGATTACGGGGGACAACAAATGAAAAAACAGAAAAGGGCGTGGGGGTCACAGGGTCAAACATAGGAACCAGAAGGGGACACTGAGCAGAGAACCCCAGACAGCACCCACTGCTCCTCAAAGGTGTCCAGGGAGCCAGCGGACACCACCCAGAGGAACTCTGCCCGAAGACGTGAACTTACAAGGGAACGGAAATAGGCCCCACAGTCACAGAGAGCCTCCCCCTGCTAACCTCCTCTCCCTGGTCTTGTAGATGGCTAGTTTGGCCAGGGCTAGGAGGAGGTTGACGAGGAGGTCCTGCGACTTCATGGGGCCATGGATGGGGTGTGAGTAGATGAACAAGTGCAGAGATAGGTACATGAGTCCAGGCTGCAGGAAGTTGCCTCTTTTTGCTTAAAGCTCCACAAAAGGGAACCTATTGCCTAGAGTCAGTGAACGTAGGTGAATAAGAACTTGTGAATCTGAGTCTAGGACCACATTGGGCTAGGTGCCACACAAACCAAGACTAAATATGGTCCCTGTCCCAAAGAGTTTACAATCCAAGTATGAGATAAGAGACAACAGGTAGATACAGACAAATGGTGGAGCTCAAGAAAACAAAACAAATTCCTATGTAGTTATGTCATGATCAAAGTCTCACTGTGCAATTTACACACATAGTACATCATTCTGAAGCACCCAAGAAAATTATGGATAGAATTGATTGAGAAATAGTCATATTTTGTAAGACAATCCAAAACACAGCATGGTATATTGTAGCTACAGTAGTCCATATTTTAGATTAGAAGCTTTTTCAAAAGCTGTTTTATCAAGCCTACCATGTATTTTGATCCAGGGATTGTTTTTATCCTGTTATGGACAAAAAGTTTAAAAGACCCTCAGTCCAGCTTATAGTTTTATGCTTGCCACGGATTTTAAATTCAAAATTAAGCCTTCAACTATTTAGGTGATTCTGCTAACACTTAAGCACATGCATATCATTACTCAAGTGAGTAATTCCACTGAAGTCTTTCTTCCATAAGGTTAGACCCTTAGAAATTCTTTTTAAAAGTTAGCCTCTGTATTTCACAAAATCAATGAAGCCTAATCTCAAGAGATCTGTCTAGATAAACTTGAGTTGCCAGCTACAGTTTTCAGATCTCACATGCTCCAAGGATACAACAGGTCAGAGGCATATGAATACATTTGGAGTATCAATGAAAATAGGAAAAAATTCCAAAGTACATCATATTAAAAAACAACAAGCCATCCATTAGAAATTTCTAGATTTTTCAAAGCACCTAATGATTATAAGAAAGGATATAAACCTTGGTAGTGGTAGAACAAAACTTGAAAAGAGTTCAAATGTAATTCTATCTTGAGAAGTGACTTATGCATGGTATCCTACATTCCTTGTTTTTTTATCCCCAGTTATTCAATATCAAATATGCTCAGTTTATCAGGAACATTTTACTAGCCACCATCCCCACAAACACACTCTTAGAATCTGAAAATTAAGAAGGAGGAGGATGGCTCCTTTTTATCAACTATAAAGGTTTTACAGGTTGAAGTCTGGCTTCAGTTTCACCTGTGAAACCCTATGCCTTGCTAAATTTGCACAGGTGTTACTGTTTAGTCTTGCAATTGAAATTTAGTAAACAAGGCCAGGATACTGCAAACATATATATGCTTAGCTTTATGCATTGACTCCAAGGGGACTATTAACACACATAAAGTTAAATAAAGTATTTACAGGTTGAAAGCCCAAGTCTATTTTTCATACACAAGAAGAAATAGAATCCAGCTCACTGTCTCTTACCTGTGTTAGCTCTGCAAGACTAAAGGACCAATAGGGTTTGGGTATTTTGAGGCTTTTTTAAAATCACTAGTTCACATGGTATTGTTTCTATTCCCTGATTGGATGACCAAATCTTTATAAACAAGATGATGGGCTCATTGGGCTTTTCATTCTCTCAGGAAGGTAGGGTGGGGGATATTGAGAGTGAGTGGGGCTGTAAATGAGTTTAAGGAATTCTGGGCAAGGTCAAATCTTTTTTATATAGAAGAGCATTATATTTGGCTATATATGTAGATCTTAGATTTAAAAAGATTAGGATTCTCCTGCCTGAAGGAAAGAGATATACATATCTCCAACAGAAATAAGATTTATTAGACTTACTGGTTATTTAGCAGACTTTTGAATTTCTTATTACACTTCTACATAATGTTTTTATTAGTTAGTTAAATGACTAGTGAAATAAAAAAGGTTCCTGGAATCCTATTTCTCTAACATCTTTCATCTATTTCAACATCTTGAAAACAATTCCTAGAAAAGTCAGATTCTCTCAAATGTTGTAAGAAAAACCCCCTCAAGGTCCTGGAAAATGAAATACTGCAAACACCAGTGCTCAGTCTGTCTGACACCCCATATATGCTGGATATCTTTAATTAAATAAAAAAGTCCCTTTGATATTTAAATGAAAAAAGGAGAGAAAAAACTGGTTTTCAGCATATGGGTCATATGAAAAGATCATTTTAAATAATGGTCCTTAGTCCCAAATGATATGTAATAGTTTCTGTAAAGCATTAAACTACAACTACCTATACTAAAATAGAGCTATAACTATTTAAATATAACTTGCAAAATATATTTTTAAAATATATACTGGAAAAAAATGGAAAGCTAACAGCATTAAACAAAAAAGTTATCCTTTTTCAGCGAGAGTACTAAATCAGTCCTGGTATATGATCCAGTCTGCATAGGAGGGGGAAACTCTCAGTGGCAAGCTCTCCATCCCCAGAGGAAACATCTCATAAGTACCCTCTTGTATGGTAATACCCTGCTGCAGACACTGAACCTTCTTTGGCGCTTGTTCTTGCTCTGAAAGCAGCTTCAGAACTTCACTGAGCTCCGTGTTCGAGTTCCCACTGCCTTCAATGAGAACAATAGCCTCGTGCCGAGTGAGTGCTGCTACACAGGATGTGCTGGTAATAAGCATAGCATGGATAGCCTCTTCCACCACAGCCATTCACTGTGGCTTCTCATCTACTTTCCACTCTGATGCTGCTGTTGCTTGTTCTCTCTCCACTCTACGCCATTGCAAGGAACTGGTCTAGCGCAGTGACCCCTTGGGACACAATGCAGCACACCCCTTTAAATGCCTCCTTCACAGGCAGTACAAGACAATATCCATTATGAGGCAATCATTCCACCATCACAATGTCAAGATGTACTCCAGGCAACAGTGGGATGGTTAAATATCTTTCCAGCCCAGAAGTGCTGCAAGAACATTGTCATAGCCCTCATCAATTCCCCTACCTCCTCAAGACTTCTGTTCATTTTATATTTATATATTTTTGTTCCTCCCCCTCCTTATATATTTAGATAAAGTGGGTTGTCCCTTAGCCAGCCTTCCAGGAACCATAAGGAGCCTCAAATCCAGGGTTTAAAATTCTGCAGTGTATGCTATAAGATTCTGCATAATTTCCATGTGACTGTAGTACTCTTCCCAATGTTTTATTCTTCCTTTTTAATGCAAAATAAAAATGTGGTGTTGACATTGTATTGTTTGTAAAATACTTTCATTTGAATCCCTCATTCCCATTCCCACTCTTCCAAACCCACAAAACACTTTCAAGATGGCTGTGCAAATACCTCCACTGCAAATACTCACTGTAAATACATATGTATTCAGCTTTATACTGTAAATAAATATATTCAATATCCTGAGGCAGTTCTGTCTGCAGCACTCATTGGCTCATAGAAATATTAATTAAAAGGGAAAAAAACTGATCACAAAACATCAAATACATTCATGAGTTTTAGTTGTATGGATGGTCTCAAAATGTTTACTGTATTTGACCAGCCTTATAAATAGGAAAAATAAAATGGATAGATATTGAGTGGGAAGGAAATACCACACAGGGAAAGCAGTCATGCTCCAAGAGACCCATGGCTTGGTTTTCTAAAGTTCTGAGTGCTTCTCTTTACTTAAACAGAAGGCTTAGGTGCTTAGCATCTCTGAAAATACAGTTGACAATGAACAGCAAATTGGAAATAAGCCTCTTTCAATACAGTTTGGCAGGAAAAAAGCTTCTTCTATCTTGGCCAGGATACAAAATGTCATTAAATCAGAGTTGGGAAATTATATTTTTTTTGTCTCTGCAGGTCTGATGGCAATATATCTAGAATACAGTGTATACTGTGTACTGTTCTGGACAATTTAAGACCAAAAAGATGTTGACAAACTGGATAGTATATAGAGAAAAAAACTGCATGAAGAAAGCTTACAATAAATATACTTGGTTAAATTAAAAACTAAGGGATGCATAACAACCATCTCCAAATACGTAAGAGCAGTCAACACTAAGAAAGGACAAGAATTGCTTAGGATGCTATATAATATAATTATCTGCAGCCCTATCATCTCAAGATGGCATATTATCAGATCTCATGAGCTAAGCATAGATGAGTCAGGCTAGTGTTTGCATGGAAAGACACTCAAGTGCTACCAAAAGTAATTTTTATTAATCAATAGGTAGCATGCTTCTCTAAGAGTGAGAATTAAATCTGTGTCAATATAGTACGTGATTTTGTCAGAAGTATCATGTTTTGGATGAGTGCAAAAACAAGGTCCTACCACTGTAGTCATTAGAAGTCCCATGGTAATAGATTGCACAAAAATAGGGTAAAATGCCCAATTCTAGTTATCCTAATATTTCATTAATTTACCCATTTATCCCATGTGTATATGAATCACAAACTGTAAATTTGTAAACAATTTAGAGGTCATACCAACACCAAACTTATGTTCACGTTCACACAAAGTTTGCAGACGCACAGTTTATTTCAAAGTTGCAAGCATTGCTCTTGGGTTGGCTTTTGTCCACAAGATCCTACAGTCAGCAATGTATCACCTAAGTACTGCTAAATCTGACCTGTGCACTGTGCCCACGCAGTCATGAGACTAAAGAGAAAACATTCAATGCTGAATAAAATAATAAAGTCAGATGCTTGCCTTGTCTACACTGGAGAATGACAGATGTGAAAGACAATAAAGCAAGTTTCAGTGACTGTATATGTGTGTAATGTGTAAAATTCAAGTGCTGTGAACCTAAAAGGAAAATAGGGCCACTCCTGCCAATCTGTGGAGATGATTATATGTAAATGAACAGTGGAATGCAAGAATTACTTAGCTAAATGAATACAAAAAGAAATGACAGTAAGATAGACCTAGTAAAGTATCTGGCACTGTATCTGGTCAAATATATATAATACTGAAGCCTCTCTTTCTCCATCCCTCTATACTCTTCAAGGAATAATACATTACACCTTTACTCCTGGAGTCATGTTATTATGCGAGACTGTCATTTTAATTAACATAAATTTCTTATTCTTATGGTTGTGGAGAAATGCTTCAAAATGTGACTCAAAAAATCTCAAAACCCTGAAGGCAAATTAAAAAACCCTCTTCAGTCTAGCGGAGAAAGGTATAACATGATCCAATGGCTGGAAGTTGAATGTAGATACATTCAGACTGGAAATAAGGCATATGTTTGAAATAGTAGAGTAATTTAACCATTGGGACAATTTTGAGAAGGGTCATGGTGAACTCTGTATCACTACCTTTAAATCAGGATGAGATGTTTTTCTAAAAGATCTGCTCTAGGAATTATTTTGAGCAGTTCTATGGCCTCTGTTATATAGGAGGTCAGACTGGATTATCACAATTGTCCCTTCTGGCCTTGGAGTCTATGAATTTATGCACACACACGTGAGAAAATTTCCCTTTGGAACTGGGAGACTAGTCAGGCAAAACGATAAATGGTAAGAATACTAAGAAAACTTCCCACTAATTAGGGAGATTACAAGAGTGTGTATGGTGTTTAGGACTCTCTCACTCTGAGGGTATAAAAGAACTCTGATACACTGATATCATTGAGACAAACTGATTTCCCCTTGTAAAACCAGGAGATTCTTTTGTCACATAAAATACTAAGTGATAATAATTTTAAGACATTTTTCTTAATCGGAGGAATTACCAGAGGGTGCATTGTGCATAGGTCTCTGTCCAGGAATAATACAATCCAGGCCCCAGGCAGATAGCACAAGGCAATTTAGACATCAATGCAAAAAAATAAATGTCCCTTCGTAAAACTGAAAGATACTTATGTCAGGTCAAATAAAAAAAAACAAAAATAAGACCATTCCCAAAGGAATTACAAAAGGTAATAAATGTCACACAGCAACAAGAACTCAGGCTAGCAGAAAATGTTATCTTCCAGATTTTTCCAGCAAGATCAGAAGGCCCGTCTGAAATCTAATTTTTTCTGAGAAATCAAATGAAAATGGCATTTGACCCCCTTGATCATTCACTCAGTCATGGATACCAGAGACATCACCAAGACTTCCACCATCTTACTTGCCTCACATGACCTGTAACTTACAAACCAAGTTTAAATTAAAATTACACCATTCATGCATGCCTGAAAAAGTTTGGGGCTATCCACATAGAGCGATATATAATGTATCAGAAAAGATTCTAGAGACTTTTTAAAGGCATACATAACATTGGAGTAAACCACTGATGATTTGCAGATGCAGTTCACAGTCCAACAGCTTAATCAGTGCTAGGCCTCAGTGATGTGACTAAATTCCAGTTTGGATTATTCTTCACCTCCTGTCCTGAATTGTTGTGTACTGTTGCTTTGCACTGCTAAACAGTTGCTACATATAACCTCAGAAGTGGCTGCATAGCAATGATAAATTAAATGTTCACAATATACTTTATTGGACCTTAATCTAAACTCTGGTCTGAGGCAAAACTCTCAATAAAGTCTACAGAGTTTTTCCTGTTTAGGTACATCAGGATCAGGCTATTATTATTTTATTTATTCCTTGAGCACACACATGAAACAAACACAGGCCCTTCCTTAAAGAGAATACTCTCTGACACGTGCTGCAACAAAAGGATGATAAAACTGTAGGACAGGAGTAGGATACAGGAGGAGAAACAATGCCGAGAGCAAAAGATTGTTGGTTATTCAGCAAAAGCATGTCCACGGGATGGCTGATTATTTTTATATTTTAATTTACAAAATAAAAGGTTCCCAAGACAAAAAAAAAATTTTTTTTTGAATGACTCAGTGTGTGTTGCAGAAGTAATGGGCCTTCAGGAGAGATCTGAGCAAGGCAAAAGTTTGGTGAGCCGGTCTGGGAGGCTTTTTTATGGAGAGGGATGGGGGGATGGGTCAAGAGGTGCAGAGAGATTGTGAGAGAAGCAGCCTGCATTAAGGCTAAGATCAGTAGCAGAAAAGAAGAGACAGGGCCAGGTCAAGAGGCTAGGTCAAATAAGGTGGGACAATGTTATGTGGACACTTGACGTCAAGGACAAGAAGCTTAAATTTGGTGAGCAATTTTCCTTGAATTTAATCAGTGTCGAGGAATTTTTCAGAAGGTGCTCAGCACCTTGCAAGATCATATTTGAGCCAGTGATTTTCAATACCAATGGAACATCTCACATTAGTAAGGGCTGTGGGATCAGGCACCTGGTGCTTGAGGATTTATCTGGAAATAAAAGACAAATTATTATTCATAATAATTAGGAGTAAGAGAATGTAATGAAGAAAAGAAAAGAAGAAATTAGGCTGAGCAAAAGGAACCACTGCCAAATGGATGAGCTCTATTAAAGTGGCAAAGTCTTCCATGGAAAGTGGCGGATCCCCATTCTTTGAAACTTTACAAAACCAGACAAATTACCATAGAATATACTGAAAGGAACAATACTTTAGTGGTAAGGAAATGGACTAGATGAGCTACTAGGTCTTTACCACCTCTGCCTTCTATAATTCTCAATACAGCTTGGCAAATATAGATAGCAAAAAAAAAAATCACAAATATCTTTTTCAGTGATGACCACAGGTTTGCTTCACTATTGTTGGTGTGACTTACTTTGCATTAACATTCATAGTTACATCTTTATATTGGCAGAAAGTGGAAGTGTCAAGAATGTTCATGCAAATACTTGTGCAGACATATTTTTCCTGCACATGTTTGTTCCCAAATTGCTTGTACAGCTGTTTTGAAAATTCATTGTAGGTTTGTGAACTCAAAGGTCATCCCATCAGAAAGCAGAAACAATAGCATGTGACTTAGATGACCAATCACATATGAGACTATTGAATCAGGCATGTTGAATACCTGCATGAATATTTAGTCAAGTGTGACCAACCTACAGGATGAAGTTCGTTTGCTAAAAAGACTGGTCAAATAATGGATTAATAGTAGGGAAAAAACCAATAAAAACAATCTGATGGTGAAAAATTTACAGAATAAATTGTATTGTGAATAGTTCATGCTGCTCTAATTCTGAATGTTTTTTCCTCAAAAATAATAGTTTAAGAAGATTTTAAGAATCTCTTTTGTGGGAGTGACAATGAAAAGGGTCACAGTCATGTGGTACAGTGTGAAGCCAGAGAACAGAAGTGTGGCTTGAGGTGAAAACCAGCAACTGAAATACTGTTATCACATCTGGATTTACAGATTTAGATCCATGAAGCTTAATCTGAGAAAGGATAAGAAGTAGCATTTTTCACTGAGCAGCATTTCATAACCATGATTCCCTGATCTACAAAAGGAAAGTTGAACTCTGTCTGCCATTCTCCAAAAAGCAAAGCTTACAGTACCATAAGGGAGGAGCACGTAAGGGAACATATATTCCCCTCACTGTTCTTCAGTTCCAGGTTCTATTTTGAACAAGCGATGCCACACTTTCCTAGCATAATACAAGAAATGCTGAGCAAAACTAAATTGGGCTAGCCTCATTCTCAATGAAAGAAGGGTACATGAAAAGAAGGGTTATGATCAATAACCAGGATTAAAAATGTCACACAACCCGTACAAGGTCCTGATTGCTATTATAGTTGAAAAGTTTCACAATAGTGCCATACATGCCATTCATTCCACTTTAGTTCATTGTTCTGATACTTGCACTTGTATTCTGAAACTACTGCAAAGAAAATTTCAGGGATCATTCTTGTAGGGGTGCAACTGTCTTAATTATGTAGTACATTTCCTTATAGTACATCTTACTGTTGTAGTTGGTATGACCCATCTTTAATAAGACAATGTTAAATTCTCTTCTGTAGCTTTAGAATTTCATTTCTCACTTAGAACCTTGAAAATAGCATTGCTTTCCCTTCCAGAGTTGTGTTCAGTTTGGCAAACATTGTTTTTCTTTTTCCCCTTAGTTTCTTGCTTTTGGAATTTCTCCCCAAATTTGTTACTGTTGTGAGCAATGACATAAGAAAGGAATACAAAACACAGTCAAGGAAAGAGAATGTATAATGGAGCCCAAACAAAGGTTTTTGACACACTTGCTTTCTTGTTATTGTTAGCATCATTAACATCGTCACTGATGTCATCCATGATCTCAGTATAGTTCTAGAACTAGGGATTGCAGGACAGAATTATTGAAGAGATGTGGTTATTTTTAATGTTTTAATATATCTAAGTTAACCCCTGGAATCCCATTTTACCATATATTTAAAAATTATCCTTGTGCAAAATATGTGGGGGAATTTTCAGTCCATGTCTTTGATATGCCAGACAGAATGCATATAGTATAATATAGGGCCTCAGTCAGACCAGATCAAAGAGAATGGCAAACTATCTTAAACAGCTAGCTGGGGTTTCGCCTAGCATAGGGGGTTACCTGGATATCAAAAGGCCAGTGTAGGCAACTCTACAGCACCTATTCTTATCTCCCCCACACACACACCTACCATGGCATAGAGAGTGGGAATGGGTCTGGCTAGAGCATCTTGTGTTTCAGTGATTCCCAGCTCTGTAACAGTCCCTGAATTGCACAGGGGAGTGACCCAACCCCCGATACCTCTAGGATAAAGAATGGCAGAAAAGTGTCTACCTCTGTCCCTTTTCCTCAGGTCTTGTGCTGAGTAGAGGTTAGATCTCAAAATTTAGACTAAAAAAGTCACTGGCTTTTGAGAGTTAACAGATGAAAGAAAATCCATTATTTTATCATGGGAATAGTAGTGAATGCTAGAGAGTTTGTCAACATTTTTTGAATTTCAAATTTTCAATATTTTTTTTGTCCAGAATTTGATAAGAAAGAGAACATTTTCATCATTTCTTTTTGAGGGTGAAGGAAGGTTTGACAATTTTCATTAGAAATTGGGAACTGAAATGTCTTGGTGATATCCCCTCTAGATTCACGACTAGGGCTTTAGAATGCATAAATAAGGGTCCTATTAAAGCTTTAGTGTCAATATTTGTGCAAAGCAGACAAGATTAATAAAGCCCATATTTAGCTATCTCTTTACTCATAGATTCCAGAGCCTAATACAGAGGTAAAATCACCTGTCTCTACTGGGTCTCTTCTTTATGAAACTCCCAGTAAACTGGGACACAAAAGAATCACCAAATGGAGGACAGTATTTTATGAAATTACTCCCAATTTAATACATTGTTTGGAACAAAGCAAGTGAGGTAGGAGATTTGGCTCTCCTTTAAAATGGCCATGTTATGTAGTTTTAGAATATATATGTCCATGTCTAAGTGATCTTGAGATGTTTTATTCTATGCAGGGTTGTAAATTTGTCTCCCCTTTTACTGCTTGTTAAAGCACACATAAAACGTACTATGATTCAGGTCTAGTGATTTGTATCACAATTGGAAAAGTCTTTAAATAATGATTCCAGCAAAATACAGGTTTTTGATACTCATGTACAGAATGGTTTTGATTTTCACATTGATGTCAGATTGATGTTACAATTTGGTACAGCAGATAACCATATTACATGTGGAGCAGCAGATCTAGGTTCAAAGATACTTCATCTGAGCAAGGGATTATCCTGGTGAAGACTCTCTCAGGCTTGAACAGAAAGAGAAGGAAGGGGGGACAAGGAAGCAAGTGCTTCACTGAGTCTCAGTGAAAAAGCAAAATATTTGGGGGAGTATAATAGGGGAAATGGAACTGGGAAGAAAGAACTGTGTGAAAGTCAGATAAGAAAGAAGTCAGACTCAAGGAGGCACTCATTGTCTTTAAGGATTGGAATCCCAGTTTGTATGAAGCCTAGCTCTGGTTCAACAGAGAAAGTGTAAAGCCCATGTTCTGATGCCCTCACAGTCAAAAAGAGGAATTTAGTTTTCAGTGGAATTTGTGATCCACCAATCCTAGGTATCAATGAAAAGTGCACTGTGTGGTCTACGAAAATTGTTTCTGAGGGTATCCCAAAGGAAACATTCAGTTATTGAGGTTTAAAACAGAGTAGCCCTAAAATAATAAAATTCCTGCTGCCTGGTGGGTATAAACACACTGCAAGAGTTAGATATTCTTCCTTTCTCAAAACATTGTGTGGCACTTTGTTAATGAATATTATATGATTCCCCTGCTGCTATTTCATACAGAATCTTTCACCAATCTCCTTGAAGAATGTTCAGCTATTATCAGCCAAATTGTGTATATAGATACATATGTGTAGTGGCATTACTTCAGTGAGAATTGTGTGTATCCAAGCAAAAAGAACATGAGAATTGCCATAGTGGATCAGACCGGCCCTTCTAGTCTAGCATCCTGTTGTGGTCAGTGGCCAGTATTATATTCTACAAAAGGAAGGTTTATGAAACACCACAATGGGCAATTATGAAATAACTAGCCCATGGCAAAAGTTTCTTGCTACTCCTTATTGGTTAGTGGTTGGCTTGTGCTCTGAACAAAGAGGGTTTATGTCCCTTTTTTAAAAAAATAAATAAATCCCTAATAATGTGACTTCATGCTCTACTTGTTGTTCTACAAACATAAGACTTTTCTGAATCTCCTGGACTCAGTCTTGTGGCCGTGAGTTCCACACATTGATTTTTAAAAAGTATTTCCTTTTGTCAATTTTAAATTTGTGCCTTTCAATTTTGAGTACTATTTGAGTTTGGTGTTGAGCTTCGACTGTCATTCTATTATGGCAGCAGTCACCTGATGGCACTGTTCCATAGTTTTATGAGTTCTTTTGTTTAGCATGCAGTCACGTTAGTCATTACAGAAATGCTGTTTTGTTAGTTTTGTGCTGCAAGCTGTAGTAGAGTTTGCTTTTGGCCTTAGTCTCTAACTATAGTCAATCCTTCAAGCTGAGATGCAGGTCCGGGAACCAAGAATTGGTGTCTTTGATGAGATTCCTGAAAGAGGGAATTGTCTGCTTGATGTTTGAACATCTCTGCTCAAGGACTGGTGTATGTTGTGTAAACCAAAAAAACATATGCCAAGAAAATGCTCATATTCCATGTCCCTGATTTTCTTCCCCAGTAGGCAACTGATCTTCAAGACCCTGAAATCTGCTATCCTTCAGCAGAGAGGCATACTGCATTACATTTTGGTATGGTAAAAATATGGCCATGCCAACCCCAGTGTTAATTGTATAAATTCACGTGTTTCCTGATGATACATTTGGGACTTGGAAGAATTTAGAGCCTGATCTAATGCCACTGAATTCAATGGAAATCTTGATTTCAAAAGTGTTTGAATCAAGCCTTTATTGAGGAATATCAGATTCTATACAATGTCTCCATTATATTCAGTCCTAATAATACTTACTTTATTTAGAAAATTGAGGATTTGTTTAGAAATTAAATGTGTTCACCTTACAATATGTCCCCTCTTTATCTTTAATGCCACTCCAGAAGGCTCAGGCATTAATACGGAGTCCAAGCAGAATCCCCATCTAACACTTCACCGAGAAAGAAATAGTGAGGAAGAGTTCAAGAGTGAATGGTCTCAAGAGCCTGGGTGTCTCAATTTATTTTTATGACTGAATCTATACCCAAGTATTATGCATCATCCTACATTCCTGAATAAATTCTTTTAAATCCCAAAACTTTTCCTCGGTAAAAAAGGAAATATCTGAATACAAGCAGCTCTGCAGTTGAAGCTTGACTGGATGGAATACTGAATAGGATTTTACTGTAATATTTGGATAAGAAAAGAAGTATATCAGTTTTTGAATGGTGCTGTTTTGTTGTTTTGAAGGTTATCTTGGTTAGCTTTAGCCCAAAAGAAGCCTAAAAATGAGTAGAAAGCTAAAACCAGATTTTTCATATGAGCCTACAGTTACTTGTTGTCCAGAGTTCACATCACTGGGAAGCAGCTTACTACAGCTGTGTGGGCATAGAGTTGGGCAAATATTCTGTAACAAATAACTTATTGAAGAATCTTCCATCTCTAGGTCTCTGAATTGTCTGTGAACAGACAGTGATTTTCTTTTATTTATTTAGAGTTATTTATTGAAAAAGTCTGTGAATTAGTCTGTAGATTTCCTTGGACTGTATCATGGCTTTTAAACGAGCTCCTAGTGGGGGGAGTGCAGGAACTCCCCCCACTTTCTCCCACAGGAAACTCATGTAAAAGTTCCTGCACTCCCACCTTGAATGGCACTCGGAACGTGCAAACTGTTCCTTCCTATTCTCATGTGGACAGAGACCCAAAGCTACTTTAGGCAAGGAAGTGAAATGTACCCATTGAAAGGGTGCAGCAATATGACATGTCCCTCTGCATACCAGAAAGCTCAAGAAGGAACTGTCCTTGAAGCAGAATTTCTCTCTGAGTTCCCTCGGTTTGAGGTGCAGGGGGCAGGTGCAAGTTCCACACTGTCCTTTACTAAGGCCTGTGCCTAGATGTCACAGTTGAGAGGTCTATGAACAGCTACTGGTGAGTATTTGAAATTTAAGCTGCTTTGATTAGAAGAGGTCACATGAGATGTTTCTGTTTCCTGTCTGAAGGAACGTGACTCTTTTGAAATAGATTTCTGGTGCAAATGCTTAAAATTACAGATTAAAAATTTGCTTTACTTCAAACATTCTGCCATATTTGCTTAAAATCCAGTCTTTCCATGAACATCAGTAAACTTCAGTAAACTTCTTTGCTAGAATATTTGCAGAAAGGGATGCAAACACAGCTGAAACATATTTATTTAAAAATTCAAGAGCATATTAATGGAAAACATTTGCAATAATTCCCTAGCTGCAAAGATATAGTCAGTCCCAGCGATTCAACACACAGTTCAGGCCAAAGTAGAAGGAAACAGCTTCTGTAGGTAAAATTTTACATTTAGAAGGCCACATTTAAATTTAAAATGAAAAAATATAAAAGCATTATTTCTGGAAACCATAACTCAAGATTTTCATGGGGAAAAATTAAGTTTTACAGGTAGTTCATAGCAGTATAAAATTCACAAAATAAATGCAAGATATTATCATTATCTTTCATCTGAGGATCAGAGAGTGTTTTAAATCTATTAAGATTCACAACATCCCTCAGAGGTAGGCATACCCCAAATGTTCCTAATTTCAAAGACTATCAATCATTCTTGTCCCCGGGATATGCACATTCTACTCAAATGTGATGTCCCCCTCAATTTTATAGCTGAAAATTATTCACATCAGAAATAAGGAAAAGAAGTTAGTCCAATAAAAGATATTACCTCATCCACTTTCTGTCTCTGTTAAAGAAAGGACCATTTACCCTAAGGGGAGGTCTACAGTATAGTTTTTTAATTCAAGTTAATTAATTGCCAATTAACTTGAGTTAGTTGACATGTTATGTTTGTACATACTTGTCCAGACACTCCACAAATGTTTGATTTATGTTTAATGGTAAGCCTATGGCTATCCTACATGATACCTGTGTAAGGATGTGTTTGGAGAATTCTTCTGACTGGCTAAAGCCATTCTACAGTTCTTGCACAATGCTACAGTGTATCCAGGGCGCTGATGCAGTAGCAAGTATGAGAAATCTCACCTCTAATTTTTCTGCTGAACCATTTTGTAAATCATACCACACTTCTCTACTGCATAAGAAATAGCAGATTTCAAGCTTTTCAAGAACCAAATTTCTATCTGTAGAAGTTTGTTTTATCCAGGCTTGATATCGGGCTCATTTTTGCATAGCCACTGTCGCACTGAAGTCAATGACAAAACTCCTATTGATTTCAACTGGGGCAGGACTAGCCCTCTGTCAATGCCTGTTACATCTTTGTAGCATCTTTAGGGTCTCTCAAGTATTTTTGTTGCTGATCTACCATGTCTTGTTGTCTTGGAACACTGTTTCAGCTGATCAGGGATGTTTGTTTGATTCTTTACCTCTTCATCAGTAAGTATCCATGTCATTAAGAAAGGGGAGAAATCCCTCGCTAGCATAATCAGTATTTTCCATTGGACAAATCTTTCTCCTCCTTGTACAGCTGCCGTGGAAGCAGCAGCTCTGTTGGCTCAGAGAAGGGATTTGTTTGTGCTAAGAGTCCTCACCTTTTCCATGCTGTGGAAACTACCTCTGCAGCTACTCCTTGTACATAGCTGCACCACAAGGTTTGGGAGTGGACAGAGGGAGAAATAGGAGCAGGGCTAATGGATTCACTTCAGAGATCTACCAGCTATTACTACAGCCTTCAGCTATTACTACATGCCTGGAAAAGGGGGTAGGAGGGAGACTTTTTCCTCAAGTGCATAGTGAACCTATGTGAATTAAGTCCAGTTATTTAATTCAAGTAGTGATGACACTGGAGAACAGGATTTAACCCATGTCACTGTGCCACCTACATAATAATACACTGCCTGGGTTTTTGAGTGAATCCAAACTAAAATCCTTGTAGACCCTTTGCTGTGTATTGTTCTCTGATATGACTTTGTTCACTGCCATATACTGTGTATTTTTCTCTCAAAAACCAATGATTGTCTTAAGTGCAAAAGGCATTATCTCAAATTATCTCTCCTATTGATTAATATTAATATTTAATTAATTAATATTAATTAGTGCTTGTGCAAACCTGAGACAATACAAAATGCTTTAGAAGTGATAATTATGATTTGATTGTTCCTATATGTCTGAACAACAATACATATCTTTTTTTATTGAGGTTACATGTACTACAAACTTGGTGTGATTCCATCACTTTATTTTGAGAAAATCAGAAAGATGCAACCTCTGTGTTTTAGGCTTTCATACATTATGCCCATGAATGCCACAATCCCTGCCTGCCTAAGGCCATATCTGTCAAAGGCAAACCCATTTTAGCAGAGCATGTTAGCATGTACATTATAGAAGTGAGTCTATATGATGATCTTCTTCCTAGGAAATAAAGTGCATAACTTGAGCTGTTTTCAGGAGTTAATACTTTGTTTCCTTCCTATACATCCTTAAAATTCAAGTATAGATTATATCAAAGAGGACTCATTTGTATATGGATTAAAGAGTATTTGGTTACCATCAATAACTTGTAGGAAAACATAAATGTAATAGGAGTATAAAATATTAACCTCAGAACCTATATACTTAAAGAATAGCCTCATCTAAACAGTAAAATGTAAGGGCCCAAGCCTATAACTTTTACTCACACAGGTATCATGTGAATAGGTTCTCTGGGATCTCACTCTGGTATAAATCTAAAGTAACTGCACTGATCTTAATGGCTTTACTCCAGATTTACACACTGTGAAATGAGATCAGAATTTGACCTTTAACTTCATTGGGGACTGCTTGGGTGATGTTATCTTATGTGAACCTGGGTTGCAAGATCGGGTCCCACTAATAGAACAGTATCACTGAGGAAATGTTTAGAAAGAAGTTTTGTGAGGAATGCTTGGATCCACAATTGGGCTTAGCGAAGTCAGGAGCAGTCTTATTTACTAAAGTTGCCCTGGCCAGGGACAAAATATTGACTTTAGAGGAACTCTGCAAGTCAAGTTCTCAGAGCCTGCTTACTTAGGAAGAAAAATGGCAATTTTCTTTTGATCTTTTAGTTACCCAATCCCTTCTGTCCCAAAAACATTCTTCCAGTTTTAAAATACATGCTGGAATACAGAACAAGGTTGAAGGCAACAGTTTGTCTTTGAGGCCTTCCTCAAGCTACAGAAGACATAGAAAAATGTTAGTTTTTTAGATCATGGCCTGAAGGATCCCCAGCAGCCAAAACATCACCTTTAACTTGATTTCTATTTCTAAATATCATTTGCTCTCAAACCCTCTTTTTATGTCAGTCTACATATTGATGCCATACCATCAGTGCCTCCAACTTATTCTAGTTTTCGTAGGGTTTATATTTGCTCCGTATGATGAGTCTCACAAGGGTTCAGATCGTGCCATTAATTTTAAGCTGAACTCCCCATTAAAGTCAATGAGAGTGCTAGTTAGAAATCAATGGCATGATCTGGCCCAATATCACTGAACATCTCTCTGAGAAGAACACCAAATGAATGCCAGCTCAGGAGGTGGAATGAAAAGACCGCATTGATGTTTTAAATGGGCCCCAAAACTTGACACATTCTACAGTGTGCTCATGTTTAAAAGTCTTTCTTTTGGGGGCAAACTCTGCTCACCTAATTAATATAAGAAAAGCAAGCAGGATTTGGTCTCAGTGGATTAGAGGGAAAAAAAAAAGACTGCAAAAAATAAAATGAATATCAATTACTTATGAAGATCATTTGCTATATTTTATTCTATAGATTTTTATTTTGATACAAAAATGTACTTGTGATCATTGACAAATGCCTCTGTCTTGGATTTTGGAAGTGTAATTCACATTAAAACACAACATAGCTACAGCTGGTAAAACGTATTATTTGTAATTAAAACAACTGTTTCTAGACAACCGTAACACTTTAACATACCAGATTTGAGTTTACATTTATACTGATTTATATTGTATATAATCACATTATATTGCCATAATTTATATTTATTAATAACAATGCTGCCTTATTTAGAAGAGAGAAAAAATATGCTTATATTTTCTTTGTAGTTTATAAGCAGTAACCAAAATAAAAGTTTAAGAATGATGGCAGTTTCAATTTTAAATGGTTGGTTATGCTTGTGAACGTTACAAATATCACAATAATGTAAGACGCACTCTTCTGTTTATTTTACAGGTCACTGAAGGCAGTTCCAGTGCAAGGGCCTTCTCAGTGCCTAAAACTGGTAATTTAAAAGATGATGGTGGAAATTTAGTTTCTAAACAAGGTAAATCCAGAAACTCATTGTCTAAGAACCAATATAGTTTTTAAAATAGGCTTTTAATATCTATGAGATGTAGCCATGGTTTTAATCTACAAAATTTGTTTTACTTAAACGTTTCAAATTGGTTTCTTTGCTTGATGTCAAGATAAAGTTTGCAAAGACTATGACAATCCAACCAGAAAAATATTTTCTTTCTTTACTTAATTTAGAACAGTCCATTTTGTGTGAGGTGAGCATATATCAGATAACATTTTTCACTTTATTGAAACAGTAGACTAGACAAATAAACAAGAAAATGGAAAATTTTATTTTAAATTTACATGCAGATAAAGCATTTAAGAGCAAAAATGATTGTTTAATAGACACTGCAATTCAATTCTCAGGCCTTCTTTTTAGAAGTTCAGAAGCACTTTTGTTTGAGCCAGAGTTGCCTGTACAAAATGCCCAGTGCACAAGGGCAAGCCAGGCTGTGCAAGCAAAAAGTGCAGACTAATATAAATTAGACATGCATATCTACATTGGACTATATGAACAAAAGTGTGCATGCACTTTTAAAAGTGCATGGAAGGTAGGTCCATCAATGACTATTAGCCAAGGACACAATCCAAAACTCAAGGTGACCTGAGACCTCTGACTACCAGAAGCTGGAAGGGTAAGACAGAGGTGGATCACTCCATAATCGCCCTGTTCTGTACACTCCCTTTGAAGTTCAGGTACGGGTCACTTTCCAAGATAGGATACTTGGCAAGATGGACCATGGTCTGACTTACCCAAGCAGCTTTTATGTTCTTAAAAAGACAGGCCTGATTCCAGATTCTTAGTTTGGGTAACTCCCCCCAGTCTATAGTTAAAAGTAACAATTTATTCTCTGAGTAACACTAGTTGTGGAAGGAAACAGACAAGGATGCCCTATTTCCTGTTTAGGGCCTTACTCAAATGGAAATCAGTAGGATTCCTCACAAAGTGCTCATACTTATTATGTAGAGGGGTGGCAAAATCTGGCTTTTAATTACAGAGGCCTACATTTTCAAAAGTAGCCTCTGATTCTGAGTCCTTCAAGTTTTGGCTGCCCAATTTGAAAGAGGTTGGCATCTGCTTGGTCAAAGGGGAGACAGCATTCCACCATATGAAAGTTGTAATCCAGCCAGGGAGCCCAACCAATAGAAGAGAGTGGTGGCTTAGACTACATCTCCAGTGAGGCAATGCCTAACAGGAAAATGCAGCTGAATGTTGAACTGACCCAAAACAAAATACTTTGGCAGTTTTCCCAATGGAAAATCAAAAAATTTCAGCAAAATCACAATTTCCCCACTACAGAAGAAGTGTGCTTGGATCTTGCGGGAAAGGAAATTATTGTGGTGGTTGCTTTTGAGCAACCCCGGAACAATATTCATAACCAGCAAATCAGATTCAGATCTTGCAATTTAAAATGTGTCCAGCATGCTTCAGTTTATTAACATACAGAACGCAATTGTATAACCATCACCAATATAAAACAGATTTGTGTTGATATTTTCATATTTCTAATAAATTAGTTACATCATATTTGCTTTTCACTCTGGCAAGGGTTAACCCCATTGCACAATGTTTTTTTATCTCCCTGCTGTGTTTAGGATAAAGGTTCCGGACTTGGAAGGAAAGAGGGATTATAAACTTGATTCAATTGTATAATAATTCAGCTCTCTGCCACCATGGGGAGCACACTTGCTGATCTTTCTGGGATTGCTGGGAGATTTCACTGTCTATAACACAGCCTTTGGCCACTGTGTGAAAATCTGCTTGTATTCAGTCAGTCAACATAACTAGTCGGAGTGACTCCATCAAAAGACATAGGACTTGTGATAGGAAGTAGAAGCCCATCCCAGTTCCATGCTGGCAGACAGCAGCAGATTTCCCACTCACCTTACTCCCTTTTCTTTGTTCTTGATTGGTATGTGGTAGCTGCCACTTACATTGTTAAAGGACTGAAAGGAATGCAGAGATCAGAATGTGCAGGATCTCTGACACTGTTTGCTGTGTCAGAGATTCCTAATGTCATATACTAAATTGTACAGATTTAGGTCAGGAAAATAAATTTATTTCAGGACATATTGACTTGGTCTTGAGATTGTATTTTTTCTTTCTTTCCCCCGTTGCATTTGTGAATGCAGTTCAGGGCTTTTGAGGTGCTGAACAGTCTCGACTCCCTCTAAAATTAATGTGAGCAAGTCGCAGGTGATACTCAGCACCTTACAGATTCATTGCAGTACCTTGCCAATGCATTGAGTGCAATCCTGTGGAAATTGCCTTCACCTAGCTACACTGTCAAATCTTAGTGTGCCATGTTGGTGCTTTCCGGTTATAACATGCTTTTTTTCATTGTCATAATTTTAGGATCAAAAGCCCCTTGTGATGGTTAGAAGGATTAGCTTTCATTAACTTAGTGGGTTAGGGACTGAGAACCAGGAAGGCTAAACTAACAATCAAAGTAGGGTTTGGGGTGAGATCTTCAAGGACATAAATAAGGCCACCTCACACATGAGCCTGATTCTTCTTACAGTGAAGGGCTCTTTCTTGATTCTTGGTTTGTGAGATGACACTCCTGGAAAAGCTGGTCATAGAGTTATACCCATGCTTCCCACTTTATGGAAAGGTCTGTTGGAATGTGTGAATTGCCCCAGTGACAGGGAGGCTCTGTCATGTAGTTACTTACTTTCATTACTTAATTTATTGATAAAGCTGCAGCATATGGCCTTAAGTCCAATTTCACTTTTGCTTGCCTTATTCAGAGGACAAGTTTATGTCCCTGACAACTTTCATTCTATGAAGTACTAACAGAAAACTTTTTTCAGGTGACTTCAAGTGAGATAGGCTTTTAGATAACCTTTGAATTAAGACTTATCTGTCTCCTTCAATGATGTCGGTGACATTTCTCCAGAAAAATTATTCTCTGTAGCTTTATTTAATTTATTTATGTTTTGTTAAAATAATCAGCATCAGAGATCTCCAAAGATGAGTTTTTTGTGAAGAATTATTGCAAAGAAAGATTAGAGTTTAATTTTATCTTTAACTAAATCAATAATTGATTTAGCTAAATATAGGAGGTAGTACATGCTGGGATTTTTCTGGGAAACCTTTTTCCACTTGGTTTCCAAGAAATTAGCTCAAATCTGGACTCATCACTAGTGTGTTGTTTTGTTTTTTTTAATTGGCATTCAGCAACATTACACCGAGGTGATCAAGCTCAAATGCAGTGAGGTGGGTATAGAGGGTTACCACAGCTCCAAAAAGACATAATAATAAATCAGATTATATATAGAGAGACTTAATGCATGCTCATTATATTTTACATTTTATCACCTTTTATGATTGTTTTACTAATTTTTGGAACTAATCCCTGTTCAGATCCTAAACTCTCTACAAATGACAAAATATGCTAGTAAATAATGCTGCACCTGCACACGTATACATTACTCTTACTATTTTCTTATCTACTAACTGCGTGTTGTTTGGAAGATCACTTGTGAATTCATGCTTTGTCTGTGGTTAACCCCTCTGTTGCCTTACTTCTGTTTTCTTTTATTTTTCATACAATACACTGTCGTCTTTTCTATATGGCCATTCCACTGATTTCACTAATGTCCTTTGACCCTAATAGGAGGATCCCCAGATTTAAAGCCCTCTGCTCTGGAGTGAATTTCAAGACAGCAAACTTGGCAGAGTTTTATAGATCTTTATGGACCATTTGATCCATTTATAATCTACATCCACATTTTGCTCTTTTAAACCTTAGTCTACTTGGACCCCACTGAAATTAATATGAAACTAAAGTGATTTATTTTCTTCTTGCATACATTATAAAATAATCAACAGCCCATGAAAATCATGTATTTTGCCTTCTCTAAAAGGTCATCTGCCTGACACTTCTTTAATTGAGAAGAATTGAGCTTGTGGCTTCTTTTCGATATATAAAGCTGCCTGCTTGTTTTTTACAAATAGAAAAATCAAGAAGGTAGGAATGTCAAGTTTAGTTTTCCCTTGTTTTGCTGAAGGACCTCTTGGGGTCTGAGAGCATGTGTGCTGTGAACTATAATACCTTAATTCAAGAGGCGGGGAGATGAAATTTTAACAAAAATATCCCTTTTCTGAAATGTACATTAGTCATTGAAATTAAGTAGATTTTATAAACAAAAAAAAACCAATGAGTTTTTAAAAGTCTGATTAAAAAAACCCTTCCTCTTTCTGTTGTTCAGCTTTCAGTTTCTTGATTCTTGTGATGTCATAATTTCACTGGTCACCATAAACTTGTGTACACTTTGAAATTTTCACACTGCTGACAACAAGAGTTACCAACAGGTACCGATGAACCAGTTATAAAAAAATGTTAGCTGAAAGTTTGGGGAAAACCAAAATGTTTTCAGGCCATCTCCAAACAAGTTTCAAACTATGGCATCTGAAGAAGGGCTGAATATGGTTTGGTCCTGTCTACACTTGTATTCAGCCATTTCAGCATCAGTTCAGCTGCACCAGTTGCTGGGCTAAATTCTCTCAGCAACAGGTATATTTCCTCGTGGAGACAATGCAATATTAAATCTCTCTGGGAAGACAAGACCTGAATTTCTAATGTAAAACCAATAAAATAAAAATAATTACACTTTTTTATTTTTGAATAAACAACAAACTTTTCTGGCCTTTTTATATGGCCTGAAAAAACAAAAAAGGAAACACATATTTTCACTTCACAGGGCACCTCAAAGATTTGTAATGAGTTCATTCTTGAACTCAAATCACAAAAGACAGGTATAGAATTAAGAGAGATTTACCTGCTTTTAAAAATGTTGACAGCTAGTTATGTTCATGCAGATATCATGTTTTAAGGTTAATTAATACATTTGTACAAGATTTTGAAATTTTAAAGTGCTTTATGAGTGCTATATAAGTGATGATGATGATGATGATGATTAAGCATAATTTGGAAAGTGCTTGGATGTAAATAAAGACAGTAGGCCTTATTCTCATCCTGATTTACACCAATGTAAATAAGAAGAGAAGCCAGTCCTTTGCAATGTTATCCTTTATTTGGATGCAGCAGACAAAATTTAATAAGTATTCATATTTATCCAATTAAAATAGTACATCAAAACTCACCCATGGGGACAAGTTAAAAATATAGACCAGTATTCTTCCACAAAGCGACATAACATTTGATTCAGATGGTGCAGGTATTTTTTATCTGTCTGACTTTGTCTGTCCGTTTTTGTTTGGGTGATTTGGATTTGTTTCCTATTAGTTTTTCATCTTTGTCGACAAAGCCTTGTTACTTTATCTTGTGAAATCTTAATTATGACATGGTTAATTCATCTGCAATCTGCCTCTGATGTCCAGGGTACAAAGACTCATTAGTAATATATGTATGTCTGATTTGAAGTAAGACAGTATTGCAAAAACAGAAATCATACCAGTTAGGTTTCTGCTTACTATTAAATTCATCTAGTCCTAAGACATTGAGAGATAGGGGAGAGAAAAAATAATGGTATTTATAATTACTTATTAACTTGTAAAGATTAGTACTTTATCAATTACATAATAAATTAAAAGATGCCTAGCCCTATTTACAGTAAAATAAACAAAATAAACAGTTAAATCTATTCTTTTTTCCACATATAGCAATGAAAATATATTTTCATACACATATAGCTGTTTAGCAATAACATTTTATTCACTTATAATGAAATAGCGTTCTCTTTGGCAATCACTGTTCAGGGATGCTGTTCAGTTACTGATGCAAAACTACTGTGTACAGTTTTTTCCTAGCTATGTGGTTCTCTGCACTCTGATTGGCTGAGGGGTTCTGATATGCATAATCACTGTACAGTTATTTCTCCTTAAAGAGTATATTATGCAAATCCCTAATGCTGTCTGATAGATATGATTAGCCAATCAGAGGGCAGGGATTTGCAGAATAGTGGTATTTTTTTATAGCCACTCTTTCTACTCTTATGGCTGCTATAATTTCTCTGCTTTGATTGGCTCCTGCGTACAGAATTTTCAGGCTGATTACCATGGGAAAGATGCTGCCTCAGTTTCTCATTCTCTTCCAATAAGACAAGAAAACTCCAAACTGTACATGGAAGAGAAAATTAAAAAAGGTAAAAAGTAACTAAAATGTGGCTGGCAAAATGCTGTAATTAAAAATGGGAGTTGATTCTGATCTGACTTATATCAGAACAAATCCAAAGTAACTCTATTTAAAGGGGGTACCAGCACCAAACCAGTGCTGAAAGATCTGATCAGCCTTTGTATTTAAAAGTTAAATTCTCTGACTCATGTTACTCCTGCATCTCAGGGACTTCATTTGAGTCCTTCCTGTTCCTCACCCCCTCCCCTTCGGTCCCCAAAGTCAGCAAAGCTCTTATCCCCAGAGGAAGTGCCATATATTTACTTACCTTGCTTATTTACATTGGAAGAAGCCCTGTCACTCCTTCCCTATTCATTTTTTAAACAGAATGTAAACAAATTATATGGCAGCTCTTGTAGAAATAAGAGTCTTGCTGACCTGTAAGGAGGGAAGGAGTGCAGGCAAGGAAAAGGAAGTAACAGGAATGGAAGGAGAAGGGGAGGCCTTATTCTCATCCTGATTTAAACCACTGGGGAAAGGTATGTTTGTGGGGTGGGATTTAAAACACCTTTAAAGCATTTACAGCAGAGAGGCAGATCTTTTCTGTAATTTTTCTTTTCTTTTTCTCCTGATACCTTTTTCTCTCTTTTATTGTACGTGATTTAGAATGTAAATATTTTACTGATATTTTAACTAAAATAATGACAACTTGAGGCTCTTCAGGGGATATTTGCTTTTCAGCCACAAAAGCTTATTTGCTTTTCATGGGTCAATGCATAAAATTGGACATCAGCAGTTCCATTGAATTCAGTATGCCCATTCACTGAAATTCCCTCTAAAAAAAACTGTTAAAATGGAGTTAAGGTTAAGAATACATATCTGTAATTTAGGGGGGAAAACATTGTACTCGTTGTAATTATCCCCATACCAAGCATTTTAAACCCCTGAAATTAAGAGTTAAGATTAAATTTAAAAGAAATAAACATTTTAAGGGTATGCAAATGTACAGAGCACCAAAACAACCTTAACTCTGCTCTGTAGTGAAATCATGAAAAATGATTAAGGCATTTTAGTGTTTGTGGTCCCAGATTAGATTAAACTGGCTTTTAAAGACACCTTATATCTTTGGTTTTTGTTTTGCTTCTTTCATGATGTTCTCAATGAGAGTAAAGCCAAGTTATCCTCAAAATGTTGGCCCCTATGCTTATAGGATGCAGGGATACCCAGTCCTACTGAAAATTGCAGGACAGATATACTCTTCTAAAAAATGCCATCAGCTGTATGCAGCTGTGTCTTCAGTCCCAGTGAGAACAATGGGAGATGGCAACCATTTTGAAAGAGGGAAGTTCTTTATTGAATTCCCTTTAGAACATTATTCTTCAACCTTTGCTGAAGGAGAAGCTTTCAGTATGAAAAATAATAAGTAAAAATGACCATTGATCCTAATAAAATCATTCAAATATAGACTGTGGATGAGGTTTCAGTGAGTTTTAACTATATGGGAAGTTTAAAGAGTGTGTGTTATTCTGTTGTTAAGAACACCAGGACAAAAAAAGTCATCTGCTACAGGATGCTAAATTTCTTATAGAACCCATTTTTAAATTAATTTTAACTAATAACCTAATTCTTTCTTTAGGTGCAAACCTAAACTTAACTATGGAATCATGACTGGTGCTTCTGTAATTAACCTGATGTGGCACCATGTGAGTATCTGCCTATAGATAATCATTTTAAATGATTCCATAATGAATAACTTCAGATTTCTAAATCAACACAATGAAAGATATAGATGCATAGGCCTTGAACTTGTTCCATTGCAAGGTTTTGCCCTTGACTTCCGGAAGAGCATGAGTAGCCCCAACTGAGCAATACAAAATTCTCTGAACACACAGAATAGAAAAGTGTATATTTAAATTCCTTTCATTTATAAATATATATCTTTCTTACATTGTATTTGTAATGCACTTGTTCACATAAGAAAAATTCTGAGGAACTGTTTTATAGGAAATGGTGAAAATGGCAAAGACAGAACATATCTATCTATGTCAAATAAATGGGAATAATGTGCCTATGTCTAACATAATTACACCTTTGGGATCTTCCGCATAAGGCTGTGCATCTTAAACCAACCATTTTCATTTCTGATTTTGAAATTTATATTTCAGGCCAATCTTTGTATTCCCTTTACTCCCATGATGGTACCTGGGCAGCAAATACTATCACAGTAGGTCTGTATCAGTGGAGTTTCTCAAAACCTTGATATAAATGAAATATTAAGAGTTATCTTTAAAAAGCAAGATTTTATTGGAGGATTTAACTAGTGAGCAATAGAATCACCTGGATTCAAATGACAGAATAAAAACAATAAATAGAAAAGATCTAATAGGTGATCTAGTCAATCCCTTTTCTCTGCAGGATTGTAGCCTACAGTGTATTCTCTGGAGCTTTCTCCATTTTGGGTTTAAATAACTCAAGCAAAGGAGCTACCAGTATTTCCTTTGAGAGGCTATTCCAAAAACAAATAGGCCTGTCTTATAAAGGAATTTGTCCAGATATTCTGCCTATATTTCCTCTGTTCAGTTTCTCCTAGTATATTAGTCCTAGTTATACCCTCTTGGACGATAATTTCTACCCCTCTTGAAGACCAAATTCTGTTTTCAAATTAATCCACCAGGCTTCAATTGATAGGACATATGCATGCATAACCAAAGGCATAATTAGCACTCTACCAGTACTTGGAGAGTTGGCATTTTTCCTTCCCTATTTTTTTTCATCGGTTAGCCAAATTAGTTTTTTCAAACTTTCATCATAAATCAGTGCCTGCAGCCCCTCAATGTTACGTTTTTTAGTTTTGGTTTGGTTTTCTTCTGAAGTCCCTCAGTTAGATTAATACTTCAGATACAGATTTGTTCTGAAGTTGCCCTATGTGCCGTAGTCTAGGTGCAGTCTCAATGCCATATGGAATTTATTAATTCCCAGGTTCAATATATGATATCTTTATATATGCAGCACAAAATTGTACTGCCTGTTTTTTTATTTGTTTGTTTTTGTGCTTTTTGTTGCCATGCTACATTTTAACCTTATATCCAATTTGGTACTCCCTTTCACCCCAGCATCTCTTCCAGCATTATTGCTTTCAAACGTTTTCCCTCCCCTTGAATATCTGTTTCAGATTATTTTCTCCCAGGTGTGTATTAGCTTGTATTTTTCCAAGTTGAATCTAATTTTCTTATTTCTTGACCATATTTCTAACCCCTCTTGGTTAGGTATAATAAAAACTATCTCCTCACTGGAATTTACAGCTCCTCCAAATTTAGTAACTCATGTGCTGTTTCATGTGCCCTCTTCCAGATTATTAGTAAAGATGTAAATATAGTAAATTATACTAGTATAAATGGGGATGCATATTTATAAATTCAATAGTCATAAGAACTAGATATCCCAAAAGCATGTGACTGTTACTCTTTTATAGTTCAGTTATCTGCAGTTGCTAAAGGATCTTACTTCATACACTTATATATTATAAAACTTTCACTGGATTAAATCATTCATCACATCACCCTTTAAAAATTCTCTTTGTCCTTTGCAGGGATTAAGAAAAATGATAGCGTATATTCACAATAGTATGCTATAAAATAAATGTAAAATTTCCCACTTATCTAATATTATATACATATTTGATTACATAGGTGTTGTTGAAAATGGCAATTGCTCATTTACAGATTGATATAATGTTAAAATTAGATCCTGCTTTATTTACATGTAAGGTGGAATCTACAGATTGCCAAATATGATTTTAAATAGCCTCCCTGCCTTTAACGTTTCATTTAACTAATGACTGTTTAACTACAGGGTTGGCTTTTATTTGAGATAGCAAAACCACGTAGATGAAAACATATACAAAACAGATCAAAATGGCTACCTTACTCAAATTTTAAAACTCAGATTATGTAACCTTGTTTGCATTAATGAACTGTTTTCACTTGATATACCTCAGGCCCAGTCTAGACACCTTACTTGCTTTAGTAGTTCTGATTTACATGAGCTGACCCATTTAAGTCAATAGAGTAATTTATGTAAGTAATGATTACTTTAGAAACTAAGATTTGCAGGATTGGGCCCTATATATATGAATAATGGCTTTTATAATGCCCTTTGATTTGGCAGTTTCTTTGGCCTACATTCCTATAGAAATTCAATTTGTATATTAGTTCTGTTTTTTAAAACAATTGCTTACTATTGTAATGTACATTTTTGTTAGGTCAACATGCAATAATTTAAAACAAATGTTAAGTTGAACATATATCATTTATAAAACTCTATTCTGTATTATGTATGCAGTATATGTGAATATATACTATATATTAGAAAAATGTGCTTATAAGGCTGACTTTCATTTACATGAACTGTGACTTTTTTTCCTCACTGGCATACTGTTTATTTCAGATAGAATCAGAGACGTGAACAAAACTAATGAACAATTCTAAGCAAAATACCTCAAAATCTCATACTTTCCAAGTGACGGAAATATTTAATTTCTTGAAAGCGTTGCATTGATGTTAAAAATAGAATGTCAGTGGGTGAATTTACATGTTTTAGCATCATCTATCAATAGTGTTTAGAATAAGACACTCGTATCTCTCAAATGCAGCATTTACAAGTCACTACTTGTCATTAGATGCAACTGTATGTTCAAGAGGTTTGTAATAATAGCCTTTAATTAAACTGGGGGCCATTAGAGGGTTTCTGTTGCTCTTTGAAGTTTTTAATTATTAGTTATATCCATCCTTTTGTGGCACACTTAAGGTTAAATTAAATAATTAATTAAAATATATCTCCAAGAGAAATATCAAGACTTTACATGTTTTAATTAAATCTCTGAATTTCAGGGTTTTTTAAATAATAACATATGTTGTGATTTTTCTTATGATGGCATAGTAGAATGCTACATACATTAAACAAAAAATTGGTAACTTTTTATGAGAATAATTGCTAAGCATGACGCATGTAAATGAGCTGTTTTCTATGCATGGCTGGCAAAAGTGCTAATTAAATAGTTGGTATTCAAGGCTATGCTCGTTCATTGTTTAGTGACACACAAATCCAGCGATGTGTGCCAGCAGACATTTTAAGTTGAATGTTTTCTTCTCTATGGTCTTTGTCATGAAATGGTGGCACCATGATGAGAACACCAGTGTAAGCAAAACACTGAAATATGCTTTAATAATGTTTTAACCATGTAGCAACATTAGTCTAGTTTTCTAATGAATTTTTAATTCCTTTCTTCTTATAAGGATGTTACGAGTTATCGCTGATGCATATTAAATCATATATATGAGTCATTTTCTCACTACATTTGCATAAAATGGCTAAATGTTAATGCACCAAATGGGGCTTACTATATATGGTACAGTAAATATGCCCTTGCAGGTTTTCTGCAATCAATCCTCCTGTATTTCATTAGCAGCTAGATAAAGGTGTGGCCTGAAAAAGAAAAAGGACTATTGTGTATAAACTAGACACTTATGATGCCTGTGATGATTTCTACATGATTAAAATGGAATCTAGAATTAGAATTTGTACAAAACTAAACATGAGGTTCCTTGAAAGGTGCAGTGAAATGGGTTTTACTGCTGTTAATAGTTACTAGTCTGTTCACTGTGACTTTTCATATTTAGCCCAGAATGTCAGTTTTAAAATATAGAAAACGCATCATTTTAATTTTGAAATGCTTGCTTTGTTATAGGTTTAATCTTTATGGCTAAATCTATAGACACTCAAATCCTGCAAGTTCCCCACTATATCTGTGTGCCTGTTAAAACATATACTGTTTTGTTACTGATTATGGAGTCTCTTCTTATGCCCCATATTAATTTGTGTTTTTCCCGTATTAATGAGAAATCACATCCCTTTATCAAAATTTATATTTGAATTACCAGACTAGTATTGTGGTCACTGTAAGAATGGCATTACTGTGACAATATTATTAGGCCAAACAAGAGTCTCGCATTTAATGAGGGAAACTTCCTTCACTCAATTCTTCCCCCTTCCCCCACCCCCAATCTGGAACATTTCTGTACCTGCTGCAAAAATGGGCTATTTAAAAATAAATGTATACTTTGCCCTACAGTTATTTTGAATTAGTCTTGATAAATAATTAAGTAATGCATAATATATTATTTAGATGCAATGGTCTTAAGAATTTCAGTAGTATTTCAAGTACAATTATAGTAATTTATTTATCAGTGAAAAATTTACATAATCACACTTCAAAATCCAGTGGACTGGAGAGATATCAGAAAGACATCCATGAATGTGGTAATAACTCTGAGCATTAGATTAACTTACTAATGTAGTGATGTGCAAGATGTTACAATATCTAACTTTGCAAAATTTGATTAATGATTTTAAAATGATGAAAGTATAAATATTGTTTTCCTCCTTTTAAGTTATATTCTATGCAGAATGTAACTTTTAAGAACAAAATAGGATTAGATATCCCCATATCAAATAAAATATTATTTCTACTAGAATTGAACTAAAGTTAAACATAATTAGTTAGAAAATTTCTAAGTCTCACATTTCCAACAATCAATGGAAACATTTGTTTTATTAGCATAATAATCTCTAAATATTTACTTGATTTTGTTTTTGTTTTTAAATGATCCTATTTGTCATGAAGGTTAAAGGACAGTACATGAAAGAAACTGAAGTCCAGTCTCTTGTCAGTGTATGCAACTTGTCAATGAAGGTAACTGATTCTGTGTTGTTACCAGTTTTGATCTACTATGTATCTTTCCTCAGTAGCTAAAGTCTAATTTAACACAAATTAATCAAAAAAGTATGCAATATTTGCAGTGTTCTTCCCAGTTCACTAGAGTTTTGTAAACTCATTTTACTTAACACCTTCAAACAGATTCTGAGTATAGGTCTTATGGGTGAAAATACACTTTATGCCTAAACTACCCAACAACTGATGGTTTCAATTTAGTTCATTTATACATTTCTAAAATAAAATGGCATTTCTCCTTCTACACAGTACTCATGCATTAATCTAAGATGTAATATGTAAATCAACATATTATTTCCACTTTTGCATTATATGTAATTAGATGAAGAGATGCAATTAATATTCATATTTTCTAACCATATAATTATGCGTACTGTACTGGTAAAATACTGGTACCTTATAAAATCTCTAGTAATCAACAAAACACAACCTATATAATAATATATGGCTCCACCAAATGTTGACAGTCATAAAGTGGAAGATATTATAAATTCAGGTTTGAAGCACCTATTTTTTATAGAAAAATCTGTCAAGAATTAGTACCTTTCCATTTCAATCCTAATGCTATAAGGCAATATTCTTCCTATGCAAGTATGGAGAAATCTTAGGTGGTACAATAGAAGCTGCCATCTGCAAAAGAAGATGGCTAAGAACAATAATTATAGTTTGTACAAAATAGTGTTAATTTTACATTTTCTGATATATTCACAATGGTTCCTGAATTATACAGGTAAAGGAAAAATTACACATGTACATTCCACCCTCACTGTACAGACTTTCCGATGTAGGTCTAACTGGCTCTGGCTCTCTCATATAAGGTTATTGTGTCTTAGATTCCAATTACATTAAATCATGACAGTTACTCTCATGATAATAATATTCTTTTATAATATCCCAAATTCTTGTTTCCCAAAGATAGTATTATACATTATAATGGGAGTGAAGTGTATTTTATTTTAAGTCCTTTCAGTAAACTGAATTAACAGAGTAAACGTATGTTATTTGAAAAGGTTTCTTTTTTTAAAAAAAATAAAAAGTCTGATTTTTTTTCAAATTTAATTAAATCTCATTTTTCATTTGCACACAATTTCCTTTAACAGTATAATGATCCTTATCAGCCCACATAACCCATCCTCTTATAAAAGTCCAAATCCGGTCCTATTCAAGTCAACTGAAAGCTCTCGTTGACTTCAGTGACCATGTTTTGAACATTTGTTTTTCCAACAGCCATATGGGGAAAGACCAAGACTTCGGCTTATGGTCTAGAAAGGATAAATTACTGTCCATTTCCCACTATCTCTTAGTTGTGAAGTTTTGTCATATTTCCTATTTTCCCCAAAAATTATATATAAATGAGGCAGATGTTCCTTGCAGAAATCTTCGATCTTTGAGCAATTTCTTTGGCTGCTGCTATCATATAGAGCTCAGTAAACCTGCTCCTCTGAGACGTTTTTACATATTAGGACTTTACGTGGTGCCCAAGGATTAGCAGGATCATCGGGGCCATAATTTGCTAACCATTTCCAAAATACGAAACAAATAGAAAAAGGGCATGTATTCTTACCATATCGTGCTTTAAAATATGTGTACATATTCTGTATGTAAGATAAACTAATAAAAAACTCAGTTTATGATGCTCACTTTCCAATGGCATGTTCAACATGCACATTAGTCAAGACCTGGAATAACAACCGAGTTTTAACCATGGACTCTCTCTCTGACCATGCGTGTACAGTAATGTGTGTTTGCCCGGACGCGCCTCTTGATACATCATTTCCAAAGCATCTCACCATACGTTATTTCACAGCTATCTCGAATCTAAGTCTTCAGTTCAAATGCAACTCTCTCTTAAAAATGCCGAGAATCAAGGTAGGGTCAACACGGCTCCAAGGACACTACAAACAAATTCAGAATGGCGTCACCAGGATCAAAAGAGTCAACCTTACCAACAGCTAGCTGCCGCTAAATGGTTTTTAAAAATACAGTTTGCCCCTGGTGGGTACTGCGAATGTACTATTCTTGGAGGCACGGAATTCAAGTTCATAATGCGCTACATAACTGGGCCTACCCTTCCAGCGCAAACCCAATGACAGAACCGGTTACCTATTCCGGACAGAACAGCATCATTTCCATTGTATCAAACCTGGTGCACAGTCAATCAAAGCAAAACAATCTGGCAAGCAGAAGATTAGCCTTCTTAGCCAATCTACTGCGAAACCCCATTAGAGCAGAACTCCATGATACAGCCCTTCTTCAGCTTCTGTTTACCTAGGAAATAAGAAACAACTTCGTCTTGGCGCTGGATAGCCACCATTAGTCGTTACAGTGTGTGCTAAGATCTCCGCCTTAATCTGAACGTTATCGCAGCATTTACACTGGCAAACGTGAACAGGCGCATTCAATCTCTGTAACAGAATTTAAGATCTCTGTCTCTCTCCCTCTCTGGGCAGGTGTCATAGTGCCTTCTTTGCTTTTCCTCCTCATCCTCCTCGGCCCAGACAGACAAGGAGGAAGGCAGCGCTGTGCCAGACCGAGGTGGATTTAGCTCCCAGTTAAGAGTTAAGATGGTATCATTCGCTGTGCACAGCGTGATTTCTCTCTAATCCTCTCTGGAACTTACAACAAGTTTAAATGTCCATGCATGATGTTATTAACTAGCTTTGGTAGGTACTTAAGACCCAGATCTGGTGTGGGTGGGGGCTGGTTTTTTCCCAGTTACTGGACAAGTTACGCTGTATCTGCCAACCAGGGAGTTGGGTCTAGCCATCAAATCCGATGCCAGGGAGAGATGAGCTGGGAGGTGAGGGGAAGAGAGAAACTCTCCGAGAAGAGAAGCGTCGCTGAACCCCAATTTAATGCGCCGGTTTAGATCAGTAGCACACAACTGTGTCTGTAAAGTTTCAGTGCATCGTAGCCATCACAGCCTCTCAATCGTTTATTTGCAAACTGTTTGTCATGCTAATTGTGGTTTTGCAGTAGGGTTACCACAGAGAGTGATGAAGAAAGTCCCGACTTGCCTACTTGTTCCCTTTGGCTGTTGCTATTGGATAACGAGCAGCCAGACGGGAAATGCCTTGTTCTTTCCACTTCATCCACAGGAGGAGATTTCCACATGCAAATGGCAACACTGACATGATGACAAATCAATAGTAGTAAGAATAACTCAATTACTTTGCGATATGCTATCTGGTAGGAGAGGACTTTGATAAGGTCTTTGTGAGACTGGCAGACAGAAGTTAATGCCTCTTAGTAAAGGCCATCATAATTAATAATGATCACTAACAACAATTAATAGTGGCCATTAATAATGCAAACTACGTAGCCTAGCAAACGAAAGAGCCTACGTGCTAAACTATTGCCTTCGTGGAAAGAAACCCAGCAACCGCAGGGGAGTGGGGGATTAGGGGCGGGGGTGGTAGGGGAAGCGAACTTTGACATGACTAACCTGGCGAGGCAGAGGACTGGGAAACCACCGTAGTGCCCTTGTAGGGGCAGAGCTGCGCTGGAGGGAAGAGACAACAAACACGAGTCCAGGAGACCAGCCATCCTGTCTCCCGGGAAACACCAATCAGCGCTCTCGCCAGGGAGGCAGGGGATCGCTCCTCGGGGAGGTGCTCAGGCTGGTGGTGCCTGTCACACAGCAACGCGGTACTGCCCAGTTACCGGCTCGCTGCTGCTGCTGCTGCTACCCCGGCCCACTCAGCAGAAGCAACAGCCTCTGTAAGAGACTGAGAATGCAGGTTGCACTGTCATGCGCACCTCCAGCACCTGCTCCGCTTTAGGAGGAAACAATACATTCACCTAGTGTTAACAAACAGGCCGTAGGGTTCTGAACAACACCGTATTTCTCAGCATTTCCTCATGCTTAAGTTTTCAGAGTCAACTTGTCTTATGCACACTGGAAGCATCCTGCCTTCTCCCTTTGCTCTCCGGAGCGTAGGTAGTGGCCACGGTAACGCTACAGGCCCTCTAGCTGCATTTGTCTATCCATCCGTCACTTTTATATGACGCTCAGCATCGTGCATAAAGAAATGCACTACTCTCACGTTGCATCAGGCCAGTGCAGAGCTAGCATGAAGTGTGTGATGACAATAATAGCAAGAGCGGTCAGTTCCTCTCCTTGCCATTCTATCTGACGACCGAACTCTGTGAAGGAAAATAAAATCCAATAGTCTGATTTCCCCCCTCCCCTCCGTTCACTATGCCTTTTTTGGGGTCCTAAATGTTTCCTCTCCCTCACATGTCTATCTGCTAAAAACAATACATTAAGAAAGAAAGGCAAACCCCACTTTATGAGCAACCTAGTAAACTAGATTTATAGCAGATTTCTCCAATTAATATTTTCAACTATGAAACAGGGCCGGGCCCCAAATCAGTTAAGTCCAGTTACTTTTAGAGCCCAGTCCTAAACTTACTTAATGGGAAAATCCCATTGATTTCAATAAAGGCAGGTCTGAGCCCAAGGATTTGACTCATTACTGGCCTAGTTTTGCTCTCATTGAAATCAGGGAGAATTTTTCTATTGATTTCATTGAAAGAGTCAAATGGCAAAATTCCACTGGGGGCAATATCTGGCCCTTGCTATTAATCTTCACCTCTGGTTCAATCCAGATATAACATATTACTGGTGTATTTCAGTTAATAGTTAAAGAAAATAACTACTAGCTTCAAGGGGAAAAAATTAGTTGTTGCTAAGGTACAATTGGGGAGTCAAAGAGCTTCTCTACCCCAATAAAATAGGCCCAGTGCAATAATTTCTTAGGAAATTATAATTGTCAGATATCGATTGTTCCTTTCTTCTAAATCAAAATAATGAAAAAGTGTTTTTTGTTGTGCAATCTATGGAAGTGTCGTGTGCCTTTTTACAAAGGAATGGACTTTTCTCTGAAGTGATTCTGAAAGACTGTGTCCCCCTCCCCCAGTTTTTGGCTATCCAAACAAAATGAGAAACAAATATTTCCATCCAGACAAGAAATCCCACAACTGTACTAACAGAGAACACACACTGTTTAACTACATAGTAAAACTAAAACAGATTTAGTGAAATGCTCAGTTAAAATATAAATAATGAATGTATTTCATTTTAACACAGGTCAAAGGTAACTTTAGTAGGGGGTAGATACAGTTACGGTTACCTCCATTCATACTTTTTCTGTAGTGGCAAATATAGTCTGTTTGCCATTTTTTGTACAATATTATCCTTTTGTTACTGCCAACCAAACAGTTCCATTAGCATCATGATATGCAGTGTTTAAAAAGTTTTGACTTTTCTGTCTACCTGCTATGAATGGAATTTGATTTTATGCCTATGTCATTATCCTCTCTGTATAATTGCTACTGTTTTTCTTAATTTAAAAGTTGTTACTGGAGAAGTTACCACTATTGGTTAAGAAAATGTAACTTTTCCAACATTAACTTTTTACAAGCCATTTTGACTGGTTTCTTTTTCAATATTACACAGTAGGATTCTGAATGTCAAATACTGCAATTAATGTTCCTGCTTAGAAATATACTAGGTAATGGGCTGGCACAGATGTATTATTAAGCAAAAGTGCAGTTATTCATTGTTTTGCGGTTTCATGTTAAGAACTGCATGACATTTTGTGACACACTAACAAAATTGCAGTCAATTAGATTTAAAACACAGACATTCTAATAAAACATATATAACTAACTCCTTGTAATCTCTTCGAACTATTTCCTTGCCTCAATTTGCATTGTGTATGCTGCCAGCTGATATATGTGAACGCTAAATGCAGGACTAAATTGATTAGCCCTTATAATAGAACTTATTATCAAGTGAAAAAAGTAATCAAAAGTAAGAAAATTGGAAGCATTTCTTACGGCACCTTAATCTAAACTGGAAAGTACTGATGCATGTCTGCAACATCTGCAGAAATATATTTTCCGCTATTTTGTTTATTAACTGCAGCCTTATTTCTAAATATTCAAAGAGAAATCTTTCTCTAGATTCAGCTCCGAAGAAGCGACCCATCTGATACAGAGTACACCTCTTCACGTCTTATTGGTCCCATGCTAGACTGTTGCAATAGTTGCAGAGGATATGATTATTTACATGGTTTATCTTCTTAATTACATGAGAAACAGTTTTGAAACTCGAACTTCTCAGGAAAGGATTATCCAGTTCTACATGCCGAATTCAAGTTCCCATCAGAAAATTAAAATGTTTGTGTTCAAAATAACTTGTAAATGAACTCGGTTTTTTCCCGTTTCTTTTTGTATTTTGTGCATTGTAGACCCTAGCAATGATATTAGTTCTAGTGTGGGAAAATATTATAATTGAGATCTGGTAAGTTATTTGCAGACTTCAAGTTTTTCTTTACACTGTGCTGACATTTAGTACAGCCCCGGTGAGGAAAACAATACTACCATTCATGGCTCTAGACGTAGATTTCAATCGACTTAAGCGGGCACAATGAAACTTGGTCATTCACTGGTTACCCATATTGTGTTCTCAAATTTTCTCTCAGCAAAAGTATAATGACTCAGTATTGTATGGTTGCATAGACAAGGGCTCAGAACAAGAGACACTAGTTTTGTCTGACGGTGTGAGAAAGTCGTGAAGGGATCTTTTCTTCCAGATGGTGTTAAATTCAGCTGCCTTTTTAACATTGGCCTTGCACGGCAATCTGCTGCTCCCTTTTCACAAAGAATGAGCCCGGGTTCCTACTAGTTAACATGCATACTCACGCAACCTGCAACTTCAAGCCAACTGTTTTACAATGCAGTGGTATGCTAAATAAACTTGATCTGGGCTCTGCCAATGTTAAAACTAGCCTTGAAAGGCCTACTCAACTGATATTTACACTTTTTGCTTAAAACTGTATTATCTGACTATTTTAAGTTTTAAAGAAATATCATAGTGAGAGATCATTTTACCAAACAATTTTTACGACTTGAACCTCTCGAAACATAAATTGGTGGTCACCAGATTGCATGTTAATACAACCTCTTTCCCCAAAATCAGAAGTTGAATGTGCAATGTCAAAGAAAAATCTGGGACATATTGCAGCAGAGCAGTGGAACAGCAATAATAAAAATAATAATATAATATAACATTGAAACGTATTTTATTGATTGATCGTCATGTAACATCCATATGGTACAAAAACAACTTTGATATGACAATGGCGAGCACATAATTTAACACTGATCATTTTCCTTAGGTGTTTTCCTTAGCAAATTTACATAAAAGACCAAGAGGTAAGCAAAAGCTTAAGTAATTTGACTCCATTGAATGCTTTCAGTAAACAATAGATTTCCTCAGAAAACATCTTATTGCCTTAATTGAACCTCTTTGAGGAAAAAACCCACACACTTTGTAATGTAAATGTTAATTGTACTAGACAATGGCTCAAGGTAAATAGCACCCCTGGACATGCAGTAAATGAAAGGCATACAGGCACTTAACAATGAAAGGTTGTTCTCACAAACAGTGCTTCCAAAGTAAATAAACAAGGGGCTTCTCAACGGTCACTACAGCAGTAAAACTCTGGCACGTGTACAGCAGCCAAAGTGGGAATTTATGTAAATAAAGGCTGTCTGAAGTCCTAGCTGAAACTCAGTTAAAAGACACTAGTCTTTTAAAAGTCTAAAAGTCATTAGACATTACATTTTATATAGCTAGCGATCATATTTTCCGACCTTTAATACAAAGCCTCTATTTTAAATAGAAATAGCCGTAAACACAACATGTGTGCTACTTCTAGGTAACTGTTCACTACTGCTCCACGCCTTTCCCCACTGCGTGTGATGTGACCTGATATGATATAATAAGGCACATATGTATATCAGATGTAAACATATTTTACTTGTTCCTTCTAATTTGAAAAAAAATTCTCAGTCTATGTACGGTTAGCCCTTGTGAAGAAGGCAAAAAAAAAACTACCTTCTTTTTTTCTTTTTAATCTTCTTTTGAGAGGTTTCATTTCCAATTTAGTATTATACAGTCCAAGGAAAAAGGCTACACTTCAGAATTAATCCTGGTCAGTTTCACTTTTAAAAGACATCCAAACTGTAGGAATCATAATGACACATGTAATATAAATAGGCATATATTAACAACGTGGGACCTTTGCAAGGCCATAACATGATCCTTGCGAATTTGTCACTGCGGAAGACATGCACGCTGTAAACAAATTGACTTCTTAGAATTACTTCCTAGTAGTTTCTCTGCCTTTATCTTTCTAAATAGTCTGTGAAACTTCAGCCCCACAAAAAAGGCTAAAGTTGGTTATAAATAGCTTCGACAGTGGTTCTAGAACATCAGAAACAGACAGCATGCAGCTCGAGAGCAATTGGTGTTCCCACTTGGGAGCCTGCAGATGGCTGTGGGTGGGAAATGCCTCCACTTTCTTAAGCGATGGAGATGAGTATGGTGTGGTGCACTTGATGTTTTTTTCATACCCCAACCCCCAACAGGGCTGTCTGTCATAGGCTGCCGGGGCATGGCATTGCCACTTGCCCCCGAGCGTGGGAATGGGAGCGTCCAGCCGTTCACATCTCCTGCATTCCGTTTAACGGAATCAATTAGGCAAGACAGACCCTCAGATTCCCCACCCCCTTTCCATTTTTGTCAGGTCTATATACGTCCTAATTATTTCAGTTTGGGATGCCAGAGCTGTTTCCTGGATAGATCTGATCATCCTTAAACAAAAAGAGAGGAGGCGCACACGTGGGTTTTGGAGTAAATGTCACTTTCATTTCCAATGCTAGACGCAGAGTAAGACACAGAACATTTTTTAACACTTTGACAAGGGGGGAGGCGATCTCGTCTCCATCATGTCTTTCTGCTTCAGTAGCTTCCTCAAGGAAACCCTCTTGGAACAGAGAAGCATCTGTGCTTGCATTTTGAATAGAAGAATAAAAATCAGCCATCCCCTTTTTTCATCTTTGTGCAGCTCCACCGAGTTCTCAGTAGATATAAATTATTAAGCTTGCCTACACTTCAGTGTAAACTTTTTTGAAAGCCTGATTTCATATCATTTGAAATATAACCCCAAACCCTTTAAGATTTTTCCAGTTTAGTCCACCCTATATTATTGTCATCAGCAGCACTAGGATCTTTATTTTTTCGACTGAGGCCTTTTAATTGCATTGAATCATTTTGCAAAATGATACTCAGCATTTCCAAACGTCTTTCTAAAAAATCACTTCATCCCTTCAAATATCAACTTCTCTTTTTTTTAAATTTAACAACAAAAATTCCACATGCATTGTTTACCAGTACCATTTCCTCTTTGCAGCATATAACCACCCCCGTTATAGCATCTGACAACTTCATATTCTGGAATATGTATGTCATCTAATTTCCTTCACTCTCACCTTTAGCTGTAAAAATGTTAGATTCAATAAGCATTCCTGACCTTCCTCGGTTTTTACTGTCTCTTGCTGTAGTCTTTCATTTCCACACGCTGCCCGATGATCATGAAGGAGTTTTTACTTTCGGTTATCTAGCTTTATGAAGACCAACACACTCATACAGCTAGATAACCAAAGATAACAACTCGCTTCCTCACAGGATTATTTATTTATTTTTATTTCTTTGCTAGAATCCAGATTCTTTCTGAGAAACAGGCGTGTTGCTTCCTCCAAGAGTCCTGGCGGTGCCTTAAAATATTCATCCTCTTATGCAATTGTGACCTGATTTTTGTGTGTGTGCAGCTCATACCCATCCAAAAGAAATCTGTTGCCTTCAAAGTTTATCCCGAACTTTTTCCTTTTCAGCCAGTAATTTCCGGCAGCGATAGCCAACAATTCGTCTGTTAATATCAGAAAACGAAACCAGCTATTGAGGTGCATCAAGCTGTTAAAGAGTGAGAAACCTCCATCCTTTCACAGGCCTCTATTTGCATTGTAAATTGCTTCAGTCTCAGGAAAGACTCTTTAGCCTCTGTGAAGATGTAAAGCCATCGGCAATTTCCAGCGCAGTGTAAAGAGGAAAAAAAATCCCATTTCAGTAGAAAGTGACAAGATGATTCGAGGATCCAGCTCCTGATCCTATTAGATTATGCACGGTATAGAGCTGTTTACCAAATGGTGGCCGGTTGATTGCAAATATCTTGTGTGTGTGTGTGTTTTAGGGGGGAAGCTCCTCGATTTCTCAGGGCTCCTAGAGCTGGGGAGAAGAAGATGCGGTCTTGCTGGCTTGCTGCTGCCCCCGGTCTGAAAGAAGGAGAAAAGGGCCATCATTGGAGGGCTTTCAGTGCCAAAATGTGGACCAGCCCGGCAAGGTCAGAGGTCCTGGACCGCGGGAGACCAAGGTAATGATGATGTCATGAGAAATCTCAAGTACACACGGTTATTGATATGCATGAGTGATCAGCAATCTGCCCCGCGCCATCAACCGCAGCACAGCGGCACTGGAACAATTCCTATTCTCTCAACCAACATCTCCTCCTCTAGCACTACAGACTGCAGGAAAAATCAACCCGCCGCCTTTTACCTTCCTCGTTGCTAGCGCAGATCGTCCTAATATCCAAAGAGTGGAAGAAATCTCTCTCTAAGGACAGATAAAAGCGTTTCAGATCTGGGTAACGTCTTTGCCTGCCTTTCTCTTCTGGCAGACTCTGGTTGTGCAGGGAGATGTGAGGCACTTTGCTATTGCTTAAAGCAGGGCCTTGCTTTCTGAGCCTGGGAATCAGATCTGTATTACGCAGTGAGTCGATGTGTAATTACACTGACAATTTGCTCTGGTGTGTTGTGTTTTTAATGGCTTCACATCTCAGTCATGTTTTGTATCTATAGTGATTTGCAGGTACTAAGACCATGGCGGGGGTGCAATGCATTTTTGCTCGGTATGTTTATTCGGAATGCTGCAAGTAGCAGGCTCCAGCCTGGCTCCAGTGTATTTTATAATACCTAGACTCTCTCTCCCTTCTCTCTTTCCGTGTTAGAATGCAACACAGGTGAGCATTGCAGCAATATTTTTCTAACACGATGTGTCATTTTGGGAAATGCCTTAATAAAAATGCTGATGTATTGTTGATTTTTTTTTAACCTCCGACATATACTGAAGACCCACATGCTTATATTACTCAAAAAACTGATGACGGCAAGTATTTCTAAATTGTTAAAACGCATTCTGTACAGTTTTAGCATTTAAATCTCTCAACTCACCCTCCCCTCAAAAATACATTATACTTTGAATTATGTAGCAGTATAATTTGTATAGAGTTTTTTAAGCCTCAAGTGCAAACACTGAAAGGTCTCTCAATTACATGTGATACAATGAATCTTATGACTGAGATCTGCAATGTTTACTGTTCAGATTAAAAATGTACTTCAGCAGCTCATCCATACTGCAGTTTATATAAGATGCATATTGAAAAATTCAACACAGATATATAATATTGAATGCTCTGCACTTATAAATGAATTATGAGTTAAAGATCATGCTGGTACTATCCTTTTAAGGAGTAAAATAAAACAAAATGTACTACCCTATTTATCACGGTGCTGTTTATAGGAAATCTTCAGAGTCAATTTAAATATATGTTTTGTAAGTTATCCTATATTTCTTTGGAGTAAACATTGCTTTCACAATATACACAATTATATTGCAACTCCTGTTCCATTAATCGTACAGCTTGCGTACAGGGTAAGGCATATACACATGTGCATCGTGGGTATGTATGTGGAGGTGTATACATGGCTATGTATGAGAGTGTGTGTCTAGGTGTGTGTTCCCATTGTAAAAATGAGAACTTTATAAAGCACTCTAATTGCTGATCATAGATTCATATTAGAAACAGCATGAAAATGGGAAATCAAAATAATGTAATAATAAGACAAGGCCCAAAAATAATTGTTTAAAATACTACCACCAAGAAGCGGCCTGTATGCATTACTAATGTGCCAAATATTGCATTCAGAAATAATACTACTTCTCAGGCCATTCATGTGTGTTTGAGATTCTCAGCCTTTTGAGCTGAGCACTGTACTGTTAAATACATGTAATTAAATAGCATCACATGGGAAACACAGCTATTTGGTATCAAGGCATGATATATCAGACAGCATGAGCTAGTCATGCCAGTGAATTTTGTCACATTTTTCACAATCGAGCATAAAATAGTTAGAATTCTTATGAACATTGTATTATGTAGTTACTGTGCTTAATTATCTCCTGGGCTGTACAACAGGAATGACTGAATTAGGCATCTGATGTATCTACAGGCACATGATCATTCTGATATTATGTAAAATTCTAATGAGCTTTTCTGAATTGGCAGATAGATTTTTTTTTCCCAAAGGCCAGAGGCAGCACTATTAGCGATCAGGCATCTATTACATACAACAGGATTTGTGAGCTGAGGCATTGAATTCTTTAAATTAGAGACATTAAAATTCAAATGTTTGTCTGTGTGTCTATGTCCATGCTTCTATAGATATATAAACATATAATACATATCAACACATACACATGTTACAGGATTTATAGTTAAATGCAAGGCATGACATATCATATTATTTTTATTTTAAATTAAAATGTTTGAAAGATACAAAGCATAGCATTAAAACATTAGGTTCTATTCTAAAGCCCACCTAACTTATCACACACTATCTCAAGAAGTAACTGTTATACACAGGTCACATTTGATAGATTCACTGGAGTCCTAGGAACTAAAAATAGCCAAAGTGAGGATTATAAGCTCACTGTTCATTATCCACATTATCAATTAATTTTTTTATCTTTCAGTCAGCTAGTAGGGCTCTAAAAAATCTACAGATGTCCACTAAGGCTTAGCACAGAAATACTTGCTTATTCTGAATAGTAAGAAGGTTTATACATCCATTGATCATGCGCATTTTCAGTGACTGTATTATTGTCTAAAATATGAAAAGTTAAAGCAATTGCAGTTTGGAAGCTACATTCACATATTTAATGCAAATTATCAAGAACAGCTGTTAACATGTCTTCAGACATTTCTGATTTACTTAATCATAGAAAACTTATTTTACAGTTAGAATACCAATTTAGAAATAATCTGCATACTGGAAGATACTGAATCCAAACAGTTACTCTTGCCTGATCACTCTCTAATAAATTCCCATTAATGGCCTGTAGATGAGGATGTGATTGCCATGCTTGTTTTCTAATCTTTTTATAGGTCTCCAGATGGCTATGACGTAAAGGCGAAACATCCTGCATGGATATTTTAGGAATAAACAATCTCACTTTAAAGTGGAAAGTTTATGATTTTCTACTATTTAGAATCAGAGTTCTGCTCTAATGCCAATCTGATCACCTTGTTACCAGTGTATGAGGTGCATACATGAACTCTATTTATAGTCTATGCAGTACATAAAGAATTAGGTCATTGCAGGAATCCCCTTTTCATATTTAGTTTGTATATAATTCACATAGATGTAAACCACAGTCCACTAATACAATCCAGGCAAACATTTCCTGTATAAAAACCATTTAATTACAGCTATTTGTATAGCCCAAGTAAGGCACTTGACTGGCTTGCTTTCCAATAAAAATATCCTTTTATTTCTTCTGTGTCCAGAATTCATTTTTAGGCAATTACAAGTTATATTTGTTATGTTTGATATATAACATACAGAGAGCTATATATATATAAATTCAAACTATAAAAAGAAAAAAGCTTGAACTATGGAGAATTTAAAAATATAGCAAAAACCATGCAATAATTACATGGAAACACTGTATGGGCTGTTCAACAGCAAATATGTGTATTTTATTTTTATGTATTTTCTATTGCTTGGGTTTTATGAAACATGAAAATTAAAAATTACCATGTCTTGTGATGAGTGCCATCCTTTGTGATCCGTCTTCTTAATCTGAGTCTGAAAAATAGCCAAAAAAAAGAAAAAAAGAAAATGATCAAAATTTTAACACGTATAGTCCACGAATCTTGTAGCTGAAGTGTGTTTTGAATATAATGAACATGTTTGTAAAGAAAATGCTGTGTATATCTATCAACAATTAACATAATCAAATAATTGACTAAAATGTTTTAACAGGCTATATTTTCTGCAGATGATCTCATATGCCATAAAGCAGATATAACGAGTAATGTATCTGTGGTACTAATGGTAATACTGTGGTATCTGAGGGGTTAAATATAATAATTTACATTTAAGTAGAAAATAATAATAATAATGAGATACTACCCACAGTCCTTTGGGAGGGAATTCTATTATTAAGAATAGCAAAAATATTTTAGGGCTGTTGAGTAGTAGGGGTAAAAAAAACTGAAGGCAGATCAGATATTTGCATACTGTAAGCTACCAGTTACTTAATAAAGGATGGAGGCTCCACCTAGCCTCCAGTTTCAAAACATACAAAACACATTAATTATGCCAGTATTTCCAAGACAGAATTTTAGGTCTTTGAAATCAGTGATATCCTAAAATCAACACCATTAGAAAGATACAAGTTATGTTTGCGGAGTTACTGAACAAGGAATTGTGTGTGTGTGTGTGTGCGCCTATATAATGTAATCATATCTGTTACGTTAGTATGAAATTAGTGAAACATTAGAGAATAATCAAGACATTTATTGCCAAGTGAGATGTATTCCTTTATACCTGCATTTGCCGGATTTCTTTTCTATCCCTTTCATAAATGCTCAGTGTTTGTTCTTCTTGTGGAAGATGAATACTATTGCACAAGTTCATTGCCTTCAATTATGCTGCCCACTGGCACTCTCAGCCCGGTGTGCGCTGTAATTACGAGTATCAAGATTGGGAGTAGACAGCTTGATTGTGGACGGTATAGTCCGCTAGGCTCGGCCTAAACTGCAACCTATGCAGCAGCCTTCCGTTCCTGGAAGGGCCTCTGACCGTGGCCGTGACATACTAGGACACTCTTAGCCAACTTCTGAGCTATTCAGCTGCTGATGGGACCCCATTTCCTGCTCAATAACCAGTTCCGCTTGCAGTAGGAAACCCAGCAAACACACCACTGTGACTTGATTGCTCTACGTTTACAGCATTTCACTCCTCTCCAAACGCACACTACAGAAAGCTGTAGATTTTGAATCCGAGTTTAGTCTGTGTTAGACATAGTAAAGCTTGCTATGCTGGGCTGTCCAATATATGAACACCCAGAATATCTTGAAACCTTTACAAATCACCCCGACCTAAACAAAACACATATTCTGATCAGAGCGCATTTTGGATAACCCAGGAAGTAATGGCTGCTCGGGTTGAAGTTTCTCACTAAACACGGATATAGATAGAGATATAAATCTTATATAACAACTACGTTAAATAACCTTTTTCACATTTATATTATAATCAAGCACGTGCTTTCATTATCAGCTAAAAAAGCTGAAAAATGTGTAACCAGTCAGTTTTCGTTACAATGTGCTAATGTCAAAACCTGGGAAGAATATTTGCATGTTGATACATTTTCAGAAGATATCCTGGCATTGCTGAAAAGCCTCTCTATGCTGAAACGCTAATGCTATCCGTTTACTGTCAATCTGTTCGATAATTAATAGTTCAGAGACCTAACTATGTACAGGACCAACAGGTTTAGCATCACACGTACTAAATCAGTTAACCGATATAAGTCAACGTGTAAACTAATGAAACTCTGTCCAGTTAATCAAATTCCCCCTCACAATCATCACTGGAAGTTAGGAGAGCTCTAATAAAGCAACCTGTCCAGTCTGTTAGCAGGAGAAACAGCTACTGCCCCTGAACCTGACACAGACACACTAACCGAGTTCAGATTCATAAAGACACGTTTCTGGAAGCACATGTGTGATATGAAGTTTAGTTGTCTCCATCTGACAAAGAATTCTGATCCTCTCTATTCCCCCCAATTATACTTACATTTTTTTCTTATAGGAAAGATTTGACCCCGATCTAGATGTTAGGGCTGAATCTCCGGCTGCAAACAAAGATCCCATGTTCAAGCCCCCCTTAAAGCATAGACAGCGGGTTCCTTTAGTCTCCAGAAATTCAGCTCATCCCCTCGTCATCTTTATTTGAAATTGCAGCGCAGTTGCATGGTATAATTCTTGCATGGTTGGTTATAAAATAGTTAGAAAGAGCTTCTATCCAGAAAAATAGGAAGAAATGGGGGGGAAAGTTTTTTCCCCCCTTCCATATTGCTTCCTAAGCCCCAGAGTAGAAAGTGAAGTGTTGTACGTGAGGCTCTGCAAGTTTTTTTTTTTTTGGGGGGGGGGGGGCGGGGGCTCCGGGGGGGTTGGCCAAGGTCTAGTCCAGCCCTCTCTGCTGAGGAGGACGTGCTCTGAAATTCAACCAACTTCCCCAACGCTTTTGTTGCTGATGAACTGAAGCCCTATTGTTCATCCATTGCCACGGTCTTTTTCAGTTCCTACTATACGTTATGCGTTGCCAGCGATAATGAATTTGCACCAAACCCTCTGAGTCCCCTTCTGACAGACGGAACAAATTAGAAATGTCTAGTCTAAAGAAGAGCAATGGCTACATTTTCCTATAGAAGGGGGAAAGCACACATTTCTTTGGAAACTTACAAAAATTGCCCCCAAGAAGTTGAGTTTTCTAGCGGGTTTGCGTTCAGTTAACTTTTGAGAGACGGCTTCTTCTGCGCCTTGTGTTTGGAGGCACTGCCATTAGGTGTGACTTTTCGTGCAAATCAGAGTAAAATGAAAGCACAACCTCTTACAATTACTGTTATTTGCCGACTTGTAGAGGGACCTGGCATCGACGCATTGACTTCTGGAAGGAGGGTTTCCTAAAGGACTGGTTTTGTTTTTTCGTGGTTTGGACTAGAAGCAAGGGGGACAATTTTAGTCAACGCCAACGCATTTTAGGATGGATTTATGAAGCTCAGTAAGGAGCCATTGAAAAGCGAGAGCTAGAGGCGGGGAGGGGGATTTTTTAAAAGTTTGGGGGGCGGAGAAGTGGTTGAGCCTGTGGAAAATTTCAAGAGAAAGAAGGCCGGGTGTTAGCTTGTGTGTAGAGATATGAACATGTATTGGGAGACTAGGAGGACTCTCTGGGTGTAAACTCATGGGTGTTGCGAAGATGAGAACACTGTGGAGGTTGGCAGCGATGGAGAAGTATGGTAGTATACGGGATTGGAAGGATAGATGTTTGTGAAGGAAGATTGTGAGAACCCTTGTATGGGTGTGTGTTTGTAGGAATGTTTGTGTGCAAGGCTGTGTGTTGGTGGGGAAGGTTGTGTGTGTAAATATGTCTCTGGGTGGGTGTGTTTGTAGAATGTATCTGTGCATGGATAAGCATGTTTTCTATACGGTGGTGGGTTGCTTTATTGCATGTGTAGGTGTCAAGAAGTGTGTGGGCGAAGAGTGTGTCTGTGTGTCGGATTGGGTGTTTGTGACGAGTGGAGGCGGGCGGGGGAGGAGCAATGGGGGAAAAAAAAACACCCACCAACAGATGAGTATCCCGTATGGAAATGTGTCTGCATGGAGATGGGAGGCGGTAATGAGAGATGCTAGCTGAGAGCACCGAGCCCTCTATCCCCGATTTCCCGCCAATTGTGGCCAGAAGACAGACGGTCGCTCGTGTCCTTTCCAAAAATCGCTACTAATCACACCCACAGCCACACCAAAAGAATCGTAGGTGCTGCTTACCGCCACAGACTAGGAGAGCAGGCAAAGGAAGAGTCGTCTGTGTGTGTGTGTGTGTGTGTGTGTAAGCAAGCGCCTGATTACAAGAAGAAGAGCTCCAGAGATTTCAAGAACAGACTTTACGTCATTTCTAGGGATATAACAGTGTTCACACTCACTCCCTGGAGGCCAAGGGTCATTTGAATTTAGTTAAAACGATTAAATATAAATACAGTGTGTGAGTGAGACAGAGAGAAGTTGCTAGCTTCTAGCTTGCATATTTCATCTGCTTTACTATAAGGCTGATCGTGGCAAAATCCACAGAAATGCCACGCAATATACAAAAACGGCAGATAAAAGGAAAAGTTAAAAATTAATGAAGCCGGTCCTCGATTGCCTAATCTCTAGAAATCCCCCTGCCCATAAAGGTTCTTCAGGCCTATGTATATACAGGGGGGAATAATAAAAGGTAAAGTCAGAGAGAAAAAGAAGACAGCTTCAAAAAAAACCCAGCCCCTCCCAGCTGCTCTCTTTTCTCCGTTTTAGTTAATGAAGCACCTTCAGACGTTCAGAATTCAGGGTATCCTTAAATTCAGCCTCTCCCGTCCAAGGGGAGAAATGAATGCAAAACCAAGGGAAGTGGTTACGACCAAGATTCACTTGCAGATCAGAGCCACTCCTGGGTATAGCAATTAGGTTGATAAGGCGTGCAGGGTGAGCTACAGCCTGGCGCGTCTTCTGTTTTCTGCCTCTTCTTTCCCACACCGACATTGTCAGCAGCATTTCCCTTGCAGCAGAAAATAACACTGTATCAGTACACAGCGACCAAATCCCTTAATCTGACGGGTTACCCGCACCCATTGAACTCACGCGTATCTTTTTAATATGTGGGGGGCTTTTTGTTTGTTTTTAGTGAATGCCGACATTGTATATTCCCCGCTCATCAGACGATAGGTCCCGTTCTGAGAAGAGTCTCGGCAGAGCGCGGGTAGGACGGTTTGCAATGCGCTGCGTTTGTTCGCTTTGTTTTGCGGCGGTTCGGGGAGGGAGGGATGGAACGGTCTGAACGTTTATTGCAGGGGGGAAAGGCGCTGAGCGGCTCGTGGGGGTTGCAAAGCGGGGCTGGAGACTAGCAGTGCAGCTGAGGAAGGCTCTCCCACACGTGTCCAGCCGCCTCTCCACGGCTTGGGCGGCTCGGGCTGCTCCTCGCTAGGCTCCCGCCTCCGCTGTGATCTATCGCCGCCGCCGCCGTTTCCGCGCTGCACGGCTGCCTCTCTCCCTCTCTCGTCTCTGCTTTCCCCATCCCAGCTTCACGTTCAAGGTTTAACAGCGAGGTCACGTCCATTGACGTCAGCTTGAGTCTTACTGTACGTCCGGCCGCATTTACATACATCAAGGAAATTAGGGCATTAAAAATATGCAAATCCTGCTGCTGGAAGAGGAGACTGTAGATTCCCGGAGCGATCGTCCCTGTTCCTGAAGACTGTAATTAAAGGAACAGAACCAAACCACCCTCCCCCCTACCGCCCCGCCACAAAAAACAACAACAACAACAACAAGCAGAGCCCCACTGACAAATATCTGTTAGGCACTGAGAAGAGGGTTCTGCCGCTCGGGTTCCGCGGCTGAGTGAGGACGGCCGGCCTGCAGCTCTGCGCGGAGAAGAGAACAGGTTAGAGGAGGCTGCTCCCGACGTCTCTATGCATAATCAGGGCTTCACCGCTGCGCCATTCTCCTCTCCTCCTCCTGCTCCTGTTGGCTCCAGCGTGTATTATTTTTAATACTGATGCATATGTAAAGGTATATTTGCATTTTTTAAATTTACTGCAAGTTAGAGGCTGTCGCATTTTCTTTATATTTTCCTCCTTGATTTAAAAAAAAAATCGTCCTTTTCTTTTTTGCTTTTCTTTTTCTTTCTTTCTTTCTTTTTTTCTTCTTCTTTTTTTTTTTCAAAGACTGCTCTGCTGTATGTGCTCTATATGCAGTTTCCTCCCTGCTTCTGGCTGTGTACCAAATATGCACATTGTTAATACAATTCCAGCTGCACAATATTCTTGTTTGGTCTTAAAAGGAGAGGCACATATTACTGACCTGTACCTTGATCAGCTGTAATGGCAGCAGCTCGCGAGTGAAAGTTGGATCTCCTAATTCACTTCATCTTTGAAAAAAATACCGTTTCCAGGGAACAAGGCAGTCTAGATAATGAGATAGGAACTGTTTCAAACGATTTCTAATATTTCGGTGCTGAATTACTACCTATATACGCAGGTATTGCTCTTGATTGTAGGAATCTTTGATTTCAAAATAGTCTCTAAATTGTCTAGACCAGGTATGGTCAGCTTTCTCCAAGGAAGACATTTTCAACCATGTTGTACGTTCTGTCTTAACAGCTACGTTAATAATGTACTGCATTTGATTTTTAACTTGTGTGGCTTAAAACCAACACCTATTCTTGACTGAAAACGCATTTTTATATGTTCTTTTAAAATATTGCCGCTATCCTTACATTTTATTTATCCTAAATTCCACAGGCCTCGAATGATGTTAAAACAATGTTAGGTTATTTCGGTGTATTTTAATGGGGGGAACATATTTTAACACCCCCTCCCAAGCAAATAGCTTAAACTATTTAAAAATAAATTAGTACCGTCCTTCTAGAAATAGTATGCTTTAAAAATGTAGAATTTCGTACCGTACCATAAAAAGAACAATGTACGCACCCACACACACAGTTTAAAAAATTAAATAAGTCTAAGCATATGCATACGTAATTAGTTACACTAGGAATGACTTACCTGCACGAACGAGCAGGGCAAAAGTTAGCCCTCCCCAAAGACTGTAATGCATATATTTCGAAATACATATCAGAGTGTAATTTCGTTCTCTATTATTCAGCACCTATTTCATAACATGTACACTTTAATTCTTTAGCCATTCTGATGGTATTTCCAACGCTACCTCCAGCTCCAGTTTTACAAGCCCCTGCACGAAAGGGCTCATAGGATATGTCACCCAATAAAAAGTGGTCAGATGGCTACACGTAAAACATTAAAAAAAAAAAAAAAAAAAACCACCAAAAAAACGGAACCAGCCACTCTCATCCATTACGTTAGTTCTTACCTTACCATATATAGCACCAACTACATTAGGAAAGTACATTTTTGTGAATAACTGTGGGACTCCACAACTGACGCAGAGCTGCCCATTTACATGTAACGGTGGGGACACCTAGCTGACTAAAACAATTCAGTCTTCTAGGCCGGTTTTAATTACAACCTGTGAAGCCTTGATCTCGGTGCCTCTGCCTGAAGAGCCCGAGAGAAGCCCACGGATGTGCACGTACGTGTGTGTGGGGGTGTGTGTGCGCGAATAACACACACAACGTGCATGCAGGCACAGGCACGTGTTTGTACCCGGAGCCACACACGATGTGCGGGTGCCTGTGCGTACACGGGTCTGTACGGTCCGTCCATCCATCCCGGGCATCTCTGTTACGTAACGCCCAGCTCCACATGCCACACGCGTGTGCGCGGTGTGCACCGGCGCGGGATCGCTAGCGTCCCCCGGAGGGGCGCGGGGCAGTGCCCGCCGCGCTTGGCTGGCTCGCTGCCGCCGGTGGGGCTGCTGCTTACCCCGGGGCCGCTGGGTCGCCGGGTGCTGCCGCTGGAGGCTGCGGAGAGGCGCCGCCGCGCTGCCTCGGGTGCCGGTCCTCTGTCCCAGGCGGGCTGCCTCGAGAGCGGCGCCTGAGCGCCCCCCGCCCCTCCTCTCACCCCATCCCCCCCGCATTACCATATGGAGGCCGAGTCCCTGCGAATCACAGCAGCAGCGGGCGACATTTGAATAAGCCCCGCAACCAGCGCAAACCCCCCAACTCCTCCGCACGGCGCGCGACCGGCGAGGCCACTTTCCCGGCCCTCTTGCACCTTGCTGCCCCTCCCCCCGCGAGGCGTGAGCCACAGGGAGAGCAAGGGCCAGCTGTCTTGCCTCAGCCACTTGCCACTTGAACACTAACCTGCCGAATGGAAGCTGAACAATAAATCTGCCTCCCCTCCGATACACTGCACGTTAGTCACCTAATACTGAGCATTTGCAAGCTACAGACACAGGGCTGGCTGCTTCGCCCCGTCCCTGCATTTCACCTGTGTTTTAACGTGCCGCCGAGGGACCCTGGCACATATTTCACGCAGAACACACTTAGGCTGTGGATAAATATTGGATGGAAGCGATGGAGCGAGGGCTTTGCAAACAGGCTTTTAAATTCTGCTTGCAGCTTTAGTCCTGCTTTCTTTCTCGCTCTTTACATATAAAAAATAACCGTATTTCACCCGCTCGCGCCGTAAATAATAGGATTTTGCGGGCACACTTGACAGGTGAGCATGCTTTCATTGACAGTCCTTACAGCTTGTTTTAGCTGGGGGTGGGAGGGATGCAGATCCGGGGGACTGTCGTTTTCACACCGTCCAAGCATTTCAAAATCAACACAAACGACCTACGTTTTAAAAGCACCTGCACTTTTTCAATAAGACAACGTTGGCTTTTTTAAATGTATTTATTGCCCCCACGACGTTACTAAAGTGGGACAGTGGTTTCCCTGTACAAAAGCTTCCCTCATCTACAGTGAATACTCCCCACAAGAGCTCAACCCGCTTCTTTGGGGACAAAAGTGAAATAGACACCAACCAAACAAATCCATCCCAGCCTTTTGCTGATTAATAATCTTTTCTCTGGCATCCCAAGTCAGAAACCAAGAGGAGAGGCTGGAGGACAAGACTCTGAATACGAGGAAATGCCAATCCACATTTCAAATCATTGCTAGATTGTCAGATTTCCGGGGCTGGGGGCGGGGAGTGGGGTGACGTGGGGTAAACTCTTTGTTAGATACAGTTGAGTGAGTCAGTTATATTGGGAGGCTTCGAAACGTTCACTTCAGCACCACTTTTGGATAAATAGCCAGCGCAGCTGTTGTTTCCATGCCCGCACTGTCTGTGGCGTTAGCACTCGCGGACTAAGCACTAGCCAGCTTTGCATGGTGGCTGTCGTGGTGTTGTATTTGCTTCATCAGCTTACACCTGGCATCAACATCAATAAAGCTAAGAACTGAACCCACCCGTTAGTTCACTGGCTTCTGTAATAATCTGCCCAAAGAGCTGCTTAAACCGGTTTTTATCCGCCGGGCTCGCTGAAGTCCGCGGCTGATCTTCTCGTACTGGAGAGAGACCAAGCGAAAAGGTGGCCGGGCTGGGAGGTGGCTGGGACAGACGTTGAATTCATGTCCTTCATCCCATTCATTTCTCTAGCCTCTTCCCAATAGCTGACACAACTTTCTGGCCCTGTCCAGCAAAGCCTCAGAAGGATGGTCAGGTGAGAGAGGTGAGATAATACCGAGTCTGTCACTAGAAGAATATTTGCAGCCCTAATAGGTCCCTGGGGGAAAGGGTTCAGACGGGGCGGTCTGTGCCTTTGGACTGCTCCGGCCAGCAGGGGGATAGCGACACCTACTGGTCGCCCGCACCAACCTAGATGGTGGCGGGGTGCTGTGTGGGGCTCAGTTTAAATAAAAGGCTTAAACAGAGCCAACACCATGGTCGCCTTTCCAATCTAATACATTCGGTACAGCAGGGAAGGGAATTATGAAACCAGAGCCATCTGAGTAACCTTTCACGCTCAGAATTTAACGAGCTAAAGGGTCCTGACAAAAGATTTTAACCGAAATAATTCTTTTTAAATCAATAAAAAGCACTGGAGAGTCAAAGACAATTGTGATCTCACGAAGTGCTCCCTCTAAAACAGATCGACCTCCTCTCCCAGTTATATAGGTGTCGGAGCTCCGTCCCACATTCAGTCTGAAGTTAAAATGCTTCCCCTTTCAGAGATGATCCGGATTATATCATACGGAAATTACCGATCGGACGAGAATCATTTTAAATCCTTAACTGCGGAGTAGGTCTTCCCCAGGAAATTGGCGGATGACACAGTGGGTACCAGGACAGAAGGGCAGCGCTCGCAAGTCCTTCATCTCGCCCCCCCTCACCCTTTCATTCACTCAGATACAGCTGTGCCCAGGATGAGGCTTTGTCCTGCTATCGTTATTTCTTCTTAATACAAGGGGAAAGGAAATATGCTAAAAATCATTTCAGCAGGGACGTTTCCCTCAAGGCTTTAGCTTTCAAGTGTGAGGACCAAAATACAGTAATGTAACAGTACATGTAATTTACTGGTAAAGGCAGCAGTCTTTCACAAACCATTTGAGGAAGCATGATCTTGACAATAATAACATGAACAATAGTATAGCTTTGGTATTTAATCTGCAGAATGAAATTTTGTTTTGCTTAATTTGTACTGGTACTGTATAACACTCTTCGAAAATCACCCTAGCCACTGAGTAATTTAAGCGTTTCTTGTCGCCTCTTTTTTGTTACCACTCTAAAATTACGGGTCGGGTTAATCTTATCAAATAGGTACGTTTACGAATGTAAAGAGTGGTAGAAAAGTGTCAATCTTGTTAGCCTGCTAGCAGGAGCACGCACACGCAGGAAGATGTAGGTTATACTTTGAGTGGATTAACTGCTTTTAATTTGTTGGTGGTGGTGGTGGTTGTTTTTGGTAGTCTACTAACACAGTCAGTGTGGATTGGTAATTGGCTTTCAAGACTTCATTTTAGCGTTTGTTTAAAAGTAGGCTCAATTTTAAGGTACGCTAGGAAAGAAAAAAACAAGTTTGCTGTCTTGGAAGGACATTTCTGTGCATCTGCAACAGTTTCTTTCCTTTTTACTTACTTGCTTATTTATTTTCTTAAATAAAACGCGCATCTCTTTAACCCTTATGAAAGAGTGCGTGGCTCAGGCCCAGTCAATAGGTATTTGTAAAGGTAACATGGCTGACATATGCTATTGAAAAGGTGTCTGTGCCGCAACCACCTTTCAGAGGTTTTAACTTCCTTTCATTCTGTGCATCCCAATATAGGTCCCCGGAGCATGCATTCTCTAAGTGTGCATGAAGGCTCATAAACCAAACTTAGCTGACTCTCAATTACATTATAGCTGAATTTGAGTGAGCCCCATATCCATAACGTAATCTTATGAACGTTTTGGGGGGGGGGGGGAATCAAAAAACGCACACGGACATCGTATCTGGTCAGGGCTCTAACCTATCCCCCCAAAATAAAACAAAACGAACATTAGATATGTCTTTAAGTATTGCAGAGGTCACCAAGTGCTGGGTGATTACACCTGCTGCAATATGGATAATCACTCACAGAGTTCCCGCTAATACAACGTTTATGTGCCTGGCTAGTTTTGTGACGATTGTTGTTCTTTTGTTTTAGTGACTCCAGACAATGTTGATTTTTGTGTCTGGCCCTAAGAAAATTGATACCTATCGTTCTGCATTGAGAACGATGAAGTTCCTCCACCCCCACCCACCAAAAATTAGCTATCCATAAGGATTACTGTAGCATATTTAACAATATTCCTAAAAAACAAAACAAAAAACCCACACGGATATGAATTTAAAGTTAGATCCTATTTTCGGAACAACCGGCTTCTTCTCATATATGGCTTCCGCTTTAGAAGAACTTACTCGTTCTAGATTTTAGTACCTTTATTCAAATCTTGCCATTTTGTTGTGGGGTATGTGCCCGTGTTAATAGGTTCAGGCATCTCGTAATATATTCTCGTGTCGGATAATCCAGTAATGTTTATCAGAACACCATGGGATATTAAACTCTATAAACACAGGAAATCAGCATTGTCCTTCTTTCCAGCATGTCACCTACAAAACCCGTTTTTTGCTTTGGGGTTTTTTCTTTTTCTTTCTTTTCAAGCTTTGGGTAGGAATGAATGAATAAAGAAACTGGGCTACTGATCAGCAGCACAGTCGACGTGCATTAATCACGACCTGAAAATGTAAACGTCTAGCAGTTCCCATCGATAAATTGGTGTGCTAGCCGGGCAGGCTAATTATGGCAGCAGGCATATAGCATAAAACCCTGGGGGTGGCTGGCCAAGGGATGTAGATTGCAGACGACCAAAAGGCTGATGTTACAGGGAGGGGGGAGGGTCATCGCACCTTAACCCACCTTTAAGCCCCACACAGCTAAAACTTAGCCAGCGCGGAAGCGGGTTTTTTTTAATTGAACGTCCCCCTTCATGTGAAAGTTCTTTCTGAAGCCAGTCTGGTTTGCCAGTTTGCCTAAGCAAGACATAGGGTTCTTTCTTTCTTTGAACAGACTTTGTACCGGTCTCTCAGAAGTACCCCCGTATAGCCTGTAGTACTTTGCTCGATCGCATTGCTCTTCCCTCCAGCTGACAGCGGGATAGTCAATGTGGTGGGCAAAACACAGGCCAGCTTTATCCTCGCCGGAGCGACCAGGAATCCCGGGTCCACGCCCTTTATCAAAGCCAGCCCTTACTTCTGAAATAAAGACTCCAGCCAGAACTAGATGGCTGGCAATTTTAAAAGCGCACGCACACAGCCTCACGCTACTGTGCGACGTGCGGGGACGGCCTTGGGTTTCGCAGCTCCCCCCCGGCCCCGTGTGAATACAAATCCTTCCCTACACGTGCTGCCCCTCATTACCGAATACAGCCCGCAATGTGTGTGTGTGTAAATACGCCTATAGGCAGGTCGCCATCAGGTGATCAGGCTTGTAATCCAATAGTCTTTTTTCGTGTAAATAAGATTGGTCATTAACAGTAAGAAATTAAAGGACAAGCCAGGGCCGTGCGAACCCGGCTGGTGAAATGGCCCCTAGGCTTTCCAGTGCTGCTGCGTCCGGCACAGCCCACTGAGCGCAGCACGAAACTTTCTTCCCGGATTTGCGGGAACTCAGTAGGCAGTAGGCGAGGGGACCACGCGCGCCCAGGCTGTTTGGGAGGAGTGTGGGGAGGGAGGGAGAAGGGAGGAAGGGGCTGTTCCTCCCGACGTTCTCCCTCCACCCTCCCCGGCCTCCTCCGTGCCCCAGCGCAGGGAAAGCGCCCGAATTACACCGAGTGGGCAAGCATCGCCTCGCCACCTCCCGAGCGCAGGGGACCCTCCTGCTCCGGACACCCCGGGGCCGGGGCGCTAAGGGGAGAGGCGCTCCGATTCCTGCCAGGTAACGTGCGGCGCCCAGTGGCGGAGGCTGCCTGACGCCCTGGTACTTACCCAAGCGAAGCCAGTGTAAACGGCGGCCAGCGCGCTCCCACTCCCACGCTCCCAGGCCGCCGGCGTGCGGGAGGCTCAGCTCCTTCCTGCCTCCTCTCCTCGTCAGCCTCTCCTCCCGACACACGCGCCCCTCACTCACTCACACGGATTACGCGTGACTTTCCGAGCCAAGCCCTGCTCATTCAGCTTCGCCGAGGGAGATGGGAGGAGGGGGCGGGGGGGGGAGGGTGACCAGGATGCTGCCCTCCCTGGCTTGCAATGTGACGCGCCCCCTTCGCCAGACATCAACCACCCACCCCTGGAAAGGGGGGTGGAAAAAGCCTGGGGGGAGCCCAATGTGCACGTCAGCTCCGCGCTGACCGGCCCGGGGAAGTACAAAAGGCTGGCCGCGGGGCCCCCTTCCTGCCTGTTCCGCTGATTAAGCCTGCAGGCGTGCGGAAGGGTGGGAAAATCCAGGGGAGCGGGGCTGCGAGCCACTTTCATCTCCATATCGGCGTAACGAGGTCGGTCCCTGCCGCCCCTGCCTAGCTCCACAGCTCGTGCAGCGGCAGCCGGCGCTCCCCGCGTCTCCTTCCACACGCCGCGGCGCAGCAGCCCCGCATTTCGGGGCAGGTGCGGCCCCAGGCAAAGCGCCCTGCGCGCACAGCTCTACATTGCGCCCCGCCCGCGCTGGCAGTCTTTTTTCCCCTCTCGAATTTATTTTTAGAGGGTTTTATCTGGGGGGGGGGCAGGTAACCCGGACCCAGGGCCTGTTCATGCCCTGCCGGGGTTTGAGCCCGCAAATGCGTTCCGCAAACAAACGGCTGCCCGGCCGTGCTATAGCAGCGGTGTCACTCAAGGTCCAGGGGGCTGGGGTTCAGCAAACAAACACATCGGCTATTCGCAATGCGTTCCTCGCCCCGGCTTTGGTTCAAGATGTTTCTCGAGAAGGGAGACAAAACCAAAAAATTAACCGGTATTTAAAAATGGAAAGTGACAGACAGGAGTGTGTGTGTGTGTGGGGGGTGTCTAAACAACAGATTCAGACAGATAACATCTGGGAAACCTTGCCAAAGGGCTTTCAGTGCAAAGTGGGCACAGTCAGACACTCGAAGAATTGCGCGGATGTGGTTAAAAAGCTGTCGGTTTATCAATCCAGCCACACAGTCAGCCAGTCTTCTGCTAAACACAGTACAAGCAGGCCCTCATTATTAATTCTATAGGAGGCTTTATGAATTATAGCTCCCCTCGCTCGCTCTCTCACATACACACACGCACACCTTTTGGAGGGGGAGAGAAAAAGCAATCGAAACTTTCAGTATCGTAAGGCAGACTAATTGTCTTATCGCTTTCCTTGTTGAACCGCAGGTGAACTGCTGTAGTTTTACAAATGATTCATCTACACAAAAATCTGTTTACGTTTATAGTCACCTTAGATGGGGTAGCACAGAACCCCTAAACAACCCGCTTTGAAAACATCCCCCCTCCATGTGTAATTATTCCACTGACCACAGTTTATTAACAATTTACACAGCAGCGATTTCATCAGACAAAATTTCCTTTCCTCAACAATGCAAATCATGGCACAATGTGACTTGGCAAATAACTAATTGGTGTGCAAAGTACAACTGCAAGATTGCGGTTCGTACAACGTTACGTAAGTGGTATGTGTATGTATAGAGTGGAGAATTGCAAACATTAATTACCAGTTTGACGCTATGTGTGAAGATGCGTTTACCTGGCATCTTCTATTCAAAATAACCGAGTTAAATCAATGAGCGATTGTATTAATGGTCTTGAAGCAAAATGGATAACCAGGAAGTTAGTTTTATTTTAAAAGTAGGCCGGTTATATCAAAATAAAAGTGACGTTTGCTTGGCGTAGAAGGAAAACGAAATTAAATTAGTGTGAAATATAAAATTTAACCCTCTGCATAATGTTATAAACCTAGAACAATGGCGTTTTAACTGATTTTGGCGTCATGTGAAGTGCATGACATAATGAGCATAAATATCTGCGTATAACTATGTTTAAAATGATTGCAATATTTAAATTAAATCAGAATAAAATTAACTGAACTATACATTTTTCACTAATAATGATTATCTAAGCATTACTCAGAATTTAACTCGTTGTCTTTCAGTTCAAAACCTAAAAATTGCTTTAATTAAGTTTTAAAGTTGAACTCGCTTAACATAAAGAAATGAACACAAAAATGTTAATGTACTGCAAACTGCTGGATAACAAACGTCTACATATTGTTTTATAATATGCCATAATCTGAAATATGTGACATTTCGACAGATTATCAGTCAAACTCTGGGAATTAACAGTAATTTTTCCTTACATTTGTCCATAAAAAAATGTCCAGTGACAATCTTAACTATACTATGGTTGCACCATCAGTTGCCTGGTGTGTATTTCTTGCGGAGGTAGTTCACATTCAGGTTTATTCTTCTCCAAAACAGTATCTCTACACAGTAATGATAATACACTTTTCAATATACTCCTGTGTTGTTTTCAACATTCAAAAACAGCTAATCTGTTTCTGGGCAAATCATCTGCGACGAGGAGAGAAATGAGTTGCTCTCGATCTTTAAGAATTCCAGAGGGGAAAATAGTGGATTATCAACCACAGAAAAATAATAAAATTGGTGCTACTGTCATTGAAGTCAATGGGAGAGTTTCCGTTAAAATAATTAAATGGGAGCAGAATTGGGCCCATTTGCTTTGATTCTGGCTAAATGAGTTTATGCGAACGGATTGAAAAATGTAGTTCTAAAGCCAGTTTGTGATTACAGTTGGAGACTTTACTCTAGAAAGCGAATGTAAGTGAATGTAAATGACTGCCTGGTGTTTACAACCAGGATTTAAGAAGATAAATTGCTTAATTTTAAATGATTAAAAAAAAACTGTATTGTTTTATTCCTGGCCATTAATAGTGTTATTCACTGTTTTATTAAGTATAATTAATCTTATCGACTGCAATGAAATTTAACGTGAGTTTTCTTTGAAGCTATTTTGATGGAGACAGAGACAGTCCAACCAGTTTTAAAATTCAGGATTATTTTAAAGATTATTTGAATTATTTTCCCTCTGATTTATTACTACTTTGTCTATGGAAAGCTGTTCTCTGTACTTAGTATGTTTGCATTTGTACTTGAAATTGCTGGTACTCTCTATGGACAATACAGTCTTGATATTTAATCAACAAAAATACCGGAGCAAAAATCAAATTGCTTAGTAACTACTGGTCATATTGTTTTTAAGCAGAACTCTCTTGTGAAGTCATCGGAGACTCCAGCTTTAAAAAGATGACACTATATTACCCCGCTCTCCATAAAAATGCATCGATTAAACAAAAATAAGGTAGAAATATATTACCTATTATTTTCACCTGTAGTATTTAAACACAATTCAAAATAGAGCTCAGTCCTACAAGCTCTGCTCAGGCAAAACTTCTCTTAACTTCAATGGACGTTTACCCTGAGAAAGGAATGCAGGCTCGAAGCCCTGAACGTGTACAGTTGCTAGATACAGCCAGGACACGAATGGAGTATCTGAAGAAATTTATCTCCAATATATTTTGTAAAAAGTTGTTATGCCGCCTCGTGTCATTATAAAAACAGGCCTTACGTAATTAATAAAATGAGCATTTCTGAAAACTCCTTGACTGTACGTGTTGGATTTTTTAAATATTTGCACTTTAGGGTCCAATCATGCTCCAAGTGAAGCCAAAGGCAAATTCCCATTGAATTCAATGTTCTCAAGAAGTGCCTTTACATTGAATTTGTTCCCTCCCCCCCACCAAAAAAAAAAGTTTGGGCTCCATTTCGTGTCTAAGGCATACCCACTCATCGGGGCATACGGTGTGGCTTATATCATTCAGAATGTAAAATGCGAAAGGGCCTTATGACATTTTAAGATTTTTTGTGTAAAGCAATAAAGGCAACGACATAAACCAAATACCTCGTTTGAACAAATTCAAACGTGACTGTCACCCTTGCCAAATAGAAAAGTACCGGGTTGATCCTTCTGATCCGAAAAGTTAGAAAAATCAAGTCATTTCCCGAGTTGCATCATTAGTGTCTTTTATCTGAGATCGGCGTCATTGCGGCTAGATGCAGATGACCGGATAAATAAAATGGACTTCAGTTAGAATTGTTTTGGTGGTGGCATTTTCCACATATATTCAGGGAAGAAGAGTCCCCCCATGGCAAAGAAACGACAAGCGTGATTTTTCAAAGTCTTTCCGCTCTTTTCCTATGGGTTTTGTGCAAAATGCACGTCCACAACGTTATCAGATATTGCATAAAATAATTGGTCTCCATTTCGCAATGTGCTTAGTGCCTTCAAGATATACTGAACTTGACACAGGGCGGTTAAAGTCTAGCAGGAAGTGTTCAGCCACTTGTGGGATCGAGCCCAACAACCCACGTGTGTGTATATATATATATATATATATCAGCTAAGAGCCTAGCATTTTATTTGAACATGCAAAGCTGCAATGAGCAAGGACTCTGGGCACGTGTCTTGCAAGAACTGGAAGGGGAGCCCATTCCTTCATGTACCTTGGTCTTCTCTTGAGATGAGCTGCCTCAGAAGTGAATAAACAAGAGCTGCCCTCCTCGTTCTAGTACAAGAAAGGGCCCTTTCTCTTGGACAGACGTTCCCAAGCAAGTCTGCACGTTGTCATTTTCCAACAAAAGATACCTGCTTGAAATCAGGTACATTCCCATAAAGGGGGCGGAGAAGTCTCCTGAATTTCGTCTGGTAAGTGCCTGTCTCTGCCAAGTCCATGACAGAATGCTGAACGGAACAGACACCTGTGCACCAAAGCTATAATGCACCTGGAGCAGCGAGTAATTTGCTAGTTCTAGTGGACAGCTCTTCGGAACAGAACTGGCCATTTAAAGAAGTTGCATGCATGCATGCTATGTGCAGTATATGTGTGTATGCGTTACACACGGACACATATTGTAAATAGCATAAAGACAATTTTAAAACTCTCTCTCTCTGTATCTATAGATAAATGGTGATATAGCAGAATTAGGCTTCACCTCGAAAACTTTATCACAAAGTGCCACTGAAGAATGAAGGATTAAGTTCAGAAAATAAAAGTGAGCAGTTTTACTCTGGGCTATGCTGTTTTTTTTTTATTCCGACATCCGAGTGCCTTTCCCCCTTTATAATGGTCCCCGTGACCCGGTGATCAGTGTTTGACCCCTCTAAGCCACTCTTCTTCTTTGGGACAGAGCTAAACAATTATCCGCTAAAACAGGGACCCTCACCCTCTGACAACTTCCCACTTAATCTCCAGTAAACGCTTCCCACCAGATAAATCAGGGACAAAAGGAAACAGACCCAAGTAATCAACACTTTTATTCAAAAACTAAAATGCAGGGGAAGCCAGATTTATACCTGACTGCTAGGAGAGAAAGACAGACCTGAAGAAAGCAGTGTGCGTGCCTAGCAGTTGGTTAAATAGGTTTAGTAGAACGGAAATAAATATTGTAAATAAATACATTCGGTAAATACGAACGACACAGGCCCCTTTAAAAGAAAGTCGAAGTGGTTTTGGAAAATATCAAGCAGCAAGTGGAACATTTCAAGGTCATGTCATGCTCAATCCAAGAGGATTACTGTATATTCTCTAAGAAAAGCGCAACAGCCCAAACTTTCCACTTCGTATGTAATCTATGAATTTACCCCATTTTATTATTGTAACTGAGATCTGTTTCCTTCAGAAATATTGATAATTCTTGGAGAGGTCATCAAACTCAGTAAAATGTGTTAAATAAACTTGTCTGTATCAAGGTTGCTAGACCACTGGAATTTTTATTCCTCTCTATGACTCAGTTTACCTCCCGACCCCCCCATATTTCCCCGCCCCCCCGAAACCAGCAGTTAGTCTTGTTTCAAATCAACTTGGAAAATGCTTTAGTACATTCTCTTTACATGCTTTTGGAAACATATGTAGCAAACGAAGTACAGAGACTCAAAGACCTTTCGGGGATTCAGAAACAGGCACGCGATAGAACACAAAAATAAAATATAGTTATACACATATTGCTCAGATAAATGTAGTCACACATTTTTGTCTCGCCCATCTGAATTATTTTACAGTAGGAATTAGAAATCTGTTCGTTTTGGTGACGAAATCCCCGACCGTTTGTTGCATTTATTTCACCCATCGAATTCAATGCCAACATAAAACCTTTCATCGTTTCATTCTCTAACAAACGTCCTCTTTTCAGGTTGATTTCTGTTTCTTTTCAACATCTAGATGGGCAAATTCCTAACGTCTTTTCTTAACTGAGGCTAGAAAAACTAGATCAGAAGTCCCTATCCCATTGCATTTGTATGCTGGCCAACAGCTTCACAGAGCCAGAGGAGGGGAATGAAAACGCCAGTAATCCTGTACAGGGAGAAGAGATTTCACAGCAATTTTGCAAGCAAATAAGACAAAAAGTTAAAAGAGTGGTGGCACTGTACCTTGCCCCTGGTTACTCAGACGTGCGCTTCCCATTTTGACTTGATGAAGGGCTTTGGTAGGTTTTTTTATATTTGGCTTGGTTTGTCTCTATAAGCTCTGCTCCTGTACTGTACAGAGAAACGCCCGTTGATGGACTACAGTGTTAATTAACGCAGTGCTAATTTGAGTAAGAGGAAATGGAGGTGGAATTAGGTGCAGCAAGACTGCGATGGGCCAGTGACCTCTAGTGGAGAATCAAGGACATACAGTTCGGATGAGCCATCACAGGAGAACACAGAGCAAATTTCCTCACAGCATCTTCCCACTTACCCTCCACTCGCTCACTTGGGACAGAAGTGGCGGGGCTCTCCAGTGGGGGGAAATAAACTGTGTGTAAAGCACCAGTGAGGAAGATGTGATTTAGCCCAAGTGGCTGACTCTAGTTGCATTGCCAGTTTCTTAAAAATAACAACAAGAGTCAATATTTCGGAGTGACTGACTTTTCGGGGGGCGGGGAAGCCTGCAGGATGTGGAACATTTGAGGGAAGTGCTCAAGAAATTTGAAGTCAGTGTTAACACAACAGAGGGTCATGTTGGAGAATCAGACGCTCCCCCCAAATATCACCGTAGGGAAAACAAGCAAACAGAGATGCAATTCAGCAAACAGAGATGATCAGTCAAGACCTTTTATTGTAAAGCCCATATTTGAATAAACAAATACAATTCAGGGGAAAATATCACTTCTGTAAACAGTACAAGTGACTATCAAACGTAACCCCCACGCCTGCATTCTTCCCCTGCGCCCCCAAATTGAAACGAGGAGGGTTCTTAAAAAGTTAGAAAAATATTTGAATTGGGAAGGATTTTAACCACCAGATAGTCACAGAAGATGTCGATTGGAAATGGCTTTGCGGTTCCTTGAATATGAAAGGACTGGATGGGTGCAACCACTTTGGAGTATACTCGAGAGCTTGAGCATACAGCGCAGTGTGTCTGCAACACGAAACGCCTCGTGTGCTGAACATCAACACGCATTTCATTCTTTAGTTGCGTTGAGCCCAGTAACCACCGGAACGTCATTTTGAAAAGCGGACAGAAAATCAGTGAAAATCACTCTACAAAAGCAACCAGAGCAAACTCCCGGTGGTAGCTTTCTGAAGACGCACAACGCAGCTTTTTAATTTAGTTTAGTTTTGCATATTTACATTTCATCGCAAAAAATACAAATAAAACAAATGAAGGAAATGGCAGCTTGAAAAAGGGCCATTAAATTTAGTATTTTTAAAGATGACCTTTGCAACCCCATTTACTGCCTTTTCTAGGTATGACACTTTGTACCTGTATCTCGCACCTTGCAATCTGGATCTTTGTACTTTTCTTTCTGCTGTAGGTCATTGTTTTAAGCTTCATAGTTAAGGAAGAAAGAGAGAAAATCTGGCAAATATATAAAATACCCCGCAATGCAGTGGAAATAAAGCCAGTGTAAAGTTAATAGTACAAGTAAGCACAAAGGCAATTCCTCAACATTCATTCTCTGCAAAAATCTTCAAACCAAAATCAGTCTTAAAAGGTGAACATAAAAGCACCGTCCTCTTTGTAAATTGTTAGCAAATCCTAATACAGAGAAAAAGAGAGATTTCTGCAGGGACAAGAGAAGGGACTCATGTATTTCCACTTACTACTAGAACTGAAATTACTTAAAAGTCTTGTAAGAATCTTGACTTAGAAAACTTTGCTCAGGAAAACAGAAGAAGAGTACAGAAGGAACTCCAGTTGATCAGTTAGAGAAAGGGAGGATAGTGTAGGGGAAAACTTGCAAACCATACAAATAAGGACTGGAAGTGTCGGGTCGCTTCGGAAGAGGGAGCACATTTCAGAAACTAAAAAGGGCAACGCACATAAAAGTAAAGACCTGTAGGAAGAAGACGGGACAAAAGTCACATAATTCGGTTAGCGTAGCTGCCTGGAAAAATATGGAGACAAAAATAGTTGTTCCAAAAGTGACTACAGATCTCGATTGAAAGTAGGGAGTGTATGGGGGAAATGCGGGAAACGAAAGCATTTAGTCAATTTCGGCATTACAAAGTCGTACAGAAAGAAAGGGGGCTTGCTGCAATTAACTAAGTAAAAATGTTGAGATAATGTCATGAGTTAATAAAGACAAGGATGAAAAGAGAATGAGGGGATGGAGCGGGAAGCCTCACTAGAAACCTTACAATCTCTCAGATACGAGAAAAGAGCGTTCCCATCTTTTATTGATGTTTATCTGTTTAACCCAGCAAGAGTTTATATCAGTCCCGTCAGAAAATTGCCCTCCAGGTTCAATAGTTAAGCAGAGTCAGGGTCGTTTTGGTCCAGGATAGAGATTAAGGACTGTTATTACTATTCACGGTAGTTAAGAAACTATTTGAAATACTCAAATAGTTAATGTGCGATCCAATGGAGAAGATACACTATTTCAAAAAGTAAGTGCAATAGCTACACAGGTTTGATACATTGTCTATACTGTGACAGGCAGAAACTTTTTTTTTTTACTCTTAAATAAGGGAACCAATTTTTGAAACAAAAATAACTCCGTAAAACAAGGAGACAAAATATATTAACTCCGCCCATATTCTGGATGTTCATCACCGATGTGGGAAAAGATCCACAGAGTATTTTTCCCACATTGGTGAAGTCTGGAACTACGACAAGGAGAGAGAACTAGTTTTGCCCCGCAGATTTAACAATTCGAGACTTGTTGAGACGTGCACGCTAGCAATGAACCGTCTAGGTTTTGAATTCTGATTTTTCTGGCTGTGCAGAGAATTTTCTTAACAGCTTTTTCTTTCCATTTAAAGGCAAGTGACATTTGGATTGATAAGAACCGCTGGCACATGAATCCTTTACGTGCACTAAATTAGAGCAGCCGGATAGATCAGAGATTCTTTAAAACATGCAAATAGTTGGAGGTTAAAACCTAATAATAATCTGTGATCTAGAATGAAAGCTTTTAATAGTCATTGCCCTCTAAATCAATCTGTCGACGTAGTCCATGTTTTATTTGGTAGAGAAACATCTTGCAGGTTATCCTGGGGAAATCCACGTGTTTTAACTAACAGCTTCAGTACAATGTATTTCGGACTCAACTGTGTTCAGTTTTCTTCCTTTCCAAAATCACTTGCACACTGTGCAGAAATTGCAAGAGCTCCTGTCCGTTGAAGGATTTACAGGATATTTATCCCCTGACATAAGCACCACTTTTCTAGAATTTCATGCCATGTCTCCGGTTACTTTCCTTACAGTGAGCAATATTTTTGACCAACACGTCAAGTGTTTGAACTGGGTTTCGGAGGATTAAGATCCTCTTTCTCTTTCCCTTTCCACAAAAGATCTCTCAATTGGGGTGCCAGTGTGTGAAATGAACGAAAGTGGACACTCCACATGAAAGAGTGAAATGCATTTGAAGAGTTCATGGCTAACACTGAAGAAATTGGTATAGAGTCACCCCCAGCCTTATCCCTGCCCTGATATTCATTTTCTGGAGAAAGTTCAGAGGCAGTAAGTTTCTAAGCCACTTTAAAATCAGAGAGTTCCATGCTCTTGCCGGATAGTTTATATCTATGCAGTTAGATTTAGCAGTGGATCCCTGGGAGTGATAGGATTTAACTGATCCTAAACTGGGGACATGCCTCAGTGGAAAAACTGTAACTTTAATTTCAGAAAGGTAGGTGTCCCATGCCATGAAATGCTGCTATAGTGCCTCCCTTATAAAAGACTTCCATTCATTTGTGTCTTCCCATGCATTCTGGAACAGTTAAATACAGAGAAGGCTATTTCTAATGTCCTAATAACTTGTACTGATTTTTTTTTTTTATAAATGCTTTTAGGAAACTACGTCTGAGTCCAGTGACTCGTTTGGTTTGCGGAGACAAAGCCCGTCTAAGAGTGGCACAAGCCACAGGATATCCCTGAATGCTGGATTTTGTACCTGGAGCTCTCTCATTTAGTCCCAAATCTGCGTAAAAACTCATGGGGGCTGTTGTGTAAAATCTATACAGCTGAGCTCATTCATGTATCTTGTTTATTTAATCAAGAAAATGAAATATATTGTGCTCATTAAATTTGCTCTAGATTCACTAGTTTCAGGCAAGAGCATGCAAACCACCAGTGCATAAGACCAAAATCTCCCAAATTTAATCATGTCACAACCCCTCTTCAGAATCTTCCATTTCAAGTGTGTTAGACAAACATATCTGCCTTTAAATGCCTTTTAGGGGACAGAAATTTCCTGGCACAACTATTGTGTATGTTGCTGCTGATACAAATAATCTCAGACAAATGGTGCTCCAGCTTTTGGTGCTATATGCATGTGCTGATCAGAGATCAGAATTGAATCCTCAGTGTTGTGACATCATTGAAAAACTCAAACAAGGGGCGGATACTGATCTTAAAGAAGGCGACTATTCTCTGGGCACAGATGTCTTGGCAACTAGTAATAATCAGTAAATAATGGTACGAAAATCCATGAAGTAGCTTAATGCAACATACTTAACCTTAATTAAATAACCTATTTATTTCACCCGAATTTTTTTCTCATGGACCTCACTTCGCAAGAGAAACTGTCTTGTGGAGCAACTCCTTTCCTAATTTCAGGTGGCCAGGTCACCTCCCCTTTCATTCATGACTTGGCAACTACAATTTCTTAAATGGGGAAGTCATATTAAGAAAGGATCGAATGTAGTTTTCACCATCTTTTAATGGCATCTGGTAGATGACAGGAAGGAGAGCTGGGTCTGGGTGACCAGACAGCTCTCTGCAGAACACTAGTGAGTGTTCGGAGGATCAGAATAAGAGTTGCTGGTCTAACCTCCAAATGTATTGTTTCTATATTTTAGAGCACGGAACCTTCTTGTGTCATCAGTTTATGAACAGGACTCCCCATCACAGACAATGGGTGGCTTTGTTAAAAATTCGATGGCAGGTTATAGGCCATACTGTTTGTACATTCCTTTTTTTTTTATTAGAATGAGACCCCTTAAGCTCAAGAAGTTCAGAGGTAAACTGACACACACACAAGCAGGTGCCCTCTATTTCTGCTTCCTATTAGACTGCTCAGTTACAGAGGATCTTCCCCCACATCTCGGCCCTGACCCTGTTCCCTTGTCCCCTGTTTTTTTTATCAAACAGAAAAACTAATTCTATCTGGGACCAGAAATCAGACTATATTAATGAATGGAGATTATATATTATATATAATAGGGAACAGGGCTTTACTCTGGTTTCTGCTCAGATTATGTAGCAATCTTACCCTTTTACAAGACTACACTGTCACTGAAAGTAAACTTCGAGTTTGTGGCATTAGCAGAAAACTGCAATGCCCTCTTTAGCCATAGCCTGATTATAAATTGCCTGTAATTCAAAGCCAGCCTGTCTTAATTTTACAGGGGTAAAAATACACAATCCTGACTCCACCATTGCCTCTCACTATTATTGTCTGCAGTGTTGGAGGAGTAGTTCCCAGGATATTAGAGAGATAAAGTGGGTGAGGTAATATCTCTTACTGGGCCAGCTTGTGCTGGTGAAAGAGACAAGCTTTCCAGCTACCTAAAGCTCTTCTTCAGGTCTGGGAAAGGTGCTCATCAACCCCCTACTCTTTGCCCCACCTCCTCCCATTGTTGGGGCTGGAGCTGGATGGACGTTTTTAGTCTGTTCCATCTTTTTGGTTGGTTGGTTGGTTGGTTTTCTGAAAGATTTAACAAACATGATTTTGTTTGTTCATTTTCATTAGGAAATTTTGACTTTTAATTGAAATCCTGAAAACCATTTTTTCTGTCTTTCAGCAATTGAAAACCATTTCTTTTGTCCTCCCCACCCATCCAGCCCAAGATGGCTGGCTGGGGGTTTCATTTGAACACTTTTGTTTTTTATTGCTTTTCTTTTTTGTTTTCGGAGGAAAGCAGACGCTTTCCATGAACACCTTTATTTAGTTAAAAACCTAATTTTCTGCAGAAAAGATGTTTTGAAGGAGAATTTTTGACGGGCCCTATTCGCTTCTGCATCCACTCCGCTCTCAGAGTGGGCTTTTCCCATTTCCCCCCTTCTTCCCTTTAAGATTTCTTTTTGCAGAATCTAAGCTTTCATTTTAAAAAAGTCTGTTTCTAGCCCATCTGATAGTGGAGTTAATATTCCAAATGCAAAGGGAGATACTGATGCAGCCTTGTCTTCCTGAACTAGAGTCAACCTGAAAAGTGACAGAGAAGCATGAACTCCCCTCTTCCATTAATCTCTGCTCTCACTGGTCAGCACTCATTGTTTTATTGCTGATCATTTTATCAGATGTAATAGGGAAAGGGAATGAAGCACATGAAGTGAACTGCGAATTGGGGCAGGGGAAAAAACAGCAGAAAGAAAAGAGGAGAGACCCAGAGATGGGGAATGGGAAGAGAAAGAAGGGCCACAATAATGTTGGTTCTAAAGATGAACATATTGCCCATTGAATGAGTGCAATAAGGTCATCTGCCCACAGATCATCCCCTTCGTGGCCAGCGGTGCCTCTGCAGTGTCCTGCCTCTGTTTTTCCCTTCATCAGGGTTCCTTAAACAAACTCCACACAGTCTTTCTTACCATTCACAGTCCTTCTTGAAATCTGGTTTTATTAACACAAAGTTGCAAAAACGAACAAAAAATATCTTCTACCTAGCCTTAAGTTGGGCACAGCCCCTCCTTCCTGAGGTACTGTCCATTCCTGTTTTCTAAGCAGCTAGAGAAGAGGTAAGGCCTGGTCTGCCTTCTTTGCCTTCTCCCAAAGGAAAAAACACACCTTTCATCTGGGTCTTCTTACCCAGCCCCAACTCCCTTCCTCAGAGACCACTGCCAAAGACCCTCTCTTTCTGTAGCTTCACTCTGCACTTCCCTTTCTAACTCTGTCCTTACTCAGTCACCCCCGATCCTTCATAGCCCAGGAGCAGCTCCATGCATTCCCTTTAATTGCTGAAAGGGGAGCACCTGCTCTGGCACAGGGACAATGGACCTTTTTTTCCTTTTAAAGAGGGACCAGGCACCCTGTGACAGTGATGCTGAACACCACTTAACAAATAATCAGATCTAAACAAATATTTACTGACATGTTCTGGTTTTGATATAAGGGGAAATATCCATTTGACAGCAGTGAGAAACCCATTGCAGATCATGGGGGGACATATAGATTTAAATCTATACCCTGTCCATGGTTCATAAATGGAATTTGGTTTTCTATAATTATTTTTTCCAGTGGATGTAGGTGCAACAGTCATTCTTGTTCACTGTACAGTATTATATTTGAATAGTTATATTCTAATGGGTTTAGGGAAGAGACAATGCACCAGATCTCAGCTGGCATAGATCCACTGAGCTAGCTCAATGACAGCAACTGGGGGTTTGGAACACTGTATGCTTTTGCTAACCAAATAACAGAATATCCATAAAAATACATTAAAAATCCCTACTACATGTTTATGAAAATTTAGTTTCTCACTGGCTGGAGGTTTACTTTATAAATTCTTATCAGTAAGTTAGGTTCAGGCACACAGTAATTTGATTGGCTGGAACAACATTTAAGCTATTTCTGCTGTGTTAATAACAGCGGTAGTGGAGGGTGTGCAATAAATACAGGATTGGGTATGGAATAAAATATGGCAGTTTGTCCAAAAACAACCTAGAGCTGAAAATTAGTGGCTCAGACACTCAGCACAGGAGCTACTGCAAACATATACATTTCAAAAAGAAATCCAATCAGACAGACATATATGTTATAGGAACACACACAAGATAAAAAAGAAAAATTTACTGTTTCCATTCTTTTCATTTTTCATTAAAGCTTGGCATTTTAGAATATTTTCCTTTCCTAGTCACTGATCAATACTATGAAGTAAATTTTAATTTTAATCCTTTTATTAAAAGGCAAGGCCATGGTATATGAAACTCTTCTACTACTGTGTGCCAGTGCAGTCCTGTAACTTTCATACACATCATTGTATCAACATCATAACAGCTTCACATTCTGACCTGGTTTCTGGTCACATTCTGACCTGTGACATAGCAGTGTTAGCATGCCTTCTGAGTTCTGTGTGACCTATTGGATTAAGGCTTGATCTCATTAAGGTCAATGAAAGAACTTCCATTGATTTTACGAGGAGCAGGATTGGGCCTTTAGGCTCTTCCCGCACACGCATTATAAATAGAAAATACAGAATAGATCATCATGATTTTGAAGGAGTTGTTACGTAAACATAAACATATACGGCATTTTAAAATTATGTACACAAACAAATAGAAATCTATGTTATGTACTTACTTATTCTACCAAGTAGGGAGTGTGAAACAATAGCAGGATTTACTCTTCAAGAACAATCCAATATGGGAGTGAAACTCTCCCAGCGGTCTGACTGATACTATAAGAATTCCAGGTATTATAAAATATTCATTGATTTTTTTTCCTCCTGGCATTCATTGCTGTGGAATGTGTTGGTGATAGAGGTGTGACACATTAAGAAACTGAATTCTATTGCCTGGTTGTTGGCACCTGACATGGATCAGGGTTGCAAACATTTACTACGGTTACATTACAGAAATCAATATACAGTTACTCCTGTGGCTACTGATACAGTGTTTCTTTAAGTGCCATTTTAATTGTTACATTGGACAGGACAACGATTTCTCTGTGAAGGAGATCTGGCTATGGAACGAACTTTCAGAGGAGATTAGGTGAATCCAGACTCTGACTGTCTTTAGGCATGCTGGAAAACCTTTCTCTTCAAAAAGGCCTTTGCATTATAAAATTGGGACCCCATCAATCTGAAGCCTCCCCCGCCCAGTCAACCCAAAAAACAATCAGAAAGGATTCTGAAATAAATAAATCTTTAAAAAAAGTAAATGAACACAACTGAAAACAAAACAAACCCTACTTCATGCAGAATTTTTTAACCACCACAAGGGAGAATACCAGAGTCCACTAGGGTCTTCACTATTACTATTGATTTTATGTGGAAGATGCTCATATACTACAGTGAGGAAAGGCTATGATTTATAGATAGATAGAACTGAAGCAGTTATATAGGGTTGCTTTGCTATATATTTGTTTTAAATGAGGAAGTACTTATTTAGACAGACACCAGTCCCTCCATTCAAACATGTTTTCTTTTCTTCCAAATATATTGTCCCTGTAGACCTACACTTTTAAAAGTGAATTTAGTGTTAATGAAAAGTATTAGTTAGGCAGCTCTGGAGAACAAAAAATCCATAATTTATCTACCAAACAAGCATAACATTTTCAGTGAGCCTGCACGCTTTCATCACCTCAGCTGTAATACAACCCAGAAATGGAGTGACTGTCTCTAAAGATGGAGTGGGCTGGTCAGTGTACATGACTGACCTTGGCATTTGCTGCAATTGTGACCAACCCTATCAATTAGTATCAGCTATGTACTGTTCACCATCAAAAACTAAATGACCATTCTGAGATGGTTGTAACATACATTGGTCCTGGTCTGTAAGAATTACTAACCATTCTTGTCAATCATTTCTGTAGCTATAATATTTAATCTTGATTTGTTTGTAAATTTCTTTGATAAAATTGCTAAAAGATGGAAGCCTTGTTTATTGGCTCCCATCCCCTTTTGACATACTTTTGGGCATTTCTCAGATGGTTCTTGCTGGTTGGGCTCTCAGACTAAGGCTGTTGACATCCACTTATAAAATATTCTTTATATCAGCATACTGTATTTGTGGGAAAGGCAGCTTTTTACTGCTTCCCACCATATTGTCTCCAGTTTTTAAAAAACCATAAATTGTCCAAACATTGATTCTCACATTTGCCACTGTCACTGTTAGGTTATCAGAGCACATTACACTTGGCATTCTCTCACAGCTTTTTCTGAGAGTTGCTCACAGCTTGTCTCAAAGGCAGAGGTGGTGTAGACTTTGTTCTCCAAATAAACAGCTGAATACTTCTACTCTTTTCACTATCCCTTTATTCTCTTGTATTAAATATCATGCTTCTTAATTATGCAATCTACTGCTGTTACTTCATCTGCCTCTCACCCAGCTCCCCTCTGGACTCCACTAATTAGGTTTACATCTGCTGTGCTTCACTCTACTGAAACCATCTTCACCAAAGTAATTGTCAGCTTTCTCCTCACAAAGTTTGTAGCCTCTGCTCTCGGCTCCTTGTCCTCTCTCTGACATTATGGATAACTTTCTTCTCCTGAAAATCTTCTTGTGCCTGGACTTCAGGGATTCTGCCCTCTCATGATTCTTTTAGCTCAATGATCATTCCTTCAGTATTGCCTTCAGTGGATCCTTGTCTTCCGCCTCCTTTTCTGTAGATGTTCTCTTAGTGTGTGACCATGGCCCCCCCTCTAAATTTACCCCTTAGGTGAGTTCATCTATGCCCTCTTTTTGGCTGAGGACTCTGGGCTTTTCTTATGCCCACTTCTGTTCTCTCCTCCACTTTCCATAACCTTCTTCACAGTAGCAGATAATCTGGGAAGCTGCAGTTTGGTGGCAGGGGGTGAGTAGTGGTGATGGAAATGGATACCAACTAAGTAACATCATGAAAATTAACATTAAGACATTGGCAGCATCATTATGAAAGACATGATGTCTAATAGTTTACACAAGCAACAACCTTTGAAAGCCTAGCTGTCTTCTAAAGTGTTCTATTCTATTTTTTAATCCAATTTTAGTGTCTTGAGTCACTTATCAGTCAGTTTTTCAGTTAAGCAAGAATGGCCCATCAATGGCTATTAACAACGATAGGCAGGGATTGCTGTTTGCCAGTGGCTGTGAATGGCCAATGGGATGGATCATTTGATGATTACCTGTTCCATTAATACCCTCTGAAACACCTGGCATTGGCCACTGTCAGAAGACAGGACACTGGGCTAGATGGATCATTGGTCTGATCCAGTATGGCCGTTCTTATGGAAAAACAATGTTCCTCAGTAGTTGCAGACACAGAAAAAGTAGCACATCTCCTTAGCAATGTCTGGATACTGTGAAAAACCACTGGGACACATGGAGTCGGATTTGTAGCAGTAGCACTAGGTTTGACCTCCTTTTCTTGCCAGTGTCTCTTCCAATGATGGTATTGAGTAAAGATGGCCAGATCTTGGCTTCCAATCCTTGGTCCAGAGGCACACAGAGCAGTTTTATCTATTAGTAATCAAGGCCCATTCAAACTAAATATTTTAATACAGCCAAATGCAAGGTTATATATCTAGAAGCAAAGAATTCAGATCCTCCCCACAGAATGAGAGACAGCATCCCAGAAAGTAGTGACTCTAAAAAGGATTTAGGGGTCATAGTGGACAAGCAACTCAACATGAGCTCCTAGTGCAATGCTGTGGCAAAAAGGCCTAGTGCAATCATTGTATGTATAAATAGGGGAGTAGTAAGTAGGGTACCTCGATATACCGCACTGGTGAGACTGATAGTGGAATACAACATCCAGTTCCAGTGTCCGCATTTTTAAAAGGATGATGGGAAAATATGTTGTGCAGAGAAGAGCCATAAAAATTATTCAAGGGCTGGGGGTGGGGTGGGGGAAAGCCTTACAATGAGAGACTTAAGGAGCTCAAATCTGTTTTGTTTATCAAAAAGATCAAAAGATGACTTGATTATGATGTATAAGTATCTTCATGGGGAGAAAATACCAGGTACTAAAAGGTTCTTTAATTTAGTATAGAATGGCATAACAAGAATCAATGGCTGGAAGTTAAAGTCAAACAGATTCAAATTAGAAATAATGTACACATTTTTAACAATGAGGTTGATTAACCATTGGAAAAAAATACCAAGGGAGAGGTGGATTTTCTGTGTGCCAATATCTTCAAATCAAGACTGGATGCTTTTCTGGAAGATCTGCTTTAGTCAAGTTATTGGGCTCACTATAGGAATAACTGGGTGAAATTCTTATACAGGAAGTTGACTACTTGATCAAATGTTTCCTTCTGGTCATAACATTTATTATTTCATATGTGATGGGGTGGACCTGGCTCAGAGGCCCACTGTTGAAGGCCTCAAATTCCTGAAGACTCCATAACAAGAATAGCTAGAGCAATCTTGTCAGACAGTTGGTGGAAGTCAGATTAATTTGTGTCAGATTAATTTGTGTTAATTTTTAGGAAGAAGTGGCATTCTGCGGGTGGCAATGTTTTCTGAAGAACAAAACTGATAAGATGGAACCAAAAGTTTTTTATTTTAATTGCAAAATCAAGATGCTAAATAATATACCTTTAAAAATGAAAAATACAGCTGCAAAACTGTCATCTGCCCTTTAGAAACAAACAAAAGCAAATCAATAATATGGTCTTGGGAAAAGGAAAGCAGTTTATTTTAATATTTATTTATGTATTTTGACTTTTACACATTTTTACACACAAAAGGAACACCTATCTCTTTACTTAGGCACTACTTGATAATTCTTCAATATGCAACCATAAAATAAAACACTCCTGTAACTGCTTCTTTCCCCTTCATTGAACCACACACATTTTGAACACCATATCCTAGTTGTGGTCAGCTGTGAGCAGAGCTAATAGTTATATGGGATACCCCTAGCATTACCCTGGTGGCTATGAAGTCCTGATAAGATTAAAAGGCTGTGTCACCCATTTTCCCAAGGATTATTTGCCTCATTATCTGCCATTCCTCCGCAACAAACAGGAATCTGAACAGCTCCCAGAGGACTCTGCAGTGCAGTGGGACCAGTGAAAATCTAAGGCACAAAATGAGTTATACTTAGTAAGGGATATAAAAGATAGTAAAAAGAAATATTTAAATACATTAGGAACAAGAGCAAGATTGAGGAAAGTGTTTAGTGGGTAAGGAGAACTCCTAACTGATATCAAGAAGGCTAAGGTTAATGCCTATTTTGCTTTGAAAAAGGTCAATAGTGACCACAGACTCAACACAATTAATATTAACAACAAAGGGGAAGGAACACAAGTCAAAATAGGGACACAACAGATTAAAGAATGTTTAGATAAGTTAGATGTATTCAGGTTGGCAGGATCAGATGAAATTCATCCTGGGGTACTTGAGGAACTAACTGAAAGCAGTCTCAAAACCATTAGTAATTATCTTCAAGAACTCATGGAGGATTGGTGAGGTCTCAGAGAACTATAAAAGGGCAAACATAGTACATATCTTTAAAAGGAGAACAAAGAAGATCTGTGTAATTATAGACCAGTCAGTCTAACTTCAATACCTGGGCAGATACTGGAACAAATTAATAAACAATTAGTTTGGAAGCACCTAGAGGATAATAGGATTAAAAGGAATAGCCATCAAGGATTTGTCAAGAAAAAATCATGCCAAACCAACCAAATTTTCTTCTTTGACAGGGTTACTGGCCTAGTGAATGGGGGAAGCAATGGACATGATATATCTTGATTTCAGTAAGGCTTTTTGGATGGTTCCACATTACATTCTCCTAGGCATAATAGGGAAATATGGTCTAGATGAAAACACTATAAGATTGGTGCACAACTGGTTGAAAGACTGTACTCAAAGAGTAGTAATCAATGTTTCATTGTCAAAATGGAAGGGTTTACCTACTGGAGTCTTGCAGGAGATGGTCCTGAATCCAGTACTAGTATATTTTCATTAATGACTCGAGAGTAGGTTTATAAAATATGCAGCTGTCTGCAAGCTGTGATGTGTTGTGAGCACTTTGGAGGACAGGATTAGAATTCAAAATGACATTTAGAAATTGGAGAATTGTTCTGAAATCATCAAGATGAAATTCAATAAAGACAAGTGCAAAGTACTTCACTGAGGAAGGAAAAATCAAATGCACAACTAAAAATAGAGAATAACTGGCTAGGTAGTGGTACTGCTGTAAAGGATCTGAAGGTTATAGTAAATCACAAATTGAATATGAATCAACAGTTTGATGCAGTTGCCAAAAAGTTTAATGCCTTCTGGGATGTATCCAGAGTGTTGTACGTAAGGCACAGGAGGTAATTGGTCCACTCTACTCAGCACTGGTGTGGCCTCAGCTGGAGTATTGTATCCAATCCCAGGTGCCACACTTAAGAAATATGTGGACTATATTGGAGAGAATCCAGAGAAGAGCAACAAAAATGATAAAAGGTTTTGAAAACCTGAGCTACGAGGAAAGGTTAAAGAAAACTGAGCTAGTTCAGTCTTGAGAAAAGAAGACGGGGATCTGGTAACAGTCTTCAAATATGTTAATGGCTGTTAGAAAGTGACCAATGACCAATTGTTCTCCATGTCCACTGAAGGTAAATCAAGAAGTAATAGGCTTAATCTGGAGCAAGGGAGATTTAAATTGGATATGAGGAAAGTCTTTCTAACTAGAAGGGTAGTTAAGCTCTGGCATGGGCTTCCAAGGGAGGCTGTGGAATCTTCATCACTGGAGGTTTTAAGAACAGGTTGGTCAAATACCTGTCAGGGATGGTCTAGGTTTACTTCATCCTGATTGAGTGAAGGGGGCTGGACTTGATCTTTGGAGGTCCCTTCCAGACCTCTATTTCTATGATTCTAAGATTCTACATACTAACACCAGCTCTAACTCAAGTCCCACCTAAAACATCTCCCCTCCCTATTTTCTTCATCTCCAATGTCAGCTTCACAGTCACTCAAGTTTGCAAACGTGGAATTATTTTCAATTCGCACCCCTGTCCTTTTTCCTTCTGATTCAGGAACTTCTCAAATCTTGTCACTTTTTATATAACATGTGAGAGTGAGACCCTCAAAACTTATGCAAAAATGATTAGTTTATAAAAAAAATCCATTGCAATGTAGATAAATTAGGTTATTGTTATGGTGTGACATAAAGCCCTAGCTTCACTTTTAATGAGCTCACACAGCCTTATGTTCTTACACATTTTACTTCTGGTGATGTTAGTTCACATTCTCTGTTGATCATTTTATTTTATGGCATAAAATTATAAAAACAAGATGAGAATCTAGACAGATTTTTTGTATGGCTTGTTTCCTGTTAGGGGTGATGTGGTCACGTTTTTTAACATGTTGCCTTCACTAGCACTACAACGATACGAGAACAGACACTGGTCGTTACTTTTGTCTTCTAATGTTTTTATACAGAGGCAGAGTTGTTAAGTTTATACCTTGTTCATAAGTGTTCATATTTCTGTTTTTTGAATGTGTGTTATGAAGTAATAAAGATACGTAATATGTTTTACTTAATATTAAACCTTGTACCTTATGTAAAATATTTGCTATAAAGCCATTAAGTGCAAATCCAGATTTACTTATTATTGGTCCCTAAAATCTTTTCAAAGCAAAGCAAACAAAAACAAGTCTCTTTTTAAGAGAAAATGTAATTCAAATCCATAACCCACTACTGTGTTTCCATTCACAGATTTTTAAAGTCAGAAGGGACAATTTTGATAATCTAGGTGAACTTTTTTATAACTCAGGCCATGGAAATTTCACCCAGTCAGAGGATGGGAGCTATCTGTTTACTAAAAACATGTGACTTACCCTAGCAAAGCAGCAACGCCTTTTGTAGCTGTTCTGCTCAATTGGAGCTGCACCCATGTATGTGAGGACAAAATTGGGCCCATAGAAACTATTAGTAAACTAGGGTTTTACTTGCAAATCTATCAAAACATATGGTGATTAAGCTAACCACACACACACAGAGAAAAGCATATGATTGCATTCAAAACTGGCATGGTGCTTCCAGGATTGTTAAACTTTGGAACTAAGATCATACAAACGGTGGGATAGCGTCAAATCACCCATCCTAGCCCTCCCCCACTTTGACAGGTACCGACTGCAGTAGAAGAAAAGTCATTCCTGCTGCTTATCCAGGAGTTGGAAATGGGATTGCTAAAAAGGGAAGCGATGCTGAGCTCCCACCAGGGGCATGTGCATCAAGGAGCTTTAAAACCACTCTTAAATTGCTTTGTCATTTTTCCTTTGTGCAACTCCTGTGTCTGGAGCAGGGATTAACAGACTACGGGGTAAATCATGCTGTACTAAGGGATGCTGCGGAGTTTCACCAGCCCAGAGACATAACTGGGAGTTAGTGCACAGAGGATGTAGTGCAGGCTTTTCTACCCCTTTACAGAGTAAAGTTTGCCCTTCTGCTGCATGGTCAGTTAGCAGCCTGGGCCAGTACAGGGGAGAATAAGAACATGACCCTGACTCCTCCCTGGCCATTTTAGGGTCCAGTGCACCTGTAGGGGACTAATGAGGGAGCTGTCATTGCACACACGGGCCCCGACCCAAAGCCCACCGACATCGATGGGAATCTTCAATGATCTTTAGCTCAGGCTCATACGCTAAAGTACCACCTCACTCATACATGTGATGCACAAGGATTGTGTGTGTTTGTGAGAGGACGGCCACACTCCTCATGCTCTCCTCTCTGCTCTGCACCCATATGAGGGCCAAGCACAGCCTGTCCCTAAGGGAAGGTAGACATCCTGTGAAATACTGAAGAAGAGCCCTCAGAAGCTTGGAAGCTTTTCAGAAGTGTTGTGATGGAGTTGGGCACAAGGGGCCCAATCCCCACACTGCAAGAGTGTGTCCCAATCGAGAGATAAGAGACCAAACCACTATATTTTGGTTAACCACTATTTATGTAACTTTTATTGAAGTATATAGGGTTAAATGAAAAATTCCGATTACTACAACTAAAAAAGGTGCAGTCCTTATTAAATCCCATGTACACCAATTCCATGTACAAGCCACATTCCCAAAACTCCCTAAGACATTCAAAAATCCTCCAAGTACAAATCAACAGTATTTTTAATCTGTGGGTTAGTAAGCTTAGAGCAGTGATAATACATACACACACAACCCCCAAAAACATTTCCCAATTTAAATCCCAAATTTAACCAGATTATATTTACCACATGTGGATGTTATCTTCGGAGTGACAGACAACAGATCTGCAGCTTGTCTTCTTGAGATAAAAGATAAAGTGTGAGAGAACAGCCTGGTGTTTAATGGCTTGGCGACTATACCTACAGTTCATTGTGACTACAAGCAGCCTTAAATCAGAGCCCACCAATCTGGTGCCAGCCAATTGCATGCTTTTCAACAAACCTGGCACTTCACTAGTTTGGTGTGTAATGGCCTGACGACTATACTCACAGTTCATCGTGACTATAAGCAGCCATAAAAATCAGACCCCACCGCAACCAGTTGCAATGATTGAACACCCCCTGTCATCCAATTCGGACATGCCATGGTGTGTGGACCTGCAATCCGGGGCAACCAGGTGAACAAAGAGAATCAGTAAAAGAAAAATCCAAAAGCAGAAAAAAGATCTGCAAAAAGAGAAGAAAAAATCCCAAAACTGCAGGTTCCCTTATTGATCAGGCAAGAGGGTTTAACACTCTTCCTTCTGAAGAGTTGGGAGGTGTCTGGGGTTGGCCAGATCCCCAGGTGACACAAAAAGCTCCTAACCTATCGTCTCTCCAACGTGTCCAAACCAAAACCCCGGCTTTATGGCTGAGACCCCAGAAAATTAGCATATCGCCTGTTGGCATGGAAACTCACTGAACTTGGTCAGTAAAGTTTTCTTATGAGCTCTGCAGCTGGTAGCTGTAATTTATCTTATCACCTTCTCCAGGGCTGGTTCAAACCAGTTTGGGACACTGGTAGTGAGTTTCTTAGAAAGCTGTTATTGTTTGCAGTTTTTGACTCTGGAAGATACCACCTATTTATTTATTGATTTGATTTGATTTGAGGCTTAACAAGCTGCATTCCATCCCAGGCTGGAGTTTGGCCATAGCAAGAAGCAAGTGGAAAAATCCACTTCTGACAAGAAGTTGGCCCAGTAAAAGATGTTACCTCACCCACTTCGTCTCTCAGCACAATGAACACATTTGATAATGTGATGAATACTATTGCTGGAAACACTTTCTATAAAGTATGTCATGTACGATGCGTGGTGTGGTAGAAAGGACTCCGTGGGGATGGCTGCATTACCTCTGAGAGCCAAAACCACGACAGGGAGATGCAGTCATCCCAAACAGGTGCTGATAAAACCATTATGCCACAGGGGTTTTTCACAGTCACACAGCCACCCATTACCTCTATAGTATCCAAGTGGCACAGCTAACAGTCATGTATTCTACATATACCTCATATCATGACAGACAAACTATTTTAGAAATGTTTTAAAAGATTTTATTGACCCTGTTTTTTACCCCTCTGCCTGCAAATCCAGGTTGTATTAGTATTAATAGTACCACAAGTGGTGCCCTTTCTGAGGAGAAAAGGAGCTGGCTACAAACATAGATCTGGCCCCCTCTAAAGTCATGAGGATGCCTCTTCCTAGCGTATAAGCTTGGACAAGGCACTGATTTTTTCCACACATAAATGGGGATGCTCGTTTCTACCCATCATTGCCAATTTGGGGATTTACAGATGAAAATGTACCATTGTATAGATGGAAAAGTTGAGACACAGATATACCGAATGCCTTGTCTGGATGTATTTGTGGTGCATTTAGTTATATGGGTTTAATATACTATTAATTAAGAATTATAGTGTATATATAATAATATCTATAATAATATAATTAAGAAAATAAAAGTGCCTATACAAGGCTCTGGGCATCCTAGTACATCATCATAAAATAAAATCCCAGCAAGAAAAATCATTTCAAACAGGAACTCGGCTATCCAGAATTATAAAAACTCCTTTCCATCCCTCCATCATTCCTGGAAGCACATCTTTAGCCCTCTACAAAAACCCTGTCAATCTTAACTTCATCATATCTTTCAGTATTTCCTGACTTTGCACACTTCACTTTGCAACCTTATTCTTTTAATGTAGATTTTTTTCAGGTATTGGCCCTGTCTGTCTACCTTACTAGCTAGCTAGCTATACACTCACAATATTATTACAATTAAAGTTATAATCCCTCAATATTTATATCACTTTGAACTAGTCATTGGTGATCCCATGGAGTTTGAGGATGATTGTCTTCCAATAAAATGATAGCCAGTTATTGCTGGTGGAATTACAGGTGACTAATGATACCTTTCTGGGATCCACAGATCTTGTCACAGTTGGGACAGACATTTTCCAATGGAAGAGGAGGATCTGGATTTTAAGTTGGGGTATGGCACATTCTTTTCTTCTTTCTTCTTTCTCCAATTTCTATTGTCTCTCTTTGATCTCAGAATACTGGCATCCTTGCCACGAAGTCCTTTTCCATTTTGGCTGATCGAGGGCTTTGGTTTCCCATGAGTTTATGTCAATATTGCACTTCTTCATGTTTGCCTTAAGGATATTTTTGAAGTGCTTTTTTGTTCACCCCTTGACCACTGACCATGGCTCAGTTGTGAGACCATGACCTGCTGCAGGAGTCAACTTCCTGGCATTTGAAAAACATGACCAGCCCAACGGAGTTGATGAAGGATGACCCTAGCTTCAATGTTTGAGGCTTTGGTTTGGGACAGAACACTGATGTTGGTGTGATGGTCATCCCACTTGATTCAGAAGATCTTTTGGAAGCACTGTTGATAGTATCTTTGAAGAACCTTGAGGTGTCTACTGTATGTGGACTAGGTTTTGGCTCCATACAAGACAGCAGGAATAACAATGACTTGGTACACAAGACGCTTGGTTTGACTCTTGATCTCACAATCTTCAAAGACACATTTTCTCAGGTGTCCAAAAGCTGCACTAGTGCATTGAAGGTGGTATTGAATTTCCTCATCCATGTCAGATTTCTGTGACAGATAGCTGATGAGGTAAAGGAAGTGCTCAGTGTTGTCCAGGGTCTCCTTATTGCTCTGAATCAGTGGCTCTCAACCTTTCCAGACTAGTTTCAGGAATCTGATTTCTCTTGGGTATCCCCAAGTTTTGCCTCACTTAAAAACTACTTGCTTACAAAATCAGACATAAAAATACAAAAGTGTCACAGCACACTATTGAAAAATTGCTTACTTTCTCATTTTTACCATATAATTATCAAATAAATCAATTGGAATATAAATATAGTAGTTACATTTCCATGCATAGTATATAGAGCAATATAAACAAGTCATTGTCTGTATGAAAATTTAGTTTGTACTGACTTTGCTAGTGCTTTTTATGTAGCCTGTTGTAGGCAAATAGCAAGATGAGTTGATGTACCTACTGGAAGATCTCCACAAATCCTTTGGGGTACTTGTACCCCTGGTTGATAATCACTGCTTTGAATTACAGGAGTGGGATCCTGGTGGTCTGGAGCCTGTTGGTGAGGTTTTTTTTAGTTTTTCTTGGTGTTAAATCTACTGGTTGTAGGCCTCAGAGAAAGTGTCAGTTATTTTTTGAAAATCTTATTCCGAGTGGGCGCACAGGGCACAGTCATCCACATACTGGAGTTCAGTTCAAACTACCCCAGCAATAAAAGAAAACAGGATATTAGAAATGAAATTTAAGTGGTGAGGAAGTGAATTTATATGTTAAAAATAGTGTGACACTCTTATGACTGTAATGTGAGAGACATGCAGGGACTGTTGAAGAGAACAGAGGAGATGGGACAAAAATCAAGATCTGGATTAACTGATTCATTTCAGAGTCACACACCGGGTGTCAGATGTCAAACTCACCTACAGACCTGAAGAAGAGCTCTCTTACAGCTTGAAAAGCTTGTCTCTTTCACCAACAGAACTTGGTCTAATCAAAGATATTACCTCACCCACCTTGTTTCTCCTTCTGGGACCAACACAGCTACAATAACACCACAGACCATAGCATTGTGGCACACTCTTGGTAGGTCTTCTTTGAATTGCCATCATTTCAAATTCCAGCACTTCAAAGAATGCCAATAAATGCCCCCATACTAATTCCAGGTGCAAAGTCTAAATAAGTGGTGGACAAGGGTTTTAAATAGGAGTTTGGGTTGAAAGAATACTCTCTTCTGCTCTTTGGAAGCATGGAGAGCACCAGTGCATATACTCTGTGCATGATTCTACAGGCCCTGGGTGATCATGGTATCTACACCTGCTTTCCTTACCATTGCACTGGTGTCTGGGTCACTGGACTTGTGAGACACAGGCCATATCTCCACCACGTCTCTGTCCATATATGATATGCTGTGGTGCATGCCATCCTGGAGTGCTGCTCCAGGGCAGGTAGGTGTGGGGAGTTATTCTGTATGACCACTTTGTTGTGTACTCCCCTGTACAACAGAACAATGTTGTCCTCCTATGTTTGGGCACAGTGGGCAAGAGGGTGTATGTATGTGAAAAGAGACTTTGGCCCACATATTAATAATAAGCAACAGAGAAGGTTTAACACCATAAATTAATCCTGCATTTTGATAGGCTAAATTCATCCTGGCCTAACTTGTGCATTTGGTACCAAATGCCAGTTATCTAAGTAATGATAAAGTACTAGGATTATTTTAAGTAATTAGATAATATTCCTGCAAAGCACGGCAGAAAAAAACATCCAGCAGAGTCTAGCAATTCTTCCCTGTTTGGCAAAGTTAGCTTCCTCATCCTCAACCAGGTTGGAGATATCTGTAACCTCTTCACAGGACGAGAAGAGAGAGGGTCTGACTAACACTTTCTCTTCAGCAGCTACTCATAGCTGTCCTGAGAGTGATTGAAGTTAGCACTCTCAGACATTGAGCTCAGGTAAATGGCCTGACCTCGGGTGGCAGAACAACTATAGACGTTTTCTTAGAAACAGTAGTTGGTCTGTTTATCTTAGATAGAAGAAATCGATGTGAGGTCACATTCATACTTCTGTATTTACAAAAGCCTTCATGATTAGAGGATAGGTCAGGGAGGAAAGATGGAGGGAGGGTTACATTGCCAACTGAACAAGTAGACCTAGAGTACAAAGGTTTACTGCCTCTTCCACAGACTTCTGTTCAACTGAAAAAGGTTAGTCAAAACTGTGGAAGGTGGCTGGCTCAGGTGCAATTGAGAAGGCAAATAGACCAAGCAGTTATGAAGTGGCTCTCCTTAGGTTAACCATTTCTTGTCTCTTTCCCCCATTTTATTGTCTCTTGCACTCATGGTGAGTAGTCCTTCATTTACAAAGGAATAAGAATGTGCTTCTGTAAATCACCGAGTAAGGCAGAGAGAGACTAAGGAATTTGAGAGATATGTACAGGCCTTGTTGCAAAAGCTTTTGGCACAGTTTGATTGGTGCTTTTGCTTATCATTCACAGGGTGACAACAAATGATCCCAAAACTGCAGACTCCAGTTGTAGTAGCTAAGTTGAGGGTCCAGTGTGAAATCCAGTCAATAGATTGATCATTGATCAATTGATCAGCATTGATCGTAGTCAGCAGAGAGGTTTCATTCAATGAAAAGTTATAAATGAACCAGTAAATCACAGTTTCAGTGATCTTTCTTTCTCTTTCTTGTGTATATTTCTACTGATGTAAGCAAAATCCTCAGCTTCTCACTTAGTTTTAACTCAGCCCCTGACTTTCAATGGGCATTTTTTTGTATACAGAATAAGTAAAAACAGATGGATTATTACAGCCCTTACTCAGTTTAGTGAAGGGTAAGTCTTCCTCCACTCCCCTTATCAGACTGTGACTCTGTAGTGAGGAAAGCAGGGCCTACTCACTCATAGCCCCATTGTGAGCATGTGGGCAGGGAAGGGGCAGAGAGAGTTGGGGGATTGGAGAAGTACTAGATCTGCCTCAGCTACCTGCAAGATGGAGTAGCTGGTTGGGAGCGCAGTGACATGTAAATTATTCCACCAAAAAGGGGTGAATTAACTTATTCCTTCCCAGAGGAAAGGGGAAGCTAGAGAGGAATTGTGAGTTTGAGTATCAATGTGCTTTCTGATCAGCTCTTGGGGTAATGCAGTTGCACACCACACCTTACTCAGTGCAGGCTGTAAAACTGCAGGTAAGCTCCAAGTGAGGACCTGAGGACTTGGCCCTCCACTGATCATCACTGTGATACCGCAGAGGCATTCTAGCAGCTATTAAGAGTGAGGAAAATATTACAGGCTTGCTGGCTAAAATATTCTCTATTGGTCATATATGCTATTGCTGAATCTTGTTTAGAGTTAATGGGTTAATGAATTTTTTATATATTTAAAGAACTCCTGAGACATTGCATAATTTTACTGTCAGTACCTAGATACATGAAAAAATATTATGGCCCCAATCAGTATAAATCACTTTACAACACACAAGCCAAAAACTTTGAGCACTACACAAACGACGTTGATAAATCCAATCCAACTTCCATTGAGCAGTTCAGTGGGAGATGGATTGGGCCTTTAGTTATGTGAAATTCCCCTTAAACTGGTATATAGTATTCTGCAAATGCCCACAAACCCATTTCTCCATAGTGAAGCTTTCTTAAACATGTAAAGTGACATTTGAACAGCACTCTGGATTGCCCCCACTAATTCTCAGTTAATTTTTTTTAATTAAAATTATTTTGCACAGGAAATCTATTAATCGTTCTTTCTCACTCTAACACAATAGCATTCTGCCTTATGCTCCACAGCCTAGGTTATGTAAAAATATCTCCAGAAAATTAAAAAAGGAAGAAGGAGCTTCTTATATACATGGAATATTTTAAAAAAAGAAAAATCATGACAAGTTAGGTAAAATTTTCTGACATAATTTTGCATATGGAAAGCTTGTGAAAACTTAGTAAAATGTGCCTGTACAACTAAATGTCCCCATTTTAGTATGTGTAGGAGGAATGTGTGATCAGACTGGCAGTGAAGAAGCAATTGCTGAGGTCCTGTGAAAGAAGGGGATGGAAGAGTTATCCTTGGCTGCTCGAGAGCCTACCTTCTCCCTACGCAGAATGACATATGCCTGTGGGAGGAGGGAAGAGGGTTATGGAGCAGTAGAAGTTTCCTCTCCTTCCTCTGCTATCTATCAACCAAGTTGTGGGAGGAGGGGGAGGTTAACTATATCTCGTGGTGTTCCCCTTGCTGTATCTGGAGTTCTCAGGGCATGCAGTAACCATTCTTCTACAGCTAATGTTCTGTCATCTTGCCCTACAATGGAGGAACAGTTTGCACTGCATTTCCAAGATGTTGTGGGTCTGACTGATCAACAATTTTGGGGATTAGGAAGGAATTTTTCCATCTAGACAAGATTGACAAGGTGTCTAGCAGGTTTTTAAACCTTCCTTGCAGTATCTTGGAGTCCTCGTTTTAGGTTAACAAGGAATAAGGACAGAAATTTAAAACCTGAGCATTTAATAGGTGGAGTTTTTAATTTCATAGCACAGTGCAGCCAGTGTTCAGAGCAGGTGAGTCTGAAAGGGGCCAGTTCCTAGAGGTAAACAAGAGAGGGAACTAGGAATAGACTGTGGATCCTATTAGCCTGGAGAAAGAAGAAGAAACCATAAATCTTCACAGATTGAGATATCCCTCCTGTGTACCCACATTTCCCCTTGAAGAGGGAGGGTGTAGAGACTTCAGGAGTGGGTCAAATCCAAGGGATTAGGTTGAAGGGAGTCAGCCATGAATATTGGTTCTTTGGAATGAAAGCCATTTAACACTGCTCTCAAGTAAATGGGTAGTAATTTTTTGGAGGGGAGGGGCAGTGTTAGTTCCCAGCATTAAAATTAAAAGTTAATAGTTCGGGCATAATGCTTTAAAATTCATCCCTCTGTCATTATTAGATTCCTGCTTGTCCTGATCAACTCATACCATCTTCGTTGTTTTGAAAAATTGGAAACTATGAAGCCATGTTCCATCTTCCCAATTTCCTATTCCTTAAAAGGGTATATAAGGGTATGTTTATGTAAAGCTCATAAGCCATAGATTGATTATAGTTACTGAACTTTCTGAATAATTGTCAGACATTTAGACTTGTGAGCCACACTGATACTTTAGTGATGAAGGTTATATATTTATAAGTGTCTTAGTGCCTATATAGACAGAGCTTTATAATTGCTCAGGTTTGTTTGATTTTTCACAGTTTAGATTTAGAACTGTTCAGGTACCAAATAGCTCTTTAAAAATTAATGGAACTGGAAGGACATTTGCACACTATTCACTCTTCTTAGGTGCTATTTCCTTTCCCCAGCACTCTGTATTTGTCTTGTTTGTTGAGACTGTAAGCTCTTGGGAAACTCTCTTTCTCCATGGTCTTGGTTCTGCAGACTCATGAACCTGCTCAGCTTTACATACTGTGACAAGTTCCCTCAGTCAGAGTGTAAAATGAAACAGGTACATTTGCCTTTACAGGATGAAGGCCTGTGTTTGCACAAAGCTAAGCACAGTAAGCCCTCGATCTCAGCCAATGTCTAGGCACTACAGTAATACAAGTTTAAAGATTGTTGTGTTTTTTTTTATTTATTTCTCCATTCTGTCTATATTTCATGTGTTTCTGAGTTGCCTTCAGTTTATAAATTATCACTGATTTCATGGTTAGAAAATTAGTGATATGAGCATCATTACTCATTATGGCGAACTGATCATAATGACAATTTCTGAGAAAATCTTAATCTACCACAGCCAATATTCATAGATCAGAAAGCCAGAAGGGACCATCATGACTAGAAGCTGAAGCAAGACAAATTTGGCCAGGAAAGAAGGTGTACATTTTTCACAATGAGAGTAATTAACCATTGGAACAATTTACCATCACTTTATCACTGACAATTTTTAAATTAAGATTGGATGTTTTTCTGAAGGATCTGCTCTCGGAAATATTTTGGGGCCATTCTCTGGCCTGTGTTAATCAGGTGGTCAGTCTAGATGATCACAGTGATCCTTTCTGGCCTTGGAACCTATGACCATCTAGTCTAGTCTGCATAACACAAGCTATATCACGTCCTCCAGTAATTCTTGTGGTTGAACTAGAATGTATCTTTTCATAAGACATCCAATCTTGATATAAAAACTCCAAGGGACGGAGAATCTAACTGCAGCCCTTGGTAAATTGTGCCAATGTCATGTTGGTAAAAATAAATCAAATATCCCCATCTCCGGAACATATTTAATGTGGGTTTTTTTATAAAGATGTTTTTGGAGGCCTCTCATACCTACTTGACCACTGGTCTCCTTTTATGCCACAGTGCCTTTTTTAATAGTGGAAGTTTAAGGGCTCAATCCTACATCTATTTCCATATGTGAATAATTTTGCTCCTGATGGATGCAGTCCCAATGAGTCGGTGGGCACTTTGCTGATAGCCCTAATCTGGCCTTTGTGCTCTGTCCTGGTGGTTGAGTGGGGCAACAGTATATGAAATTACAGCCTGGGGTCCAGATCTGTCACCCTTCTATTACTGCTTCCACCCCCATACTTACTCACACACTCATATTGTCTCATTCTCCTACATGCACATTAATTCTATCAATCACTCATCCTTAAATGCACTCATGCATCTGTAATTTATACAGTTATTCATTTTTACTAGCTCTTTTGGAATGTTTAAGCAGGTTCATGTTTATACTTAAGTCAGCTGGGTGTGCCTCAAAATATTAAACTTCTGGCAAAGAAGTAGTATACTAAACATAAAAGCTTGACATTCTTAGCTCCTGGCTTATTACTTTTAATACGCATATGGATTTCCCCGTGTGCATTGAATTCATGCCTATTGTAGCGATGCTGAAAAACCAATAAATGCAGAATTAAAAGAAAAAAAGGAATGGATGTGCTATGTGATTGCTGGACAAGTGTGGTGAGTCATGTAAAGCGGTGAGATTTGCAGAAGGGATATAAATATTGGGGTACCTCTTTTCAGTAGTATTTCTGTCTGTATGTGACACATTCTAGTTAATTGCTGTCTCTCTCCCAAATATTAATGAGAGATTCATGACTGAAGCATGTACTTGAAAATATACTCTCTATCTGACGGTCTGCTTTTCTCCTCAGAACAATCTTAAGAAAAACAAATATGTGAGGAGAGGCATATTTGGTATGAGTGACGGCTCAAATAGGGATGATATGATAGGAACGTACAAGCATGGATGACCAAAGTTAAATGGCTGAAATCCGTATTAAAAGAGTTAAATAAAAGAGGCCTGATTTTCAGATGTGCTTAGTCCCCTCATCTCTCTTTCAGTTCAGTGGGATTGTGAGTGTTTTGTACCTCTGAAAATCAAGCTACTTTTATTTATTTGCCTAACTATGATTTTAATTGCCTAATTTAAGCACCCTAACTTGCATATTTTGGTCTTGGGCTCTGAGCTGGAAATCCTTTGTAGCTTTCCTATATTCACTTGTATAAGTACAGGACGCGGCTCATGTCCAATAAGCGCCTCAGTATTTATTATATATAGAAAATGTCAAAGGAAAAGAAAACAGCTCTATTTCAAACATAACAGGCCCCGCTTGAAAAACCTTGTTATATCTTACAGCCACAAAAAGTTGGGAATTAGGCTTTTCCCAAAAGCTACTTCCTTTGTGATTGCCTCATTATCACTAAACTTCTGATCATGGGTTCAGCATTTCATAAAATACTTTCCCCTGCTTTTCTGGTAGCTCGCAGTGGTTCTCAAATGTTATTGGTTCATGTACTACCTTCTTTAAAAACTGATGTTTGAAGTACCATATGCAAATTTCTCCTTTTGCGTACATTTATTTTAGGCTTCAGTTTTTCTATATTTGACAGTAAAATAAAGCCAAAAATGTTTGATTATAACAACATTTTTCAACGCCTCAGTTTTTCAAGCAGTGAATCAAAAAGAGACCCAATGAAGTATCCATTATTATTATTTATGTCTTGGTGTTACAAGAAACAATTAAATATGTCATAAATAACTTCTTGATATATTTTGACATGCTGCCAAACTACAGTAATGGTTTGACTTTTTAATATGTCTAATTTAATGCTGAATTTCCTGCTAATTCTTATCTGGATTAGTGTTGAATGCAAGCCAAAGTTCACTTTACTTATCTTTTTACAAAACTGAAATAAAGAAAAATACTAAACATTTTGAGTAGTTCTCTCAGAGAAAACAGAAAAGGTGCCATTAACAAGAAGAATATCAATAATCTTGTTTTACAGGACAAGAGTTGCTTTCTGTCAGGTGAGATATTGGTGAACTTCAGCCAAAGGCCTGGTTATGCATTCAGATTCGTTCAGTACTTGTTTCTTAATAGCTATGAAGGTAGAAAAAAACAGTCTCACAATGATGTGTCGTACAAAATTTCAAAGATCTGTCTGATATCTGGCTAAACTCCTCTCTCTTTCCCAACTAAATGTCACTGAGCTGTACTTTGCTGAATTTAAGCTTGAGTCCTCCATCACATGACAGTTCAATCAACTCTTTCTTTTCCTTTGCCAAGAAGCCATCTGGCAGGGTGTCTTCTTCTATTGAAAAGGGGCCATTGATCCAATTCTCATTTGTCACATTGGCGGGAAAGTATTCATTAAACTTGGTGACCAAATTCAGGCAATGTTCTCTTATGTCAGCAATGAGGTCAGGAAGAATTTTCAATTCATTTTCAATCAGGAAATTTTCCAAGCCTGGGAATGATTTGCAATTTCCCTTTTCTCTTTCTTGTGCTATGAATTGCAGTGTCTTTATCATTACCCTTGTTTTGTCATGAACATTAGAAAGCATAGTTTTTAGTCCCTGTAAACTGGCATTCAGTTCATTAAGACGTGAACAAATTAGCTTAGTAGGCTAATCTTGACAGCCATAACTCAGCTGCAAAGCAATCAGCATATTCAAAACTAAAATCACTAAAGAAAATTTGTACCTCAGAAAGGAGTTCAGAGATGAGTCAACACCTTCCAATGTGACAGTCATCTCACTGCTGTATAGCGCTTTTAATGATCACTTCCCATTTCATTGCATAAAAGTGAAAATAACTAGGCTTTCATAAAATTGTCCACCATTACAGCCTGATCCAGAATTACTTACAGATTGACATGCTTTTTTTGGGTGGAGAAAGGGGTAGCAGAATGAGTGCCTCACAATGAATACTGCAGTAAGTGAACTTACTATGAGGCACCATTTATTTCCTTTTTGCCAGACCACCAAATTTCCTAATCATTGCCAGTATGGCATCAGAGCACACACTGATGCAGTGTTTCCACTCTGCACCATTTGTGGTAATAAAGTCATTCAGTTTGTTAAAGATTTCTTCTGCCATTGTATGTCTTGATAGAGTCACAAGAAGCTTCTTTCTTTGCCATTTCTGATTAAAACCTTACATGTGTAAGAAACTGAGCAAAATTCGTGATATCAATACTTTCGTTTAATTGCAGTGAAAACAATTTATTCTGTTTTACATTTCTATGAGCTTTTCCTGGTCTTGAGAAATCATGGCTTGAATTCTTCTTGATACACCATTAAGGAAATGATGTCAAGTTGTTCTGCAGGTTTGACCCCAATCGACAACAGGTAGCATGTGTGTCTCACCAGTTTTATGCCGTTTCTCCATTAGAGCAATTCTCAAGCACTTTGTCTTGTAACCAGGCTTTTATCTACTCTACTGGACCTGACTGATGCCCTGCCACCACCAACTCCCCTATGGATACAGTGGGAATTCCCATGAATCCCCTGCCTCCCAGCCTGTAGTGGCAAGGCTCAGCTTCTGCAAGGCAGGGAGTGCACAGGGAGCTTTTGTTATGGGGTGGCTTCCTAGGGGGCAGGCTCTTTGATCTCAGGGCTACCTGCAGCTGCAGGTTTTCAGCCCCTCTGAATCAGCCCTGTATGTGTGGGTCTTTTGGGGGGACAGGCTCTCTGGCCTTGGGAAAAGGAACTTCGTCAATTCATCTCGGTAGCTCAAGCTGTGTGATATAGCACAAACTGAAGGCTAGGCCTAGCTGCCTGCCAGATGAAAGAAAAACACCCCTCGGCGCAGCCACAGAGCACAACACACAACCAACTAAATAAAACTACTGTGCTGGTATGGCTGGCGAGGGTTATTTGCTCTGATAGCTGAAAGTGGCCAGGAGAGGGACTTTTGCTTCTTGGGTATTTTCTGGACCCGGCCATGTATGTGACACTTGTTCCTTTGAAATGGGGAGATATTTTTCTTTTTTTTTTTTTAATGCGTTTTTGGCATCCCACTTCCAACAAGCTTACACATACCGCTGCTCAGAACCCCTGATCTGTAGTTTAGGAAAGAAACAATTGCATCTATAAGGTGGTCATTTTGCACCTGGTAGCTGAATCCTCTCTTCTAGCTGGAAACTATTGCGTTTTCCTATCATTTCCTTTTCCACCGAACCTTGATGAGATGATATATCCTCACACAGAAGAATCTGTAAATCCACGGAGTAAACGTCCATTGTGAGACTAGTGATGACTGGACTAGGGAGCCCAGCTGAATAGCTCCTCCAGATCCAGTCAATGATAGGCTGTACCAGCTGCAGTATATCCAACAGCAGGAGTGTGCTTCTTTTGACCAAATGGACTTGTCATGCACACATGCCATCTTTAAGTTCTAGGTGCTAGAGAACTGTTCTATTACAGCACTTACAACCTAAGGAGTGGGTTGCAAAAAAATTAGCCAATTTACTTCCTCCCCTCCCCTCCCCAGCAACTCATCATCCAGACAAGGAATAACAAAGCCTTTAAGTGAAAACTAAATTGGAAGCTCCAGGCAGGGGCATTGAGGAGCCACAGGCAGAAATATAAGGTCATGTAGCTGAGAGAACTATAACTGCTAAGAGTTACTTATGTTTTGGACTTGAACTAATGCACTACAAAGGACATCGTATGGCTAGAACTTTGAATACACCAGTGCACAGGGGTTTAGCCAGCCAATCATTGTAAACTGCATTGGTCCTTGGCTTTGTTTTGGCTGAGCATGGGAGTCAGGTCCTCCAGGTTCTTGTTTGGCTTTCCAAAATCTTAAGATTAGGAGCGGTGGGGAATTCAGTGCCTGCTTATGTGGCTATTCCCCCTTTTGAACAAATGGGTCGGGAATGGGTGGCTCCTTGGGACTGCAATGGTAAAATTCCCATTGACTTCATGTGGCGCAGGAGAGGGATATCACAAGTCATCTGGACCAAATTCTGCTCTTTCTTATACCTCATGTAACCCCACTCATTTCAGGGCAGACTGTGGCCTACTATTTTAAAATAGTTGCTAGCAAGAATTGACCCACCTCACCGCCATCCATATAACACTGAATGATGGGCAACGATTTTGATCAGATCTGATACCCTAAGCAGTGCTGGGTATGGATGGGAGGCACCCAAGGAAACCACAGGGCCTGCAAGAAGAGATGATGACGAATCAGTGGCTTGCACGCTTCCTCATGAGTCAGTGCTGAGCCAATGCCTCGCCATGGTGTTGGAGAGTGAAGGGCTGCTTAGAAACACCATCTTCTGGAGGACACGTTGGACGACTTGGGGACTCTAAGTAGAACTTACACATTCCAGTTTGATTTTATGTCTGCATCCTTATGTCTTATGACTATCTTCTACTGAGTACTGCCTCATACTCCTTGTGCTAAGAAGGTAAGGGAGTACTGCCGGTATTCACTAATGGATTGGTCATAAAAGACTATCAGCACTTCAACAGACCTCCCCTAGTGCCAATGTAAGAATAACTGCATCTTAGACAAAGCCAGTTTTTTCCAACTTCTCTGTAGGAAGGGCTGGGGTTTGAAGGAATGGAATTTTCCCAGAAGCAGGATAAAGAAATCAAGCGTGAGTGCTAGGTTTTAAAAACTCATAGGCACTCACAGAGCCAGAAGCAGCTTGGGCAGGCAAGGACCTGAGGGACATTCCTTTGTAGCAAAGGAATCCTTTTTAGCTGTGGGCACAGCCGAGGAAAATGGAAGCTGGCTGGAAGAGGCAGAAACTCCATGACTTGGAGGAGAAACATTTGCAGAGGGAAATCCTGGACATGGAACAGCATGTTTACATTCCCATTAAAACCCATGACTGGCTCATACCAGCTGACTTGGGCTCACGGGGCTCAGACTGTGGGACTGTTTTAATGTAGTTCTGGGCTCAGGCTCCGTGACCCTCCTACCTCACAGAGTTCTAGAG